>CP136063.1:164628559-165228559 GCA_032622095.1 Siphonodentalium dalli | reverse complement strand
GTGGGAAATGTTCAGATAATAAGTTCAACAAACGACCTATATGGTTGTTTGTTCAACTTATTATGAGAACATTTCCTGATGTAACAAGTTGTGGATGAGTATTTAGTATAGAAAGGGGTTAACAACCTATGTTGATATCCGGAGCCGTACCGGCATGTAACTAAAGCGAATACAATCCCATGCTTCAACCCATCACGGAGCTTTAATCGAATTATTTGGGCTTGCAATCGCCCCATCCCTATCACATCACGAACAAATTAATGGGAACACGGTTATTCAAGGGAGTTAACTGAATACGATCATACAAACGAGTAGAGTGTCATGAATTATCCCGCTTTGTTTACACAGTGGTGTCCGACGGTTACCCGCATCTAAATCACTTTGCAAATGCGACAGTGTTATAATTATGGTTAACCCTTTACCCAACAGAAGGGCCCTGTGCCAATGCATTCTCATATATATGCGAGTCGACCATAGGTCGCCTCGCATATATAAGAGAATGCATTGGCTTAACACGTTAAAAATTATAATTATTTTTTACGCCAATGCATTCTCTTATATATGCGAGGCGACCTATGGTCGACTCGCATATATAAGAGAATGCATTGGCACAGGGCATAACTGTAACCATCACAATGTGGTCAAGGAGCCGGTTCCAATGATATCCATATTTGTATGGTTCTATTGAGACAGACCGAAGATATTTTAGGCTGTTGCAGCTTTATTTGGCCGGTTTTGACCGTTTTGTTGGGTAAAGGGTTAAGCCATGCCCACGAATCCACGATACATAAGGGGTATACGCCAAACATTAGATATTAGCCAGGTTCAGCCACACGTAAATGTAGCTTGTAACGTGTGATGCCATTACCAACGGAAGTCACCTGATTGAGGTGACCATCTCGCATACACGGACACGATTAAACCGATTAGAAATATTGTACCCAAAATTTAAAGACATATTATGGACTTGTTCGGGTGCGTGAAATTGATCAGTTAGTAGTCAGGTGCTATGTCAACCTTGGGAATGTAGCATTCTGCTAACATAGCCGAAAAATTTAAAGAAATTGTCCATACCACTCCATAGAAAATATCTACGCCCGATTGTAAATATTTACATCTCGATTCGGGACGCAACTATCGGCGATAATCTAACACAAATGATTTCGCCATCAATAGTCATTGCATTTAATTAATGTGTATGAGAATGACGGTGTGTATTGTCAATTTGTATTAATATTCGTAACAAATAACTACTTTGAACAAGATTATTCTCAATTTCGATTTGATCACCCTACCAGAGTGTTTCACATCACTTTAACAGACGAAACTTCTAAGGAAGAGACCGACTGAGCGATCAACGCTGTATCTTATTTTGATTTAATTAAATTAAGCGTATCGGCGGTCGCATTATGGCAGCATTTCCTCACCACCCGACTATTATATACACGTCTCGCTAGACGTGGTCGATAATTATAAACATATAGTTTTGGTGCCTTAAAATAACGTGTCTGTTCCCGACATGTGTATCTCCATGGCACTGTCACATTGAAACACGTTATAAGCTACAAGTACGTTAGATCATGCCATGAATCTCTACTCTGGCTAACGCCGGTAGAGATGATATACCACCAGTTCAAAACCTTGGAACGTTTTAAAGTTTTGACAGGGAACCTTGTAACGTCGAAAAAATAACGGGGGGAATATATTTCTTAGTTATTATCTGTTCCTTAATAATGTACTCCACTGAAGGTGAAGGTCCCAACTCGAAATTGCATGATTTTCTGTGACTTTTATGAGTCGATATCACAATAAACATTGAATAAATTACTCAGGAGAAATTCCATAATTTTAAGTGACGCAAATAAAAATCGCTCGCACATAAATTGTAAAATATGAGTTTGGACCTTCATCTGTACAGTGAAGTACATTATTAAGGAACTGATAATAACTAAGAAATATATTCTCCGCGTTATTTTTTCGACTTTATAAGAAACCCTGTCAAAACTTCAAAAAAGTTTCAAGGTTTTTTACTGATGGAATATGATCTCTACGGGCGTTAGCGAGAGTAGAGGTTCATGGCATGATCTACACCGTGCGTGTGTCCGAACCTAACATCGTGGCGACTATATATAACTCCATGTCGAACACACATTGTGCCAATCCATACTTATTCATAGCATGATGTAAATAGCCTTTTCACAACTACATTTTTTTCATAAAATTAAAGGACAGAAAAATACACACACCCTCAGGGCGTTGGGGGTTGGGGTCGCAAACAAAGAAAATAGAATACAAAAGATTCGGCGGGTGGTGAGTGTGAGATTATTCCAAATGCCACGTACATTTTTATACAGATGTTTAAAGACAAATTATGACTCCCGAAAGTATTCTAAATGTTCATCCCTATAAAGTGGACCAAAATACATAATTAATTAAGGGAAGGGGGCTCCCAGTTTCAATATTTACCCAATATTTGTTCTTTTATAACAGGATATCAATGGGTGGGTCCGGCCTCTGACCTGCAAGAAAAATTCAGTTTAAAAAAGCAATTCCATCAGTTCTCACAGGTTTTCATTGTTGTTTTGACGTTCGGTTACCCCTGTAATGTCAATGTTAACTCATTTAATTCTTCTGGTATGCTGAATATTGATATATATATATATATATATATATATATAGTAGTGTTGATATCTTTAGCCGTATGGGTCTGGTCTAATAGGAAGTTCTTATCAATATATTATAACACCAATTAAAGACCCATCAAATCTTTAATGTCGTACTTTAAAGATTTGATGGGTCTTTAATTGGTGTTATCATATATTGATAAGAACTTCCTATATATATATATATATATATATATATACAGATTTCCTGTATTATTGTATGATGTTCACCATTAAGTAGATAGGTATGAAAGTGCAGAGACCTACCTACTTGTTATAGTCTAGACGACTTTGTTATAGTCTCAAAATAAGACCTTTACCGGCATTTTCTCGTAAAAGTAGATACCCCGGTTAATTTATATAGCATTCGGATATCCTGAACAAAGTGAGCCACGATGCCAGATTGATTTCAGTGTCCTTGAAAATCGCGAAACAAAATGGCCACCAAATATATTCAAAATTCCAGGAGTATATCCTTCACACTATGTAACTAGAATGCACTCAGAGAGATGCCAACGTGCTCAAAAATGTATTAAAAAATAATTAAAAAAATAATTTCACTGTATTTTACTTAATTTATTTAATTTAATTTAATGTTAGCAAAAGAAGACAATTACAATCTTCAATAATTTTATTTAGGGGATAACAGTGTGGTGTTTTGTGATTTCGGAAAGGTACATGGCGAATATAACGTGGCAAATTTTGTTTATGGGCGACGGCGGAGCTGGAGCCCATTAACGGGTATTTGCCACAGTATATTCCCCATGTACCTTTCCGAAATCACAAAACACCACACTGTTATTCCCATTCTAATGCTCTTCGAACTTAAAAATGTTATTTAGACAAACAAATGGCTCGTAATTATCAACGAAATGTGCGGCCATAGAAAACACTCAGCAAATTCACGACTTTTTATTTTAAATTTAATGCGCTAGATAATATATAGTCCCCCGATTACCATCGCTTTTATCGTTAAAAATACTGATAAACATGAAAAATTGCCACCTCAAATAGAAATAAATATGCACAACAATTAGTTTCTGCATGTACTTGATGTCTTTTTCAGATGTTTACCACTTACAAATTGCGGTTTTGATTTTACCGCGATCTTGAAGTTGAATTGAAACAATAGGAAATTGTTTACTCAATGCGATGTATTTCACGCCGTGTCTGTCGCGGTTTCATGTCAAGAAATTTGGTCAAATGATATCGAGACACTGACATTGGTGTGGTATAACGTTGTGGTGTTTTGTATTTTCTGAAAGTATATGTATACAGGGCGAATGTACTGACTGTCAATTTTCGACAAAAGCCACATCGCTGGTTTGTTTATATAGCAACGAGCTAGTAACGGAAGTCAGTGCCAAGGGCGTCAACTCTATAATCTACTCCGTAACGTCGCCGGCATGTACTGCGTAAGGGTGACGTCATGGAGTGAAATCGGTTGGATGACACCAACGATTCTGACTGATCGCCATACTGTTGCACGAGCGCACGTAATCAAGTAACGGCGGGGACGAAATTACGTCGGCGCGGATCCAACGGCGGTGATCGAGTTACAACGGCGTTGGGTTGCGATTGATTGAGTGTAAGTCAGTACAAATTACACTGAAATAGGCACAGAACATTGATCAATGTTGAGATTTCCCCACGGCGTGGTCATATTTATCAAATATAACACCTAGTTTTAATAATTGAGTGTCACAATATTTAATATATGGTTGTGTAGTTCAGGGTTAATTTTAAGCAAAAATGTCCATAGAAAATAAGGAAATCGACGAAATTCGGTCATTTTAAAACCAAATATTGCTACGGCGAGGAAGATCACAGAAAACGGCGGCGGTCAGTATGAAACGGTGTTTACCGATCAACAACGGTGGTGAACGAGCGATATATTATTGCATATTTCAGATAAGTTTCGATGTTTTATAACAATTTGAGAGTCTGCTAATTTACCAAAATCTATGTAGATGCAGGTCTATGTTATTATTGTCGATTATAAGTATAATTTGCATCATTGCTACACGTTCATATGTATAATTCAATGTAGACTAATTGTTACTGTTATCTTCCAAACAATGAGCTTCAGACCAAAACAACCATGCATAATGTATTATGTTGAACCAACATCTGGACAATATTTAGACTAATTTCTATACTCCATCAACCTGAAAAAATAGTTTTTACATCCGGGCGATTCTGAGCATCGATCTGCTTTGGACGTCGTTATTATAGACCGGTACGGACTATCGCCATTTTGTGGATCTCCGGTCAGAATTCTGACCGGGACTAAAATAGAACAGTGCAAGCTGATTGGCTGAAGTGACCCACATTTGACTAGATTCTGCCGATCTCTGGCGGGAAAAAATTATCAAAACATATTATTTTGATATCCTACTTAGTCACAACCCAAAGGTTGTTTTACGGTTCGTAAGCGACGCAAGTATAGTTGTGACGTCACTAATTTCTATACTCTATATCAACCTCAAATTTGTTTTTTTTACATCCGGGCGATTCGGACCTATGGGGCCTTTATGGTGGCCGCCTAGTCTCGTACCTGGCTCAGACACTCCGCTCCGTCCAACTCCACGACGTAATTGGTGTAATATGGTCTATAGTACGGTCATATCTAGTGTAGAGATTCATGACATGACCTAGTATTTTTTGTTGTTCGATGGTCTTTTAAGGTGAAGTCAGTAAACGTGCATATATGCACGTTTGATTAATTAGTAGTAACCGTATAGGAAACGCCCCGAACATACCACTAAATATGCACAATGACATCAGTTTGTTTGATCTAAATTATTTATCCACTCCAGCCCCAAAACAATAGTCATTTGGCAAATTATGTCATTCCTTTTTGAAGTGCCTATCATCTACTGAAGGTGGATCCTACCACAGGCCAGAAATTGTGTCCCATTGAGTCATTGTGCCCCACCCGTGTAACTCGCTGAAAGTCAAGCATACATAAACGTCTATAAATAAATCAGATGTGGCTATGTGAAATATGCAATAAATCCCCGTTTTCCACATCGCAAAAATGTATTCGGTATTATCTGTAAATTTATCCAATAAAGACATTTTTCCCTTAAAATTGCAAAAATTAAATTAATTAATTTTGCCTTGAAAATTGGTCGCTGGGCCAGATTCAACCTTCACCTGATGATAGCATTTTGAACAAATATAGTAACATGTGTTATATGGCTAATATCTCTGGACTGGCGCCATTGATATTGGTCTGGAAATTAGAGAAATGTTAGAGGCAATGTCTCACTCTGACCCATGTCTGACTGTGGCCCACATTCCCCTATATCTGGTGCTGCAACATATTCTCGTGCAAATAGGTTTATATTGTACCTAAATATTCACATATGTTCATATTTTTTATTCATTTAAATTTGTTTAAATCAAAATTTAGAAAAACTAACGCCATTATACACTCTGCCAGGGCATCCTGAGTTACCAAACCAAATTTCGTTGAAATACGGGCACCAAAATTAACAAAACGTGTTGGTCTCAACTTTACTACAGTCTTATATGTAACATTTATACATGTATTGATGGACGTGTTGTCGGATGTTCATACACGATCGGGTTCATTATTCCGAAGGTTCGCTATTCCAAATGATTCGCTATTCTGAAGGTTTTCTATTATGGGCGTATTTAACCAGAAATGAATTAAAATTTGCGACGTGTTTTTGTGCTAAAGTTTCATCTGGTTTTGTTGTGCAAAGTGTATTATTTCCAATGGAGGGGGAATAACTCTATATTTTAAAGATAGAAGTTGTTCCCCTTCCATTAAAAATTCCTTTTTCTAGCTTGAATTCTGTTGCATTCTGGGAGCCATAACGGGGGGGGGGGATTTTTATGATTCCAGTTATTTTATATTTCTCTATGGGCATCTTCTGAGACACAGACGTTTCAAATGGTGATGGATTAAATTTAGCTGGCGTATTCTTGCCTCTAAGATTATTGAGATATAACGCCATGGAAACATAGCAATTGTGTGGGCTGCGTGACATGACATTAAATTTCAAGGAAACCCGCGAAAAAAAAAATCACATTTATTGTTTCAATGTTTTAAGTTAGTTCCTTCATAAAAAGAGTCTTATGATAAAGAACCCTCTCAATACTTTAGAATATAGAATTAAACTTCAAAATAACAAAAACCTTTCGGAATAGAGAACCTTCGGAATAGAGAACCATCGGAGTAGTGAACATTCGGAATAGCGAACCTTCGGAATAGAGACATGTCGCTGTCCATATGTACTAACGTGATCATATATCCCAAGTTGGCCGGAAATACAGGCACTCCCATGAAACATACATTTATTATTTTATTGATGGACGTACGTGTTTTGGGTTGTCCATACGTACTGACGTAATCATATTATTTATGAATAGATATTTTAAATATGTAAACTGTTTTCGCAGAACACATGAGGCAACGTATAGTGTTTTGATGGGTATCCCATTGTTGTTGTTGTCTCTCCGTCGTTATATTTGAATCGATGACGAAAGTGACGTCATCTACTTAAAGATGGCGATAGCGTATATGGTCTCTTATGTGAGGGCACATCACAGAGCGATAGCGCCATAGTGTTTCACATATGAGCCAGGGACGAGTCTACCCCAGTGGCGGCCGCCATTGAGGAATAACCTCGAACTAGCCTGTAAAATGAATTTACAAATAAACAAAACGAATTTATTTTTCTTCTTCGATCAGTGGCCTCCCCACAACAACACTATTAAATTTGAAAAACAAAATCAACCTTATTCAAAATTAAACGATTAATGTGGATTTAGTTGACCTAGGTGCATAGCATTCGGCAAACCTCGTCAGATTCCGTACCGTTTGAGTTAGGTCAAAGTTGCAAATGATGACGTAATTTTCGTCAGAAAATGGCGTCGACCAGACCAGTGGAGTTAGTTATTGGCGCTTGCCATTCGAACTTCAGTTGTGGTTCTCGTACTAAATTTTATGGGTATAAGCCACTCGATTGGGCATACATTGTGTGTGAAGCCTCCACTCCAGGCTTCTGAGGTTGAACAGTGAAAATGAAACTCAGTCAGTCGGAAAAGAAACTGATTAATGATGAGTCTGTGACTGAAAAAATATGAAAATGAATCTGTGACTGAAAAAATATGAAAATGAAGGTCACTGGTCTGTGGTCCCCACTCACGGTGATTTGACTTGTTCTGTTAAATGTTAAGTCTTTTTTCACCTGGACTGGTTGGTGTTGCAATTGGCAAATTGTGCCTTCTACTTCACCAAATTTAATAGCTGTCACTGCATGTCAGGTCAAGGAAATAAGAAAATGGAAATTTAAAAGCTGACTCACTGATTTACTCATTTAGTGATTTAGTTATCACCGACTTCAGGCTCAGCCTCAATCACTGTGTCTCGGGTCAGAATACAATTCTGGTCATCTACAGACTACACACAAAAGTTACAAACATGTGAAGCCTTGTGCGCTGTGGACTAAGTGAGTCCATAAAATTGGTCAGTGAAGAAAAAGAAGAACATATCCCATTCGCTCTCGGCACACTGCAGAGACAGCAGACTGCAGAGTGACTGAGTGTAGTGAGAGGATATGTTTGAACAGTTTCCAACTTTCTATCTACCGTACGGTATGAATTATGTTTCCTGTGATGGACAGATCAAGTTAAACGTGATTAACTGTTAATAATGCCATTAACGGTGATTTGTTTTACCATTCTCACCTATTAAATATATCATAATTCTAACACTGTGTTCTCAGTTTAAACTGTAAGCATTAAATGTACTCAATCCGATCAGACGGTCCCATATCAACAAGATACAACAACAACAACAACAACAACATTTCTTCAAAATACGCTTTAGTTATCAGAATGTTTCTGGGCCACATATTATTACATATCTCGAGTAATAACAAAAATCGATATTTGATCACTCTGAGCTTTGATGGGTGGGTTCCTTGACTAGAATCAAATATTTGTTACCCACGAAGCCAAAGAATGAGTAATTTAGGAGCGTATGATTGGATTGAGTACCTTTAAGCGGGAGCGCGGTCAGCAGGGCTAGCAACTATAATGGCTATTTGTGGAAACATTATTAGATATAGCCTTGTGTACGTTCTATTGTCGATTTGACACATTGGAATCATCGGTTATACTATACATAATAATTCCGATGCCAAGCTGGTGGAACTGTCATGACCTTCTACATGACTCATGAGGCAATCCCAGATGGTCATATAATTTGTTAATCTGGTAGCATTTTCTTAGATCATGCCATGAATCTCTATTCTAGCTAGTACATATGCCCGTCAAGATTATATATTCCACCCGTACGAACCATGGGAACTTTTTGCTGTTGCGAAATGGAAGTTTGTAACAATGAAAAAAAGAACAGTACAGGTAATAAATTATAAAATACCTGTTCCTTAATAAGTTAATAATGTATTTCAATGTACGTGATTACGTGAAGGTCCAAACTTAAAAGTGCATGATTTAAGTGACTTTGTGATTGATTTTGCTTTCCGTCCCTTACACTCATGTAATTTATCCCGGGCAATTAATGAAATGTTAATATACTCTCAGATGCCTAACAATATTGTCAGCATGTGCTGCATGATTTTTAATTTTGGATAAAATTTTCAACGATCATTAAATCATTTGGCATAGATACATACAGTTTATAGAGGATCTACAACGAGTTCCCAGTTTATAGCGGAATTTACAAAACGAGTCCAGTAAATTAGGTCTGGACCGAGCCTTTGGCGAGGTCCAGACCTAATTTACTGTACGAGTTTTGTAATTTCCGCTATAAACTGGGGACGAGTTGTAGATTCTATTTATTACATGATCCAAAACATCGACAAAACATACTTAAATCAACAAATGGAACGAGAAACTAACATCGGCTTCTATAAGACATGCGATGACGTTTCACGTAACTATTCGTTGTTTGCCCGCGTAAAGAAATAGTCCCAGATAAATAAAGACTGTTTGGCGCTTTTAATGGCGTATATTTAATAACATAACTTTTCAAATTCTTCAGTCATGATAGTTTGTTGGAAAAATATTGGAAGTCATAGTATTTTTGAGACGTAGCGTACGGAATGTTAAAAGACGGTAAACCGGAAGTCAAAGGTCACCTGGCACTATTTCCTGTTATTAAACGAACGTTTAATATCACAATTTATAGAATGGGTTTATTGAATGGAATAATGGTAGGATCGTGTAATAAATAGAGTTAAATTGCTATCACTATTATTAATTTCAGCCTCAAATCCCCACTATCACTATTATTGGCCGTCACAATGATTAGGCACATGGGAGTATCAGCTCACAAGTCACAAACAAGCATGCAATCTCGAGCTTTACCACCCCTATTGTGAAGTAGATTACTGAGGAACAAGTATTAACAATTAAGAGAAATATATTCCCTGCTTGTTTGTTCATGTTATAAAGTTCGCTGTCAAAACATAAAAAGCAATTTGTGTAATATGAGCTCTATAGTAATCTGTACGAACATAGCTAGTGTATAGATTCATGATAGGATCTAGTATTTTTTGTGGTTCGATAGTCTATTATTGATAGGGGAATATTGTTTTATGAAAATATTTTTGTATATAGACAGGCATCTCCTTGGCGTGAGGACTATAATTATGTGGTCCAAAGTGGTATATAGACACTATTAGACAGGCATCTCCTGCTATGAGGAATATAATTATATTGTGCAAAGTCGCCGAAGCACCGTCAGATCAGGTAGTGGGCACCAAAATTAACAAGGACGGGTTTGTCACAACTTTACTCCATTATCATAATGTATATATAGGCACTCCCATGAAACATAGATTTTTCAGTTTATAGATGGACGTGTTTTAGGTTGTCCATACGTACTGACGTAATCATATTATACATGTCCTATATATAGCGTGGCCGTTATAATCCGTTTTTGGTATCGTATAATGACTTAATTCGAGAACTGATGCCATATAGGCCACCATGTTGGACGCCATCTTGAATAACAGAGTTCCCACAAAGCGGAGTTTAGTTATGTTATACTGAGGCCTATATATATGTGTATTTATGTATTGTTTTATATAATGAATTGTCTGAATATATTCAGTGTGAAGAATGTGTAGTCGTGGCAATTGTATTGATTGATGCTTTATTTGGCAGAACATTATATGCAAATTACATTACCATTTTGGGGTCTTAAACTGGGAAGACTTTTATAGTAAGTAATGAAATTATGCACTAACAGAAATAATTGACAGCTGTAAAATAACATGCAGACACGCTTTCAATTAGTTCTGTCAGTGGAGAGATCGTTCAACGCCGTTGTTCACCCACGTCACCGCCGTTTCCTTCTGGTTCGTTGAAACCTGGACCTTTTTACTATGTTTTATCGCGATTTAAGCACGGAATGAACACGTGGGTGATATGTGCTTCGTGTAATCCAGACATGGACAATCAATTAATCAATGTGGCTCATATACTGTCGAAATTCGTAGAAACATTGACAATTTCAAGCTAAATACTGACATTCGCATGGAGCAGGTATTTAAACCATTCATACTACTGGTACGTTGGTTAAAGCTGCGTATATATATTTAACGGATGGAATCTATATACATTTATGTGTTAATAAATGTATATGAACAAAAGCGAGAGATAAATACACACCTTAAAATAACGTGTTACAAAACTCCTCGGTTTCTGAACATGGATATACTTTAACGTAATATATTAGGTCATTACTACACATAAAGCCTAGCGCTAAACTGGCTACATCAGAACATCCAGGTCACTTCGATTGTCTTTAAAACCAACATAGAACAAGTACAGTTTGGTGACTGTTATGGTACCCTGCATCTATTCAGGATATAACTTCACTCCACTCATTCTCTCTTGTAATGCCCCCAGCGCCAACGTGGAATAAGTGGCCATATACAGGCACCACCCATGCACAATGGCATCCAACATGACCACCGTAGTAAGTAAGTTTATTCTAAATTATAGGGAGAATAACTCGTGAAATGTATACATGTATGCGTTGTATTTTTTACGATACAATGACGCTGCTTTCTGCTGGGAGCATGTTGTTATTCGCCGCAATGCTCCGATATGCCAAATACAAATGGAACTAAACTGGGGAGCTCGGGATTTTGAATTTTATCAAACATTGGAAACAATCTACTCACATGAAATATTTACGAGGAAGGTAGGAAACATAAGGGATAATCGGGGCCTCGGTGGCTCAGTCGGTTAGATGAACAAATAAAAGCAATCTTGCCCTACAGCGCTGGCGATGAGGGTTCAAATCCACATGTTTCCGATAAAATTTTCAACGCCGTAACCTGGCATAGCGACTGAAAAAAGCATAAAGTTGGAACAAGGGCCTACCAAAGTTCAGCTTATAACTGGCTGTGAAGTCACACCAAGCAAATACTATGTGAAAAAACCAACGGTCCATACATATACACAGCTTTGGACTCGTGTCTAAACATGGACAAGTATTTATAACACCCACGTGACTGCTGTCTCGAGCTATCCATTGATTTACATACTTAATTAAGAGACGGAACTATTTTAACGAGCCATCTTTAAATGTCTTGTGAGAACTAAAACAATGATTTCTAACAGTTGCACTTCACTTTTGACTCAATAAATATGGATTACTTCGTGGACGCTAATGGACATAGAGATATGCCTCCAAGTGTATACACTCGGTGAACCTGCCACAGGAGACTCCGACTCCGACTGAGTCTCCGAGTCCTTTTGCGAATGGAGAGTTTCATAAAGTTTAAATTGCACCATAAACGACTAGGGGTGTGACAAAGGGAGTGCCAATTCTTTAAATCGAATCGCACGGGTAGTACTTGTACATTTCGTAAATGAAAGCCGCTACACTAATGAAGAAAGAAATAGTTCCACTTGTGAACGAGAGCATCGCAAGGGTGTGGCAAATAAGCCATATGGTAATTCCAACAAAGGGCCATAACTTCGGAGAAAACTGGCGGGCGGAACCAAAATTCGAACTTGATCTATATTTTGGAAACGAAAACATTTAGTGCAAATTCTAACAAAAAGGGTCATAACTCTGGTGAAAATTGGCGGGCAGAACCGAATTCGAACTTGATCTATATTTTGTGTTAGTAAACCCACATACCAAATTTAATTCCACATACCAAATTTAATTCCATTCAGTTGAGACTATCCGAGTTATCCGGAAACCAAAAGCGTACGGACGAACGGACAGACGGACGGCACGAACCGACGTCCCGACAGACCAATAACAAAATACGTAATGTTTTTTTTTTTAAACGGGCGTTTAAAAATTATGACCGTCGCAATAAATCGCCGAACTCTACATTACCGTCTGTCTTGTAAACAGAAACATTCGTGTCCCCCTTTTCTTCTTGTTGTAAAGACTTCATATCAATACACGTTTCTCAGAATTCAAGCCAGGTGCGATTCTATTGTGACGTAGCCAGGTCGTTTTCAATCAAACGCGTTACTTCTGCGTATTATCTAATTATTTTCTGGTATATTAAACGTACCAGTGGTGTTATACGGTATCATATTGGATGGGGTATCTTTAATTCCGAGAAAAATATCCAATCTGGAGTTTTCGGAATAAAGCAAATTCTTGGTCGCAAAAGGCATAACTCATCATGCAAAATTCATCGAGACATACCAATATTCGAACGTGACCTGCATTTTTGTTAGAGAAAAACATACACACCAGTTATAATACCAACTGGTATTAACGGTCGGAAACCAATATGTTTTCAAAGTCGAAAAGAACAATTGGAATGAACCCATATTCTTACAAGATCTCTCTTTTATTGTTGATAAAGCACACACACATTACTATATTTGGTTCCGATGAAATAACCTAACAAGAGTTATCGCTCGGAAACCAAACATATTAACGAAGGGCTGATAACATAAAACGATCGTTTTTTAAACGAGTGTATAAAAATTATACGCACCCCCTTGACACCTACGAGGATGGGGCGTTGGTTTGTTGGTATTTTATATAAATTTAACAGAATCAACAATACACCACACCAGCTAGGCATCAAAAGTGATGTGAAACACTCCGGTAGGGTGATCAAATAGGAATGTAGAATATTCTTGTTCAAAGTAGTTATATTTACAAATTTTATATACAAATTGACAACACACACCGTCATTCTTATATATTAATTAAATGCAGCGACTGTCGATGGCAAAATGTGTTTCGTTAGTTTATCGCCGATAGATGCGTCCCGATTCAAGTAGTAAATATTTACAATTCAGCGTATTTCAGACGATGTTTTCTGCGGAGTGGTGTGGTCGAATTGCTTGAGATTTTTGGCGACGTTGGTAGAATGCTAGATTCCTCCAGCTGGCATAGCGCCTGAACACTAACTTATCAGTTTCACGCACCCGAACAAGTACATAATATGTCTTTAACAGAATCAACAATACACCACACCAGCTAGGCATCACATCTCGCGCTATTATCCGAGAAGTTTGCACACTCGATTCATATTTGTATATGCATATTGAATCTACGGTGTAGTTTTTCTATGCCCAGTCAGGTTTGAATTCTGACTAGACTGTTATATTGTGAGTGATGTTGACAAGAATTTTGGGACAATACCATATTCTTTAATAAAGTTCAGCCGGCTATATTTGCATTCGCTTTGTCGCTGAATGAAAGGAGCGTATGGAATACAACGACACCATAATATTGGTAACCATGTGTTGAAAGGGCACGTCACTACAAGACATCTGCCTTTACCCAACAAACCGGCCAAAACCGCCCAAATAAAGCTGCAACAGCCTAAATTATCTTGGGTCTGTCTCAATAAAACCATACAAATATGGATATCATTGGAACCGGCTCATTGACCACATTCTGATAGTTACAGTTATGCCCTGTGCCAAAGCATTCTCTTATATATGCGAGTCGACCATAGGTCGCCTCGCATATATAAGAGAATGCATTGGCCTAATTTTCTTACATTCTTTAACAATTTTATAATTTTTAATGTGTTAAGCCAATGCATTCTCTTATATATGCGAGGCGACCTATGGTCGACTCGCATATATAAGAGAATGCATTGGCACAGGGCCCTTCTGTTGGGTAAAGGGTTAAAAAAATTCTTTCCCATTGTAATTCTGGGTACATCAAATTTCCTTCTTCAATCCGGTTGGGTTGATTCTATTTTGGAGCGAGTCACATCTCGTTCCGCTTCTATAACGGACTTTACGTCCAGAATCGTGGACGGGAGTTATCTTAGCTTGTATGTCTTCGAATTAGGTAAAATGAAAGCTTTGCGCATATGATCATAGAGGATATCCTTTCCCAAGCATGATGGTACCAAACACGCATATATCAGAGGTCCGTTAAATGTCAAAGTAACGAGATTTATTGGTAAACAAAGACTTCTTTTCCAGAAATATATCAGAAAATACATGTAAACTATACATGAAGTGATCGTGCGTCGCACCACCATACCTTTGTCTATCATGGTAAATGATATATATTCTGAAGACATATTAATCGCGTACATGTCAGATGATTAATAACATTCAGGGGTTTACGTGAATTCTCGGGTTCCACGTGTACATGTAGAAAGTCCTTAATATATATGAGCAACGGGTGGATATCGGTCCAAAACAACATCATCCAATGCAACCGATATCCCAAGCTGTTGCATGTGGACCGAGAAGACTTGGTCTGCCACCCTGCATGATATACACATGACACGGATATAACCAAAATATAAGGCAGAGTTCAGTCCCCTCGATATACGCTGGTCTGACCACTGCCATCATGTATACATTATGTAAGGAAATCTGACATTTTTATTCAAGACTTGTCAGATAAAATTAATTTTCAATTTGACCCGGCCAATTTCCAAATGAAAATGTACAGTTCAGTTTCTCGGATTAATGCAGAATAAATTGTAACCGACAAAAGCCTAAACCCTTTAACCAACAGAACGGCCCTGTGCCAATGCATTCTCTTATATATGCGAGTCGACCATAGGTCGCCTCGCATATATAAGAGAATGCATTGGCTTAACACATATTAAAAATGATAAAATTGTCAAAGAATGTAGAAAAATATTATAAAAATTGTTAAAAAATGTAAGAAAAAATGGTAAAAAGTGTTAAAAAAGACTTTTTTTAGGCCAATGCATTCTCTTATATATGCGAGGCGACCTATGGTCGACTCGCAGATATAAGAGAATGCATTGGCACAGGGCATAACTGTAACCATCACAATGTGGTCAATGAACCGGTTCCAATGATATCCATATTTGTATGGTGTTATTGAGACAGACCGAAGATATTTTAGGCTGTTGAAGCTTTATTTGGGCGTTTTTGGCCGCTTTGTTGGGTAAAGCCTTAAAGTGATGTGAAACACAGTGGTAGGGCAATCAAATAGAAATAGAGAATAATCTTGCTCAAAGTAGTTATTTTTTTTACAAATATTATATCCAAATTGGTAACACACATCGTCATTCTGATATATTAATTAAATGCAGTGATTCTCGAAGATGAAATCGTTTTCGCTAGTTTATCGCAGATAGTTGCGTCCCGAATCGAGAAGTAAATATTTACAATTGAGTGTAGTTCAGACGATGATTTCTACGGAGTGGTACGGTTGATTTGCTTGAAATTTTCGGCGATGTTACTAAAATGCTACATTCCTCCGGTTGATATAGCGCCTGAATGCTAACTTATCAGATTCACATACCCGAACAAATCCATAATATGTCTTTAAATAAAGCATGTAAGATTGCCGTACAGTCTGTATACGTGATGGTCAGACAAGCGTAGCGAGGGGACTGAACTCTGTTTTGAATTTTGGGATATAATACGGGTTATTTTGGTTACTTTCGCCCACTGCATTTGCTTCAAGTTACACTTGTTTTCTCCAGATTCGCGAATATGGCAGCGGTTAAAAAGTTAATATTAACAAGTCATTCAACATTGTCTCACTCTCTGGATTGTTTACGTTGGCTATACCATGGTTACTTTGTTACTTTTGAAGACGATGAACGACATGCAGTTACGGATATTGGCTGTGAGATATTATGGCGTCTACATCCAAGCTTCATGTTGAGTTCAATCCCCTACGCAGGACTTGCCGCTGCCTGCACCTACACGCAAATGTGAAGAAATGTCACATTTATTTAATTGAGACTTTTGTAGGTTAAAATTCATTCTGCATTATTCTGAGAAACTGAACTGTCCATATTTATTTGAAAATTGTCTAGGTCAAACCAGAATGAATTGTGACTGACAAAACACTTCAATAAAACAATATTAGATTTAATTAAAAAACTACACATGGCGGCAGCGGTCAGACATAGGGTAGAAAGGGGACTGAACTCTGTTTTGTAGCTTGGTCTATATCATCATGGTCTGGAACATACTTAATTATTCTGCACATGCGCACCGATATGTCACTGGCAGATGGAGCTTGGTCTGAACGTGGTCTCCATAACTAAGATGGCGATGGCAGTCCTGCTGAGGCCACTTGTGCTTGAATCACAAACCGGAGTGGTGTGTCACAACATGAATCAGTACATAACCGCTATATGGTAGATATGGTAGATATATGTATGCATGCATCGGGTGATGTCTGCGTATAGCCCAGTGGATTAACACAAAATATTGACTGGTCGGACAAAGATATGTTTTTTGAACCAAGGGTAATTGTTTTGGAGGGGGTGTCCGGACTACCTGATATGGAATTGAGTTAATCTTGTTTACATGGCAATGGCAATCTCGAAAATTGGAGAAAACAGGAAATACCTGTTTCTGTGAAATTAATTTGTACTAAGTTTGATATTAGTATGTATGTTGTGGTACAAGTGTTTGTCCATTCCTTGATATAAACTATGAGGGACATTCGTGTCAAAGTCATTTGATAAAACGTTTAGTTGCGTCACGTAATTCTACATTCACTTGCCCATAAATACACTTAATTCACAAACAACCAGGTAATGGAAACCGAGAAATATAGGCATAAACAGCCGAATACTCCAGTTTAAAACAGACTGTGTTCAATGTTCGACCAGGCGCATGTTGAAACTGGAATGCATTTTATTATTGCATGTATTGCATACTCCGATCAAAAGCATATACTGTTTCGAGATATTGATGATCATGTCGTTTCAGTTTCCATACCATTTCGTGGTGTATATATTGAGTTCTATAGTTGGAGGAAATACCGTGCATATGTTTGATTTTACTTGGAAATCACTGAACCCGACTAACTTATAGTCAGTCAAGATTACTTCAGATTTTGGGTTTTATCGTATACTAGCAGATTAGCCAGCCACTGGCGGGGTTGGTCCCATGGCTTTGGTCGATCCATTAATTTTTGTTTTTCAAGGTAACCCCAATGCTATCATTTGCGGGTATCCGTTTCAAGGTCATGTTGGGTGGACAAAATAACCCGACAGAAATATTCCCCGTCCCGAGTTGACCATACATAACAAATTTCACGTCGATGTCACCGCTGACGACCGATATATCGCCCAAGGTCATTTGTGGGTACCCGTTTCAAGGTCAATGTCACCTCAGGCGGACAAACTGACAGGACGAAAATCTCCCCCGTCCCTTGGAAGCCCTAAGTACGAAATTTCGTCTCGATATCCCCAGTTTCCGAGACGGTCGATTGAGCCGTATTTATACTCGTGTATATAAATGCTCTTTAACAACGACACCGCAGATACGAACGCTCTTTAATCATTAACCCATTAATCCCCATTACGGTGGCAGTTGAAGGGTGAAGGAGAGGTCGCACGAGCTCGCGAATGGTCCGAGTGCACTGTCTGTGTGTTTTTACCCTTATACAGCAAGTTTGGGTTCAATCGGCCCAGCAGTTCTCGTGTCTATAGCGCACATATATACGGAAGTCTCAAAATATATAGTAGAGTTACATCATGATTTAAATAATACTTATTGTATATTATCTTTTTTCTTTATATGAAATTGTAATTGGATTCTTTTGGATTCTGATACCGTTTGTCACAAATCTTGCACGAGTGGCATGTGTGATTAGCACGTTACTCGTTAGAAGCATGCTTCCTCACACCCTTGCTATATATTCCGATTACAGCAAACATTAATACAATACTAATCGATACCTGCATTCCATTGGCACTGATGGTCAATTAGCAAATAAACAGTTAAAGTGGTCTATTCAGAAAATAGAACGACAGTTCAGGGGACAACTACACGTCTACGCATTAAGTCAGATGTTACGAGGGTGTACCGTATATAACTGCAGGATGGCAACACTGAACAGAAGTCCATTGAAACTCATTGTACAATCGACGGGAGCAAACCAGTTTTATATCGACTGTTGGACCGTGTATTGCATGTGAAGTTTTAAAAAAGATTATTGTAAATAGGGGGTGTGGTTTATAGTCGACATTCATGTTCAACTTTTGCTGTTGTTATTTTCTATACCGATGAGTGTATTGCGGATATGCTGCCGTACGCAATGAAGTGAATTTGACATTGCTGTGGGTTTCGTTTCGTTTTTTCGTTCG
Organism: Siphonodentalium dalli; assembly: GCA_032622095.1. NCBI lineage: Eukaryota > Metazoa > Mollusca > Scaphopoda > Gadilida > Siphonodentaliidae > Siphonodentalium > Siphonodentalium dalli. The sequence continues at coordinate 165,209,328 of CP136063.1, read as the reverse complement.
GATAATCACTATATAGCCATGGATGTCATGGGACTTCTTCGGATATTCCCCGTACTATTACTCGCCATTTGTTTGCCAGGTAAGTGTGGATCGATGGAGTCTTCTGTGATAGTTCATTTGGAATGTATTGATCGATTATGTCTATAAGTGGTTGTGCCGGTTCATCGAGCATACCCGTACCGGTTAGACTTTCGTTGTGTACTGGGTAGATGCATGTACATGATTCAACACAACTCTTCTTTAGAGTTCTGTTTAGGGACGTGGCTAAAGTGGGGGTGTCTATACCTTTAGCACCTCATTGAACCAGACCTTCTATTTGCATCTCCTTAGGTTCGAAAATTCCAAATGGTACCTCAACATCTACAACTTGGAAATTTCCAACCTATAAATACACCCCCGTATTTTCCAACTTATAGCAATATCAGTTAAATATTTTTGAAAAGTTTGAAAATATGAGACTATTGGTCGCAAATCAACAAATTCTCCATTAATTACTGATTGGCAAATTAAACTATGAGAATAATTGTAACCTATTTAAGTGTGAAATTTCCGATTATTGTTGTATCAGGCATGGAATTTAAAACTGCTAAAAAAAATTAACTATAGTTATGGGGTGAGACAACACCATATCCCTTATCGCCACGTTACAGCTACATGTTCAGTTACAGCGTCGCGTTAACCCTTCTTTTCCAAATAGATAATACCATTCAGTTATAAATGTATAATTTGAAATGGTCTATTATCGTGAATTCATGGAGGGGTGTTAAAAAAATATAACCAGACGACAGACAGACTAACAAATAATACAAGTGCATTATGATTTCTACCCTTTGGTAGGAAATGTTCAGATAATAAGTTGAATAAAACGGCCCATAATTATGTGTGTCTAACATATTATCTTACTTTCAAAGGGAACTGCTGAATAAGTATTTAGTAAATAAAGGGTTAACATAATAGTCAACATTTATTATCAAGGACGTTGGTAAAGGCCCACTTAATTTTCGAACTTCCAGATCACATTATATACAACATATTTCCTATTATATACTATTTGAAAGAAAAAGCTACAAAAAATTGCATTATCAACATCTCCGGACGAATAAACTGTGAACATGTTGTTTTTGTCAAGGTACCGACGGGTGTTTTGTGCTTAATTTCGATCTGGTCTGTACTGCCAGTCTATTATTCTCAATGGAAGGGAATAACTCTATCTCTTAGTTGTGAATTATGATGCATTCTGGGGTAAATAACTGGAAAAGTCTTGGCGTGAATCAGAGAATCTCTATCACTTTGCATGGACACTCCTCGGCCACATGCAGAAATATCCCGATAGAATATATATATGATTTAGGTTCCTATTTGTAACTATGTAAGGGGTGATTATCAGTAATTGAAACACATGAGGTCGAATTCAATTTTCAAAACTTAGCGAAGTATAACTCTTGAAACATGTTTTCCGAAACAATCTGTGTGGTGAATATATAATATGGCAAGCTTCAATATAAAACAAACTTTTTAGGTTCGTGGGAGACAAGAAAATCAGTGCATAAGATACCGGACCTCAGACAGTCGAGTTTCATCTACAAACTGATCTCAATACGAAATTACATTCCTGACACGATATTAGTTGGAAAATTTTACACCACATTCAGGTTGAAATTGGTTCTCAATGTTTGATTTTCCAACCAGTAATTAGTGGGGAATATTTAGTTTTCTGACCAACATCAGCATATTTGTTTACTTTTTATCAAGATTTTCGAACGACGAAGTTAACTTGCCCAAGGGTCACAACCTGGCGCGAAATATGAAACAGCGTGTGGTTATATATAGCACACACACACACACACCGCTCAATCCGACCAAGACGATAGTCCACCGGCTGGGCGCGAACTCACGCCGGTGCATTAACACCATTACAAGTCAGACAGTCCAACCACTGGGCTACCACATCCACATCCACAAATTTCAAAATGTACATCCCAAACCTATTATAGCTCTAGCCACGTCCCTCCCTGTGTGGAATGGATGGGTCACTGCTGGTAACAGGAACGGTGAGGGTACTCAGAAATGCCACTTGGAAAGGTGGTCCAAGTTTCTTTCGACGTGAACCAGCTAGTGGAATCGGTTGGGATAAAACTGATTTACGTCGAAGCCCCGTTCAAATACCGTTCTATTCTGGCCTAAAATCACTATAAGATGTTAATAAAATGTCACAAGTGACATTAAACCGGTTTATTCTATAGAAAACATTTTTTTGCAGATTAAAGTGAGACTCTACGCCAATTCCAATAAATTCCCGATAATAACAACAATCTAATTTCGATAATATATAGAAAAATAATTAATTTGTGTCGAAGATATCTTCTGTAAACATTCAGGTTAACAGGCTATCTTAAAATCAAATTAGTAATTTAATAAAAATTTACTTTATGGCTCCAGCATGAAAAACTAAGTTACGAATTTCCATGCACAGGCCCTAATCATCTTAATTGACGGATAGTGGATCAGGCAACGAGTGGCACACATTGTGTAAACATATGCTGATACGGGGCGTGAACTCAGGGCATTCGCTGATTATACAATACAATTAATGCATATCTTGGAGTATTATGTTTATACATGTAATTTAACATTTATGCTATATTTGCCTGGAAACTTTACAAAAATATCTCGATGACGAGCGTTTTATTTTTGCATTCCGGCTTATCTGTCATCTGTAACATTACTTCGTACTGAGCAGGCAGTCAAACACATATAATCAAAATCTGGTTTCCTTATTCTACGAATCAGAGAATAAAGAAACCAACAACTTCAATTTCGGACCATTAGCCCCTTCTATACTAAAGCATCATTGATAATTCGTTCCCATAGGAAATGTTCAGATAATAAGTTCAACAAACGACCATTATTATCTGAACATTTCAAACTAATGAATATGATTCATTCTGCTCTTGAATTATCTGTTCGCAAGCATGTCGTCTGCTTCTACTGTGTGAACACCCCTCCAAATGAACAATAGACCGTTCCATTGTATAATTTGATAGCGGAATTGGAGAATCCATTTACGATTGAAAGGGTCAAAATATATCAACAATGATCAACATTGTATAATTATCAATAATTCTCAAATAACGAAATTCCGCACACCAAACCATTGTTACGTAAACATTACTGTTACAGATACATTATTGATCAAATTCCAATTAGTCCAATAAAATACCAATAAGAACGTGAAGGTAAATATTAGAAAATACCAAAGGATTGAAAAATATTCTTTATAAAAACAGAATTAGACTTAATATATTTGAATTACCTGCGCAATTATCGATGTTTGTTGACAGATCGTTGTAATAGTAATGTTTACATAACAACGATTTCAACATGTGAAATATCGTCATTGGAGAATTATTTATAGTCAATATAAGAATAAAATCGATATATTTCCCCATGTTCTTCTTGGTGGTGATCAATTAACAGATTTTTATAATTTCTCAAATCTACCCACTGTGAATGACTTACGACCCTTTAAGTTTCTGAAAATTTTGCCTCGAACATTGATCCTTTCAGTGCCAAGTCCGATTTTTGTATCAACCAATATTTCCTTGATCATTTTTTTCAAATTTAAGAGCTCTTTCCATCAATGTATCACATTATTATAATCAATAAAATTGATAAATGATCAAGGAATTATTCGTTGATACAAAAATCGGACTTGGCACTGAAAGGATCAATGTTCGTGGCCAAATTTTCAGAAACTTAAAAGGCCGTAAGTCATTCACAGTGGGTAGATTTGTTAAAATAATCATAAGTCGTTTGTTGAACTTATTATCTAAACATTTCCCATCAATGAATAATAATTCTTCTGAACTTGTATCATATTTTTGTTTCTCTGTCGTCTGCTTCTGAACACCTCTGAAAATAAATAATAGACAATTCCAATACATTGTATATACTTTTATAACTGATGGGAGATCCCATTTAGCATATAAAGGGTTAACCCGGCGGAATAATCTGATTATGAACCATTTCATTCTTGCACATCACTGCCGCACTCATTATCAGCTGTTTGTTTTTTCCAGGGGAGAGGGGGTCTCCATAAGTTTCGTAACGTATGCCCCGATCCCATGTGCAACACACTGTTGTATGTTTCCTGTCTTCTTGTGTGCCACAATAAAATGTAAATTTCATACTAATGAGGATTCTTTGAAAGCATACGTGTTGACCTCTTTCGTCATTATAATAAAAATAGTTTATTTACCCCGACACAATATGTGCAACATGAGATGAGAATTAGATAAATAACATGCCTAAACTACACTCAATATACAGAAAACAACAAAAATATAAGCATCACCCATCATCATTTCCATCGTCGTCATCGTCGTCGTCCCTATTGGTAGTATCATCAACATCAGTGTCGTCATCGTCTACTTCATTATAATCATCATCATCTTTATCATAATCAACATCACCATCATCAATATCACCGTATCGCTAGTTAAGAATTTGGCCGGATGATTAAACATAAATGTAGCGTGGGTACACGTGCACTGTGAACGTATTGTTTGGCGCATTTTGAAGTAGTTAACGCAGTTTTAAGTTTCTTTGAATGGGTACTCGATACTCACTGGCAATGCTAACAATATTTACCAGTCCGTTAAATACAGACTCATACAGCTGAATTGTATGGTCCCGATCCGGTATTATTATCACACTTTATGGGGGGATTCAGTTAGACATAAGGGGCCCCGGTGACTATAGAAGCCCAGTAAGGGTACGCTCACACACTCACAATTTGCACGGTATATTTTGCAAGAATTTCGTTGTAGAAAACCATATGGTGCCAGAATATGAACGGCGACATTCATATAAAATGAATATTTACCAAAACCAACGACATGAGAAGTAAATTTTCTGTAGTTCCACATGTATACCGGCCGTGCTACTGCATGGCATCTGCCTTCAAATACCTGTATGATTGATTCTTGCAACATATACAGTAATGCTCTGATTAATCGACCTCTTACCCACAGCAGAATTATGGGTAACTTTTCAGGATTTAGTCGGAAATATGGCTTGTTGCCATTCATCGGAAAGCTCTCCCAGAGGTTAAGAGGTCGATTAATTCGAGCATTGCTGTAAGTGCATGCTATTTGCAGGAAAATTTCGATAGCATCATCACAGGTGGAACTACAGAGATTTTACTTCTCACGTACAGTTAGGTGTCGTACAGATGAACTTTAAATGTATGTTTCCGTTCATATCCTGTCACTATATGGTTTTACATGACGAAATGCCTGCAATACATACCTTGAAAACTTGCGAGCTTGTGCGCGTACTCTAAGCTAGGGTTTGTGATTCGCGCCAATGGCAGGTAATTTGATTTTCTGTTATTTTGTCTGGTGCTTTCTGTGCGTCGGTAGTTTCTATATATATGTATTGGTGCTGATATCATGCGAAATTAACCCTCTTCGTTGTCTTCCCTCCGTCCATAAAACTGACAACGTCCTGCATGATGTGGTGTAGTGGCTAAAACGAAGATAACCACAAGTACATGCACCAAAGCTCAACAACTTACACGAACGCGGGACGCACCAATTTGTAGTATATAATTATTCTTGTGTAAATGTGGGGGGATCTTCCCATGTAAAAACAGATATGCTCCCTTGCTTTACTAAATACTCATCGACGAGTAGTCCCCTTTGGAAGTATTCAGATAATAAGTTCAACAAACGACCATATGAACTTATTATCTGAGCATTGTCCACCAATGAGTATTGTATGTCGTCTGTTCATAAGTCCTGAACATCTCTCCAGATGAATAATATACCATAACAATTAATGTATAATTTTATAATCCATTTACATGTAGTATATAGAAAGGGTTAACGTCGGTATCCATGAGGGGATGTATATAGCGACCTTGCATGACATGGAGCGCCCGTGTACACACGCCTCAACCATCTCGTGGTATGTACATGTATGTTTTTCCTGCTCTGATCCCATATACATCCAACCAACGTACCACGCAGCAACAAAGAGCACATAAACTTATCGCTATAATGTACATCGTGATAATATTATGACTACCTGGTATACGAGACAGGGGACATGACAATGGTTGCGGATGTATAGGTGCACATTACATGCAAATTACATCATTGGTATTCGGCAGTCACTCTCTGTTTGGTGGCGAGGGTATACGTTTATCTGAAATTTGAGCTAATACTTCTGGGTTCATTGCAATGCTCTAGTTGTTTTATTCTCATTAGATGAATGCGAAATAGCTCCGCGGCATAACGCATCATAACATTAATGTCGCCCAATATCATTTCGCCATGAAGGGACTTTTAATATTTTTAAAAGCATTATATGTAAGCAATACCTGCTGCAATTACGATTGGAGTGTAAGATACCAGGTTATTCCATTGTTTACTCTTTCACACAAAAGAAATAGTTTTCATTTTGCTAACTCATGTGTGTACTCCAATTCGATTATAAATCGGCTATAATTGCCTGCATGATAATGTGCAACACATAAACACGATAATGCTGACTATAAATTATGTATAGTCTGAACTACCAACAGAGCAAGGGCGAGAATATTGCTCGTGAAACTTAAAGACATATTATGGTCTTGTGCGGGTGCATGAAACTCATCAGTTAGTATTCAGAAGCTATGCCAACTGGAGGAATGTAGCGTTCTACTAACATCGCTGAAAATCTCAAGCAAATCGATCGTACCACTCCATAGAAAACATCGTCCGAGCTACGCTCAATTGTAAATAATTTACTTCTCAATTCGAGACACAACTATTGGTGATAAACTAACGAAAACGATTTCGCCACCAAGAGTCACTCCATTTAATTAATATTTACGAATGAGGGTATGTGTTGTCAATTTGGATGTCATTCTTTAAAAAAAATAACTACTTTGAGCACGATCATCCTCCATTTCTATGTGATCACCCTACCGGATCGAGTGTTTCACATCACTTTAAAGTGCTGGAGTTTTTGCATACCGATGCATTCACCGACAACAACTGAAGTACCAGGGGAGGGGTAATGGTGACGTGTAAAGGTAAAGCATTACAATGTCTTACTGTTTGTGAAGTAATGCGAGGTAATGTGTAATGCTACTTTTTTCGCATTGCATGTAATGCAGAGTAATGCATTACTTCACAAAAAAGGCATGTAATTCAATTACATTAAATTTTGCATTACATTTGAATTACATTAACATACCTGGCTAACTTTGTTGTCTTTTGAAGATACTAATTTCTCAAAGCAAAGTATAATCATTGTTCTACAGTAATATAAGTATCAAGTAAGTAACCGGGTTGGTTTACTGTGTTTCGGTACATTGCAGCGACAAGCATTTTGGTCACACATAAATTTAGATAAGATCCTTTAAATATTCTACGCGGCTTGGTCTGTATATATTTCCTGCACATATACCCAAGCAGGTTATAACCTATACATATTTTTTAAAAACAGCCATAAGCAGGGGGGGGGGGTCTGCAAACAAAAAATCCGTATATAGGGCCGGGGTGGGTGGGTGGTCCAGAGGCCGAAAAAAATCGTGTTTGTAATTTTTTTTCCAAAATGGTTTTTTTTTCAAACAATTTACAAGTACTGACCATGTAATGTTGTTTGTAAGCATGTTAATACCATGCTTGTTGGTATAAGGCTATATAGGCAGCTAGAGTGACTCTTTAGCTTCAGATTTAGCAACATTTAGCAACATTTCACAGGATCCCGCCCACTTCACAGTGGACCACCGTAATAGCGTTCAGGAATCTTATGATCAACGGAAGAAATATTTAGTAACAAAATTAATATATTACCTGAATAAAAGTAATAAAACAAAAAAGCTGTATCACAAATTGGATACTACATGGTGAATATTCAATGATGACTAGATATCATTAACCTGATTGTTGCATAACATGAAATTGAAAAGGGTATCTCATAAATTTCTAATGTCTGAAATACTGTCTTATTCTGGCATGTAATCAAATTCATTCCTTCTGGTTATTTCTCATCTTGAATGATTGCAAGTAATGTTAATTTGTAACAATCAACCAAATAAAACTGAATTGGTTATGATGAATGACCGTTACTGTTTACTGCTCAGACAATCCCAACTGAAGGTGACGCTATTCTCATTGATTTTCCGAACTTCATCTTGGAGCTTTACTGCTGAACAAGACTAAACTAAAATACTAAGTGTATACTGTTATCACTTACAAATAGATGAACTGAAATAATGTGATGCATTCAGATGCATTGAGAAATGACATTCTTCAATGTCTTCAAACTTCAAACTAAAGTAAAATCAAGAATAAAATCTGACTGAGACTATACTGCAGACTCTAGTGCACATACTGTCTGATACTTTCGAAAAGCGCTCCCGATAACAACTATTATAACATTTCAGGCCTATGCCCCCCGATGACATCCGACGCTCACAATTAATGGTGATTATCAGTGATTATCAGAAAATTCAGCAAAACATTTGTACATTTACATGTACCAATCAGTACCAATAGGCAAAATTAGTAATATTTTGCCTATTGTTACAAGTCAATAAACTTATATTGAAACAAAACTTTGTACGGACTGAATTTCATAATGTCGAACAGGGCCCATAACTCTGGTAGGCATTGATGGTCACAACCCGTGATATTGTGCATATTCGTTCCCCATTTCTGGTCCGTCACCATGCCATCAAAATATGACAACCGACTCTTGAGTTATAATGCAAAATGTTTGTACGGACGGACGCATGGACGGCTCGAGACGTCAACTATATACCCGCCGACTAATATCGGGGGGTATAATAACCATATTTCTATGTGTATACCTAACCAAAACAATTCCCCTCCCCCACCCCACCCCGGTGGATAACACTAATGAGTTCTTTGGTCATGTACAAATAATTCTGGAACCCCTGACCTGTTTGCCACTATTCACACTGGCCAGTGTTCTCTGTCAGACACAACACACTCGATATATTAGGCTATAATGGGGTCTAGGGCGATTTGTGACATATAGTGTACCTACAAAATGCTTTATTATTGTTGTTAGATACTGAAAACACCAGGAAACACCTGGAAATACAGTTTATTTTTCGTTTTTCTGATCTGTGTTTTACCAATTAAGCATGTTATTGCTTGAGTCTTAATGGTACAAAGCAAGAGTTTGCACCAAAAAAGGATAGTGGAATGGGATTGAAAGGCAGTTAACACAGTTATTGAAAAACGGCTAAAAAAAACCTCTGAAATTTTGATAAAAACATGAGAAAGGGGGGTGGGCACTATATGTGCAATATTTTTCCAGACCCCCCCCCCCCCCTGACATAAGAAGAAAAGAAGCAACCATTTGACACTTCATTTCTTGATACAGAGTCTTCGTATACACCATCTTGAATTCTGAGCTGCAACCATAACCTTGAACCGTACCAAATGCGGACTCCCATCAGTTTTCAGGATTGTTATCTCAAGTCGTCGTTGGGTGAAACATTTGTTTATGTCTCCAGGTTGAAAATATTCGTTCAACTTAGTGTAGCACATACGGGCTATGTAAGTCTATTATATATTTTGGAAGATCTGTGTGTGTGTCTGTCTGTCTGTCTGTCTGTCTGTAATCGATGGACTCGAAAACGGCCGAGCCGATTTCGATGAAACTTGGTAAGTGGGGGGGGGGGGGGAGGGGGGTTTTAGGCCGGGGAGTGACATAGGCCTATTAATTTGCCCGTGCGACATAACGCCCGAATATCACGGGATTTCGACGAAACTTGGTATGTGGGAATACATTCGGTCGGGGAGTGGCATAGGCCTATTAATTTGCCCGTGCGACGTGACCTTGACCTTAAAATCGGGTCATTTCAAGGTCAAACGCAAGAATATCACGGGATTTTGATGAAAATTAGTGTCTAGGGATACTTTCGTATGGGGAGTCTCATAAGCCTATTGATTTGCCCGTGCGACAATACCTTGACCGTGAAATCGGGTCAATTCAAGGTCAAATCGCGAATTTTGATAGGATTTCCACGAAATTTGATACGTAGGGTTACTTTTGTCCACTGAGTGTTTTGGACGGGTCAAATCGTGACCCCGAACTGACCTTGACCTTCAAAATGATCAATTCAAGGTCAAATCGGGTAAAACCGCATGGATTTCGACGGGTACTTTTGTCGGGTACTTTTGTTCGGGCAGTGTTTTGGACGGGTCAAATCGTGACCCCACCTGACCTTGGCCTTCAAAATGGACAATTCAACGTCAAAGCCCGGACGAAGTCGGGTCACCTTCTAGTATTATATATTTATTGACTGAGAGTCCCACGCGATACGTTATTTTTCATAAATTCTCTTTTGAATAGATTTTCAAATTGTCCCGTTTTTATCAGGAAAGAGCAGTGTATAGCAGTTCTAGTGGAAGAATTTCAGTATTATGTCAAGCTAAGCTCTGGATAATAAGTTATTTAATGCACTTCTTCAAACATCTCCGTTATTTCGTCGATAATCCTGTCGTCGCATCAGAACTATAAGGTCGTAACTCACATTTTCAACTTTCCGAGATGATGAAGGTTGAAGTTTTCAGACAACATTTATCATAATGTTGACAAAGCATGACGTATGGTTGTATTTATCCCAATGAAAACTGGCATTAGCTGTCCATTGAACCACATATTGTTTTCTGTTTACGCCCTCGTTTTCTTTTAAAAAGCAATAACTTGTTTGGAGATACGATTTTTTGCGTACGCCAACGACGATTGGTTTCCGTGCTATAAGGAAGTTGTGCTAATAAATACAGATTAAGCTAAATCTGGTGGCAATCGCATGTGTCTATGAACTAAAAAGTGCCTATTCTACATTATGAATATTCACTCATGTGCATCATCGTACAGACATTTGTGGAACAATCACAAAATTTAAATCGCCAAATGATCACGTGACTAACATGGAGATACGACCATATAGCACACATTTGATAATTTACAAATACAAAAAATCACGTGGACAACCTGAAGCATCCGTTTAGCTGCTGTTGGACATACGACCTAGCTTGTAGCACGAATAATTGTGAAGATCGCTGGATATACGACATTTGTGTCACTGGTTTGTGAGAATATTTGCCATTGATTGCAGAAACAGTTTGGCCCATCGGATTGGTTTTTTTTCTCTCACGATTCGAATGATATCAAATACTCATTTCCCGCCAAAATGGAGTTACGACCTTATAGTTCTGATGCGACGCTATATTTTAAAATTCAATCCTAACCTCGCATTCCACGTGTTATTGCGATTTAATATCAATGCTATCTAATCGTGAACCTCGATTAAGTATCTTTCGCTATCCAATCGTGTGCGTATTGACTGAATAATTTCTATGTAATTTTGATCAATCTTTTGTTGAACTTATTATCTGAACATTTCACACCAATGTATATATAAAACAATGTATATACGAAAACATCTGCACCGGGATAATCGTTTTGTCTGTCTGTCGTCTTGTCATTTTCCATGAACACCCCTGAATAATAGACCATTCCAATGTAGATTCCTGCATTTAGTGTAGAAATGGTTAAAGATCATTATCGTGAAATATATTGTCTCTGTGGGAGGTAAAATATTAAAAATCCTGGTTGGAGGGTAGATTTTTAACTTCTACAATATTGAGTATTTCCGGATTTAGATGTCACGTATGCACCGCACATCAGAAAATAGTCACATATACTTAAAGTGATGTGAAACACTTCGGTGGGTGATCAAATATAAATGGAGAATAATCCTTTTACAAATATTATATCCAAATTGACAACACACACCGTCATTCTTATATATTACTTAAATGCAGCCTTTATCGATGGCGAAATCGTTGTCGTTAGTTTATCGCCGATAGATGCGTCCCGAATCGAGTAGTAAATATTTACAATTGAACGTAGTTCAGACGATGTTTTCTATGGAGTGGTACGATCGATTTGCTTCAGATTTTCAGCGATGTTAGTAAAATGCTACATTCCTCTATAGTTGGCATAGCGTCTGGTTACAAACTGATCAGTTTCACGCACCCGAACAAGTACATAATATGTCTTTAATATAACCCATGGGCGCTGACATATTATGAACAACTTGAACAATCTACACGGATATGCAATTTCAATATTGTTTGTCTGGTAACTTAATTCATATCATATGATTTGGAACTAATGTTATCCTGCTAGAAATTCCGTCACCATTAGAATATTAGGTGTTAGCTTCACCTTAATTCGTCTAGTCGCAGAGAAATCCCTTGGGTGTTGAATCTAGATATAATTTACTTATATATATACAATTGAATGTTCATGCGTGTACCCGACGAAGGCTGTATATAGCCGAAAGCTAGTACAACATTAAAGATTTTATGGGCATCATTAAACATTCGTTAAAAGAGCTAATTGTTCCCTAGTGATAGAATATACTGTTGTCTGGTGCATCTCTGACTAAAGTGATTATTTTATACCCCGAACTTATAATATAAAAACTGAACAGGGAAGAGATGTCCCATATTTAATTGAACTTATTCGTCACTGGCATACATGTCACAGTAGTCTGGAAGTATAATTTATGATACAAACAGGCGCGGTTGGTGAATATATTCAAATGCCTTATACATAGTCATTCAATGGGCTCGTGGTTGTAAATACTTAATAAGTCAAGCCTGACCTGATGCGCCTATTCAGTTTGCAAATGGATAATTGGCCATGAAATTGTCAGATATCCACATTTACCTTATACAAGCGGGTAATCGAGTTTCAGCAATACACTAATTATTTGATAATGGACACACATGAGGGCGGAACGCCTGGCGCATGTGTCATATATTTGATATGTAACATTCACATATATACAGTATGTATATAGAGTGTGCGATATATATAAGCAAAACACTCAACACCGTGGCGATTTTTTTGGGGAGTTATTCACTGTGAGTCATTCAACACCGAAAACATGTGTTGTGAGATTACCGAACGCTTTGGTGTAATCAACAAGCATGGCGGCTGCAAAACTTCATTATACTTTATTTTCACTCAAGTAATTCACATACATGTGTAACACTAGGCCAGTTAAAATAACAATCTTGAATCATTGAATGAACTAGCGTTGGTGATACTTGTATGCATTCACAAATAAATTGTTTCGATATCTCGGTATATAGAGGTTGGGTTACACTGAAGGTTACACTGGTGTAAATATGGTTCGGAGTGACATTTAGGGGATGCGATATAGGAGAGAATAAAATAGACACTGGGCCCTGATTGGTCAATAGCCTTGTGTGTTTTTGCATAAAAAATACATCACACCTATGATTTCCAAGGTAAAATAGCCATTGGCACAGGGATTAACCCTTTGTAGTGAAGTTTGAATTTTGTGGTGCACATGCATGTCGTCTAAAATATGACGATATATATACTCATCGCATCTTCAAGATTTTGACAGTCAACGATATTAATGACTGATTATTTTTTCGCATCTTGTTGTTTTTATAACTAGAACTAAATACTACGATTCTCACAAATATTTACTTCGCCAGGAATGCACTCCATATCTGGAAACGGTTTATTACGTCATACATGTTGGGAATGCCGCTTCGTAGTAGAAATGAAAAGCAGCGTCACGATGGATGTTGAAGCCATCTACAATAATATTCCGAGTGAAGAGGGACTCGCATATCTGCGATAGACGCTTGAAAAGCAGACGCTGCCAGACAACTAACAGATGTCTCCATTCTTAAAATTTGCCAGTTCATATTATCTCATAACAATTTCACATATAACGACAATCATTTCTTACAACTCAAATGAGTCGCTATTGGTACACACATGGCTCCCCAGTTCGCCAACTTGTATATGGATAACATGGAAGCAACATTCTTGGATACACAAGTCTTGAGACCTTCCGCATATACTATAGGTCTATCGATGATATATCCTTAGTTTGGCCACACGCGGAGATGAAAGCCTACTCATATTATTTCATGAACAGTTCAATAGATGAATACCATCCCGACATATAGTTGAAGTTAGAACTTAGAATATACTCTCCAGAATCTGTAAACTTTTTGGACGTAAGTGTGTCAAGATCCAGAAAGGCCTATTAAATACTGCAGTCTACATGAAGCCTGCAGACAGGTTTACATACTTACACCCAGAAAGAGTTCCATCACCCAACGCATACTATTGAATCAGTTATCAACGGTGGTTTCCAACCGCATCAGCAGTGAAAATGAAACCCGGGATACTCACCTGCAAGACCTACGTAGAAGCTTCATAAATCGTGGTTTAAAAGAAAATACCACCTCATCGTCACGTTTAACGTGGGCACAGAAATCTAAACCGAATCACCATGCACGTGTAATCGCGTTGGTGACGTGCATGAGTCATTTGCCTTTCCCAATAGCAACACACGTTATAAGTTATAAGTTATATGTGTAATCGCATCTCGCTAATATCTGGAAAACGACATGACCCCCCCCCCCCCCCCAAACTATATATTACTATACACGTGTATGACCCGATGATCATTATTATATTTACCACATAGGTGTCTCTTAAAGGGGTCTGCACTTTAAGTTCAGCCATTTATTGGGCCATCTCCTATTATATATACTCAACATAATATATGCAACAACTTAATGAATTTGAGTCAGGGATGAGTGCAAAATACAGTAATCCTCTAAGTAATCGACTTCTTAACCACAGCAGAATTATGGGTAACTTTTCAGGATTTAGTCGGAAATATGGCTTGTTGCCATTCATCGGAAAGCTCTCTCGGGGAGAGCTTTCCGATGAATGGCAACAAGCCATATTTCCGACTAAGGGTGCATTTACACTGATATAGAACTGTATACATATCTGTATGAAGTCACGTGTCGCGCATTACTGTGATCACAATATGATTACTAATAGTGAACGCGCGCTGATCAGTACTCTGGTAATTGACAATTCACTACGAGTCGTTTCAGTTTAGGCCAGACATAAAAATGGATCAACTATCAGCAGACAACAGCGATTTGGTATGTGCCGCATGTATTTAAAGTGTATCCTTATACCACTTGATAATGGTTCGAAGAAAGAATGCAAATCGCATAGGAATACACAATAAACAACCGTGTGCACAAATAGAGAGGCTAGAGAGCACCCATCTAGCTTTAGAGGCGATTCCACCAATATTTAGGATTTCAGGTGATCATCTATATATATATAGGTCTCCTGTTTGACACCATCTGGGCGGTGGCCATTTTGGATCTGTATGGAATGGGTATCCACCCTACAACACCCTTTATTTGACCAAATGTAGTAAAAATTCCAACTGATGGCAATTCAAATGACAATGTTGGCCAAATGTAGGACAATATTGTTTTCTTAAATTAACTAGCAGTTTTTGACTGGCCACGAGGAGGGACCAGGACACAATCTTTCCAAGTGTTGGAAATTTCCAACCTGACACCCGCCCCCATGATACGGTTGGAAAACTTCCAGCTGATGGCCATTCCAGCCCAAAAGTTTGATAAAAAGTAGGAAATTATGCAAATATTGGTTCGAAAACAATACCCCCCCCCCCCCAATAAAATGTTTGAAAATCAAACTACAAGATCATTTTCAACCTATTGTTGGTTTGGAAATTACAACTAATGTTGTGTCAGGTATGAAATTTCCAACTGTTGAAAACTTTGACCAAAGTTTCCACATCCCTGTCCGTGTTCAATATTCGAAATACACGGGTTGAAATGACAACGAACACTAAAACACATTCGCCAAGCCCGAGTAACAATTAATAAAAACAGATTTGCCTGTCGCAATGCTTCGGCGATGACCGTGGCGTATAGCGGACACGATTTTCGCTCACACGAACTAATACCGTTTTCTTTCTGTGTGCATTTCTATATCAACCCGTTTACACTAGTCTGCGTGTAGATCTGTGTACAGTTCTATAGCAATGTAAATGCACCCTAAATCCTGAAAAGTTACCCATAATTCTGCTGTGGTTAAGAAGTCGATTACATTGAGCATTGCTGTACACTCATATACTCCATTAACGATGTAAACAACATGGTAATTAAAATTATTTTATGACTCAAGCCATTTATTTATTTTCGTTATACTTATGAGGTTGCTATACGTGGTTCTTTGTTACGTGAGTTTATTTAACTCTTGACTCATAATTTATTAATTAATTCTTTTAATGGATATTTTCTGTTGAGTATAATAGGAGATGGACGCCATAAATAGCTGGATTTAGCTACAATCCCCCTTTAAGGAGGATACGCATAAATCCAGCCAAAAATGGCAAGAGATTTTCAACAAAGAATTTGTCCTGGTTCTATCTGGGAAATATTCTTGAATATCACATATCATCATCTTCATTGTGTGTAGAATCTGAGGAAGTACTAAGAGACAACAAAAACAATCATGGATTTTACATTTGAGACGTTGAAAATTTTATTTTATTTTTTGTCCCTTTCTGGACCAAGAACTGCTAGGATAATTAATAATTTCACACAAAACCCCAATAACCAAATAGCTTATTGTGTTGGCTCTATGAGAGGAGATGAAGAATAAAGCAGTCACAAATATTCCAGCCCAATGAAAACAAATGTTGATATGCAGTGTGGTCCACTAAAGCAGGAAGCAATCAACTGGAATTATGCCACAGTGTTAAGAGATATGGTGGTCAGCTTTAACTTGCTTATGAACCCATGACCCACAACTCATCTCAGCCCAATTGTTCATTGATCAACAGGCATGGCATGAAAATCCTCAAATATGGAAAATTAATTATGGGTAGTTTCTTTCTTAATGAAATTAATCATTAAATTTCACAAATAAAGAATAATTAAGTCTCCTGTCATGATATTGATAAATGATATCATGGACATATGAACTGCACTTTTGAAAAAAATATATTTTACAAAAGTTCTTGGCACCTGAAAACAGTGAAATTTTTAGATATTTTTCATGCGATAAAAGTAAAGTAAATGAATGAGGTTATACTATCCAATTGGTCGATGTTTCTTAAATATTGTGTCAATATAATCGCTTGTACCAAATTTCACAAAGATATTTTGAGAAAATCAATTTTGAAATACCAGGAAATTTTGACAAAACGTGCGTCTGACCCTTAAACATCAACCCAAGTTTCTGATAGACTGTACTGCTCAACGCCCATCAGATAGCATATGCACGACAATGAAATATGATAGATTCCCATATCTCGAAAAATGACCTTGACAGGGGAGGTCTGTCAAGTTTTGATATAATATAATGGAAATTTAAAATATCGCAACTTCTCGATATTCATTTATGCAGCTAGCAATCGCGTCACGCTTTAAATACACCCACCACGGATCAAATCACCATCAATTATGGCTATAAAGATAGGTAACTTGATAGTGTCGAGATTTCTTAAGCTGATATGTTCGTTCTTTATATACTGGTCATGCCGTTGAGTATTCGTTCCAGTGCGAAATTTTGCAGCCAGATGCTCATAGCCGGTCTAAATACACCCATGTTGGGATTATATGAAATAACTGTACAAATCTTAACCTGGGGTACCCCTCGCGACTTTCTTACGCCCTATGGGTGTATACTGTCAGGCTGATCTGGTGGTGTCAATTGTCCAATGGAGCTATGGGGATATCTCCCAGAACAACACATTTCTGGTTTCACGCGATACGAGTTATTTTAGGAAATTGTCATATTCCCAAAATGTAACACAAAAGGTGGCATCTAATGTTTTTTCTGGGGATATTTTCCATGATTAGTAATATAACCAAGGCATCAGGTATCATTTGCAGAAGATGTAATTTAATTTCGTCAATATACAACAAACTTTTATCCTGCAAACTTTTATCCCACATACGCCAAATATTATGACAAATTTAAAAAGCGGAACGACGGGGAAGAATACAATCTATAAACAAAATAAAAATAGTAATACGAGCTATGGGGTATCTTTGACTAATAACGTATATGCGTACCGTCTGGACTTTTTGCAGGATGTATGTAATCGTGGATGTATCTTCGCCGCTGTCTCATTGTTGCAGTATACGTAACTTTTATGACCGCTTTCGATATTTAAGTGTGAACAATGGCTGTGCCACTCTTGAAGATTTTATTGCGGGAACACAATGCTAATATAACAGCTAACATTACGGATGGAGTTGGAATGTAGACTAAAGGTCTAAAGGTCGTGTTGCGAAGTATCGGGTGTGTATTTAATCCGATTAGTGGATTTTTGGTCCACATTTAGTTGCTTTCTGGTGTGGTGAATGAGAAATCTGAAGTAATAAGCCGTACTTGTTGTAATAATTTGAAAGAGTAGTTGTTTTAACGGAATTCTGAGGGGGCACATTAATGAAACCAATATATTATAATTATATTATAATTTATATATATGCCTAATAATATGATCATGAGGGCGTTGCCATTTCTGACAATGCTTTTCTTGTTTTTGCTTGCTGTACATGTATTCCGAGAATACACTGCACCGGCCAGCCAGCGGCTATATATTTTATATGCACTATACATGCACTCAACGAAAACGCTTCCGCGTCGACCATACGGCAACGCTGTGCAGCCCAAATAAGGCGATAATTTATTTGAAATGATACCGACGACCGATCGTAAAAAATGCAACATCAAAATACACAGGGCAAGGCTTATCAATACCAACTGTGGAGTGTGTTTTCCTTCTGTATATCTCGCATATACCCATGCGGGTATATATATATATATATATATATATATATATATATATATATATATATATATATATATATATAAGCGGGCTACGAGCATCTGGCCGCATGTGTTTTGGTTTCCCGAAAGAAGAGCTCGGTGTGGGGGTTGGGGTTGGCTACTATAATTCGAGCTCGATACTGAACTCAGTATGTAATGCAGGTCAGTAATCCATGTTATCATATAAATGACGCCATTTCTATTTAAATCTGGGGTATGACTCAGTTGGTAATGTGCATTTCAAAACAGGTCACCGTGAACCTCCCAGCGACATCGAAGCTTTTTCTATACACAATATGTGCGGCTTGGTGTTCCACGGTTATATGTTATATTATAATATATTGTTACATTCCCATGTGTGATTTACCTTGATTTCTCCAGTGATTATAACGATAATTTCTCTAGTGAATTATGCCACTTTAACTATAGCGTTTTGTGTAAGTCTTACGCGCTATCGAAATTTATGCGTCATGGGTATATAATGGCAGCTTTAATCAGATGTTTATAGTGGAATATAATAAATAGAATAATCACTTGAGTGAACTGCATGGTGACGCGAAATAATTATAACGAGACAGAGACTATTTTGTAAAACACTCGAGCGCAATGCGCTCTCATGCGTGTACAACGTCCCTGCCTCTGATGAATTATTTCAAGTCATCAGTTCAATGATTGTTCTCTATATAACCAAATTCGTATATCTGGGTATGTAAATGTACACGTTTACGTCAGTAATGTTGCTTACCTGGGATCATTGCTCTTTATGTGGAATTGTGTGCTTTAATTGTGCACACTGCGTTAAATAAAACACCGTCAACATCACAGCGAAATCGAAGCTGTTTCGATCCCCAACATGAGCTGATTGGTGTTCCACGGATAATGCGTATTGCTGTTTATGTGCAATTGTGTGCTTTTGTGGACACTGCCGATAAACAAACCCCCGTTCTGCGCTAATAAAACTGATATGACCTTCCGACATTCGAACACTCATGTTTCGGCTCTGTGACTTAGTCGACGCATATTATACTTCAGTTATTAGTATATACTTGTTTATATAGAGTACACACGCATGTTTGCCTGTATAAATTAGTAGTATTTGTAGCAGCAATAAACCATTAATATAAGAGTAGCATGTCGGCGGATATACCGCAACGGTGATGCAAGACCGAGCGTGAAATGTTTGAATGACTGCGCACTGAGAATGGCCACGCTCTATAAAATCATAGTTACATTTCACATCCTTTCCTGCAGAGACCGAATACGTAAGCATGCATACACATATGAGCACAAACCATATTCAGGTACAGTTATTTAAGAAATGAACGGCGAAGTCAATGCGGTGAAGTGTGCGATTTATCGCGAGAAAAATTCAACAAACTGCATGAACCTATAGCTCGACTATATATATGCAACGTTTGCTGTGTTTTTCTCTCGATGGAAAGACCATAGATCGTTTGTTGAACTTACTATCTGAACATTCGCAATACACATTATCCCAGTTACAGATTCTCTCCGGTACTCCGACAATCATCAATTTCGTGAATTTTCAACAAAAAAAAAATCTCAATGTCAAACCATCAATTTGAAGGAAAAAATCATTATCCTTTATAACCAATGAATGCTATATTACTACAACAGCACCTGTTCACCCTCACAATATAAGAAATATATACGTTCTAATTATTTAAAGAAAAGTGGTTTGAGAAAAATAAAAACAACAATTTTCAAGGCTGGTCATTGGAGATTTTGACAGGAAATATTTGCAACAAACGCACTGCATTATCTAGCTTATAAACACAGGTCCCCAGAATTTTTTTTTTCCCCACCCCAATAATACTTAATCCTATATTATTAAGTATTATTGGGGTGGAGTCACACTTTTTTCTGGGTCCTGTGCTTATGAACCCAACTAGAGTATGCGCCCAGTTTACTATCTGAAATCATACATGTCTGCGAGAAAATAAATAAAACATTTTTCATAGCATATTTTAGTTTCTCGGCGGCTATTTGCAGTACTACATTTTTGGAGGAAATGTCACTATAAAATAATATAATGTCTGAAATGATGAATCAGTATTGAGTATTTAAGTCGGTCAGATTATTGCAAACGTGGTTGAATGATGTATATGTTGTTTTATGTTGTTTTGGTCCTTCACATGACTTAAAAATAGTTCCTGCAAATGGCCACCATAAAAAAAAAAATATGTAAGGAAAAATGTTTTATTTATTTTCTCGCAGACAAACATGATTTTTTAGATAGTAAACTGAGCTCATACCATAGTTGGGTTCATAAGCTAGATAATGCAGTGCGCCTGTTAAAATTATTTCACAGCATACATTGATTATAGACGATAATAATTTTCCGCTTCAAATTGATAGTTTGTACTTGAGATTTAATTTTTTATTTACGAATTGAACCTCGTTAATGCCAGGCAATCTCCGGGAACATTACCTGAATATGACGGCCAAATTTCCGAATTCGTAATGTTAATGGTTCAGTATGAGTAACATACCTACTTGTCTACTTGTTATGTATTGACTAACCATGTACTTAAATCTTAACGACAGATATGCTTGTCTCATAACATCACGTCACGCAACTTCTCTGGATATTGGGCTATCCGTTGAATGTATTTCTGGTATGTCGATGTTTGTCGGTGGGTCCCATTTTCATTAAGTATCAATACAGATGCCCCGGGCCAAAGAAAAGCTCAGTAATTTCCAAATTTATGCAATTTATCCACAGGTCTTAATAAAATGCCATCATATAAGATATCGAAGGTTTGAATCACGACGGAACTCGAGAAAAAAAAACCCGATTTGGCCGGGTTATGCACGCTGATATCTCTCATGCATCATTGCACCAAGGACCATAGTACCGGAATCAGTACAGCATAACTCCGTTGGCCCTATACATGTATTTCTATACCTCGGGTTATCACTCTGGGACTTACTATACGTGTACTGTATACATCAGTGACAGTGACAGTGTCTCAATACCCATGTACTTTTGAATGAAGAGAATAAACAAATTGAATTGAATTGACTTTACATATAGCTGGAATTGCATCCAATTTTTCGCGCTGTGTTCATTGCCAAAAGTGTACCAGCAATACATATATACCACAGGAGACAGTGAATATAACACGGTTATGTATATATTTATTGACTATTCAAACACAGTAACTAACTCAAACGAACTGGGTTGGTAGAAGATTTTCAACATGATTGGACAAAGGGATCCTTGTGTGCCCCGAGCGGCACGACTCTTGTGTATGAAAAGTATATGATTAATACAACATTATAGCGGTACATTGTCGATATATACTACAGCCCATACTAGAAATGTTTCTCAAAATCACGATTACAATTAGCAGTTACAAATTTGATGAGCACAAGCCTCACGGGGCCACCAGACACCAATACATGTCCAATCAAGGAAGGCGTTAAAGGTTCACAATCCGATTCGATGGTCCTCGTATCATCAGATTCCAACAACAACAACAACAACAACAATATTTCTTCAAAAGATGCTTTAGTTATCAGAATCGATTTATTGCAAAAAAAATAAAGCTAACCACTGTCAACACCAGTATATAATTTTTTCAAAACGTGTTATATATCAACATTTTGTTCAACGCAATTTGGTATCGAGAGTATGTCGGTCGGCTCGTCGAATATTTGCTGGACTGCCAAATATTCCAGGTGGTGAAAAATATCCGATTTCAACAATCGATATCTGATAATTCGGAGCTTTGATGAGCGGGTTCCTTGACTCGAATCAAATATTTTTTTATCCCCAAAGCCAAAGAAATAGTAATTTTGGAGCGTTAATTCGCATTATGTATCTTTAAACTACTGCCATAAACTCTGGAAACGATGAGAGCTTTTGAATGAATGCATGAATTTATTGCAAAGCCACACTTTATGTGGAACAAGCAAAACATACATACACTTTATACATAACTGATAACAGAATGGGTGTATGTGCATACATATATATACGGTATAAAGATGCATACATTCAAATATATTTTTGTATACATACAAAGTCTATGTGCATATTATGTCCCTATAACAACCACAGCCACAATAAATACAGCTATACTTCGATAATATACTATCCCAGGTATATCTAGAACTTGGCTGTTTGGAATGCAATTTTTAGGAAAAGACTTAATCGTTTTTGTATAGATATAAGCCCGTGAAATGTTTCAATATTCGGATTCTGTCAGTAATAGCTAGATAAATACAGCTCTCTCGCGTCAGCAAATTTCTCGCATATTAAACAAAATGGTATTCGTCGCCAACATGCTGTTGTTGTTGTTTTCTGTAATCACTCTAACGTTGATTTAAAGTATCTGGTGCTGTAATGATTTGCTTGACCCTTGGTACGTTAAACACTTGATGTTGTCCTCGGTGCTTCATATAAAGTTAAACTGCAATACAATTAATAACTGTTGGCTTTTGGTTCAGTTTAACCAAGTAATATCAAGAAATGATATTAAAACAGATTAGTTTCAGGAAAAGTACTGTGGAAATTAGGATATAGTTCACAAGATGTAAGAACACCCCTGATTAGATTGACTCCTTCAAGGACTCTGCAACAGTGGTTTCGAAATAGAAGGAGCCATATAAAGGCTGTCCAGAACTTCTTCAGTTTATATTATGCAGCAGTATTATTTCATTGATGAGCACTGAAAACATAATGACACAGAGATATTGAATTTCAGGAAAAGTAGAGTAGAGTATAAAATTAGAAAGTGGGGTAAATAGATGCGGACACACCCCTGTTCATTTGATTCCTTCACCGAAAGTACGAACGTGGTTTGAAAGCAGAAGGAATCCCACAAAGGTTGTCCAGATCATGGTATGGTAATCTCATCATACTGTCCCATGTAATCATTGTTGACTGTGTGTGCGTCATCTCAGTTGACCTGTGGTGGTCTAAATGCTAACGTCAGTGGTTCTAATGAAGTCACATTCCACCTTTTGAATGTTTATTCTTGTGCTTTTATCTAAATGGTCTACCTTACCAATTAAGGTGTTAATGTCTGAGGTATTAGGAAGATCCTGTGTACATATTTCGCCATAAGCTCCTAGACCATCTTTTAAGCACAGACGGACTTTTTGGAAAAAGTACCTTTCTTGCTTCGTCATGCAGGTCACAATCATATAAGTAATGTTTAATGGAGCATAGTAGACCACAGTCACAGTTCGGTGAGTCTTTAATTTGTATCTTATACAAGTGGTGGTTTAATACTGTGTGTCCCAGAATTAGTCTATTAATTTTTATTTCAGTCTTTCTATCTTGATGGTTAAGTGGGAGACTTTCCTTTTTGCTGGGTATTTCTGGGAATAATTCGAATGTGTGTCGCGCACTGTCACTGTTGTCCCATTTGAACTGCCACTTAGAATGTAATATATCTGTGATTAGGGTCTTATATTCTTTGAGTGTTTTTGTCACATTTAGGTCAATGTCTAGGCTACCTGCATTTGTTAGGTTGGGTCTGATCGTGGCAGCTTCTTTTGCTACTGCGTCTGCTAATTCGTTGCCTTTAACCCTTTACCCAACAGAAGGGCCCTGTGCCAATGCATTCTCTTATATATGCGAGTCGACCATAGGTCGCCTCGCATATATAAGAGAATGCATTGGCTTAACACATTAAAAATTATAAAATTGTTAAAGAATGTAAGAAAAAATGGTAAAAAGTGTTAAAAAACGATTTTTTTTAGGCCAATGCATTCTCTTATATATGCGAGGCGACCTATGGTCGACTCGCATATATAAGAGAATGCATTGGCACAGGGCATAACTGTAACTATCACAATGTGGTCAAGGAGCCGGTTCCAATGATATCCATATTTGTATGGTTCTATTGAGACAGACCGAAGATATTTTAGGCTGTTGAAGCTTTATTTGGCCGGTTTTGGCCGGTTTGTTGGGTAAAGGGTTAATGCCAATATGTCCCATGATATGTTTGAATACGATGTTTATTTGAGAATGTCTTTCAATATCATGTATTATAGACCAACAGTCTCTGAGTAGAGGATTAACATTGGAATTGTCTGTATTACTTGAGTTCATGATTGATTGTATAGCACATTGAGAATCACATAGTACATGAATAGATTGGTGTGATATGTTTTTGGAGATGTGTACTAATTTTAGTCCAAGTTTTATGCCGTATATCTCAGCTAAGTTGTTATTACCGTTCGACAGTACAGTTTCTTTTATAATAATTGGTTCACATAGTACTCCATTTAGGTACACTACTGCCGATGCGCCACTATAATTTGAGTTTGGGAAAGTGGATCCGTCAGTGAATATGACTGTGTCACATTGTGGAATTTGTTGGAGATACTGAGTTACACTTTTGGTTTGTTGTATTAAGCGCTCAGTGGTGTGCATACATGCATTATCAGTGGAATCAATATTTTCTTCTGCTGCACTAGTTACACTAGGATGGAAGGTACTGCAGTCCTGTACATATATTGGTTCGTCCATGATGTCCACATTTCCCTAGTACATATCTCGAGTCCATGTATATTTTCTTTAATGGAGTAGACTGTTTTGAATCAGCAGTGATAGCTCTTAGTAGTAGGTCTTACACTGGATTTATGATTTTTCCTTTTAATTCTAAGGAACTCCAAACTATTTATTTCACGTAGTTTGAGCGACATTGGAAGAGTGTTTGTGAGTACTTCCAATGCTTCTGTGCTGGTGCTGTGGACTGCGTCAGTGCACTTTAAAAGTGCTGAACGTTGTATTTTATTTATCGCCAACATCGGCAGTACACAATTTACATTTTAAATTTTTTTCCGCTGTCAACATTCATGGTCCACCGCTCACTCTCAATTGGTAATCTGTGGTTTGCTATACTAATTTTTACGACAAATCTGGCAAGATAAGGGGTAAGAAACTGCAAATATCCACATAATCCTTGATTCCGTTTAATGCAACTATAAAATTTACATTTAGCTCTCGCAGAAACAGACTCGTTACATCACATTTGCGCGAAATGCTCATCAATCAAAAATTGCTTAATATTATTGACACTATAGTTTTAGATAATGACGTATGCGAGTCCCATGTTGCTTTATTTCCTGAATTTTCTAGAGTTTTCCTGACGAATGATAACCATTTGAAATTGTTTGTAGCTTCTGGGTCTATATTGGAAAGGTGATTCACGATTGCGTTTAGACATTTTTCGCTAACATAGATCCTTCGCCTGAAATCAATCGAGACCAGTATGACAGTGTTTCTCGAACGCTCACCATGCATCATAACTGTATTTATCACAAGGAAAATCGAACGTTGCGATGGTGAGTATTGAGGAGGTAAACCTAACCAACTTCAGAGTTTATGGAAGTATAATGGATTACCGTCCTCCCTCATGCATGCGTATCACATTGTTGAGTCTGGTGAATCATGGGGCCCGGTGATCCTAACATTTTCTGTCGTTGCCGGGCTCTAATCAACTATGAATTATTTTTCCATGTCGATCCCTCAACTCAATGAAGCAATCATATACAATTACATATTCTGCATTAAATAATTATCTTAAATCACCCACACATGTCAAGAGAAGTGGATATGTATATTTGAGCCTATCAGGAGTAGCAGTGTAGTCAACATGCCTCACTATTGATGCCTGGGTGGCGACGGGAAGACGGCTAGTTAGGGCACGTCACCGCCCGGATTTTGTATGTACATAGCACTATGATTATGTTTGTCCAGTGTATATACATTATCTAATAAACATTCATTTATTCATTCATATTTGTAACTGCAAATTTTAATCGACATTTTGCGTCACCTCTCTATTGTGTCTGGTATACCGCAAGCACACAAAGAAAAGTATATGTAGATACGTCGAATTGGAAGTGCATATTTAACAATGGTACTTTTCGAGAGAAGCCACATACAAAAGTATAGGTGGGTACAATGGACAACTTATTACCGACCTTGGTTGATATGCAGTGATTTGAATATATACCTTTATATTTTCGAGGCGCATTGACACCTTGACTGGTACAATAAAGGGCGCCTAACAATGAATATTTGCATGAGAGGGACATAAACGTACTTCAAATAAGCCACGAGTTAACACTTTCTATACTAAATGGATGATCCCACTCAGCTGTACAGTGATAATACACGTATACATTGGAACGGTCAGTTATTCATTTGGAGGGGTGTTAAGGTAATACAAGCAGACGACGGACAGAACAACAGATAATACTATGTGACTCACATTCATTGGTGGAAAATTATTATATTTCCTAAAGGAACTACTCGTTATTGTGTATTTAGTATAGAAATGGTTAACTTCCTGGCCGAACATTATGTATTCAGTATAGAATGGTTAACTTCCTGGCCGAACATTGTGTATTCAGTATAGAATGGTTAACTTCCTGGCCGAACATTGTGTATTCAGTATAGAATGGTTAACTTCCTGGCCGAACATTGTGTAAAGACGTCCTATAATCGGTGCTGGCAATTCATATACCACGTAATTCGAACGATTGTCTTTACCGAAAGATCAATCCGTACCCAAATGTGGCTAAAATATGTAATCCGCTCGGTATGTTATCTTAAAAATCCTGAATTAACTTGTATAACCTAAGATGTCCATATTCAATCAGTGGACCAAACATTTTCAGACACATTGGACAGCCGAGTGTGTGTGTTGGGGGGGGGGGGGGGGTACGGAATATTCCGGGAGCTCATGACCGCCGTTTTTCAGACGAAACACTAAGTCAGTTTGATGTAAATTATGGCGAGACAATATTGTCAAATGTATACAAATGTATATATTTTTAAGAAGCTAAGGCATAATGCCACATTATTTTAGGACAACATTGGAACTCTTCCTCAAAGATGGCCACCAAATTGGCCGCCAGAAGTGGAAAATATGACATTGGTTTAATTCACTAATATCTTGCTCAGTTGGTGACATACTTTGTTGCTATAAAGGAATGATACTGCACGCCTTTTGAGACTGAGAAATGATTAACTCCACTTTGAGAACATTTTGGAGTAATTATGGACACATTAATTGACTAACTGTAACCTGCCTTTGACTGCTGGGACGTTGATGTGATCATCTGTATACACCCTATCATGGCGAATGACAGCAGGCATACAATTTTCCAATACCTTAATTTCCTTCTAAAGTTTTTGAATCTTAGAAATTGATTCAGAGCAATCTACAATGTTGCATTTCAATATCATTCTCTGGCAGACTATAATGTAGATGCTTTCTTTTCTCTGTAATAAACCGAAAATAACAGAAAAGTCCGTGGTATTGGAATTTACAGCCAACACTCGAATTTACTCATGTTTGTCATCTACATAGATGAAACATCTGAATCTTACTTCGTGTAGTGGTGTCTACAACCTGAGTAAACTCAGCATACTTCGTATAATGGGGGTCTGCAGTCTGAGTAAACACAGATTACCTCGTGCAGTGGGGTCTACACCTTGAGTAAACACAGCTTACTTCGTGTAGTGGTGTCTATAGTCTGAGTAAACGAAGCTCACTTCCTGTAGTTGGGTCTACATTCTGAATAAACCCATCTTACTTCATGTAGTGAGATCTAGAGCCTTAATGACCCCATCTTAATTCGTGTAGTGGAATCTACAGCCTGAGTAAATCCAGCTTAATTCGTGTAGCGAGGTCTACAGCCTGAGTAAATCCAGATTACCTCTTGCAGTGGGGTCTTCAGCCTGAGTAAGCCCAACTCACTTCATTTAGTGAGGTATGTCTACAGCCTGAGTAAACTCAGCTTACTTCGTGTAGTTGGGGGGTCTATAGTCCGAGTAATTCGTGTAATGATGTCTACAGCCTGAGTAAAAGCAGCTTAATTCGTGTAGTGGGGTCTACATCATGAGTAAACCCAGATTACTTCGTGTAGTGGGATACACAACCTGAATAAACCCATTGTACCTCATGTAGTGGGGTCTACAGCCTGCGTAAACCCAGCTCACTATGTGTAGTGATGTCTATCTGCAGCCTTAGTAAACACGGCTTGCTTCTTGTAGTGGGGTCTACAGCCTGAGTAAAATCAGCTTAATTCGTGTAGTGAGGTCTACATCATGAGTGAACCCAGATTACTTCGTGTAGTGAGGTCTATATACAGCCTTAGTAAACTCAGCTTACTTCGTGTAGATGGGTCTATATAACCTGAGTAAAACCAGCTTCATTCGTGTAATGAGGTTTACAGCCTGAGTAAAACCAGCTTCATTCGTGTAATGAGGTTTACAGCCTGAGTAAAACCAGCTTAATTCGTGTAGTGAGGTCTACATCATGAGTGAACCCAGATTACTTCGTGTAGTGAGGTCTATATACAGCCTTAGTAAACTCAGCTTACTTCGTGTAGATGGGTCTATATAACCTGAGTAAACCCAGCTTACTTCGTGTAATGATGTCAACAACCTGAGTAAAACCAGCTTCATTCGTGTAATGAGGTTTACAGCCTGAGTAAAACCAGCTTACTTCGTGTAGTGGGGCCTAGAGCCTGAGTAAATCCAGCTTACTTTCGTGTAGTGGGTTCTACACCTTGAGTAAGCCTAGCTTACTTCGTGTAGTGGGGACTATATTCTGGATAAACGCAGCTCACTTCATGTATGTAGTTGGGTGTACATCCTGAATAATCCCATCTTGCTTCATGTAGTGGGGTCTACACAACTTTTGAACATCTATGCATGCGTTTGATAGTCTAAAAAATGCCTATATCCTTCGTATTACCATTGCTAAACGTGGCTTGACCGGAGTATGACGTCACAGCCAATGCATCGCATTAACAATTCCACGCGACTAACTTGTAAATGGCTCCCGCTGGGTTCTGACGTCATCGGTGGTTATATGATGGTCTCATCAAGTCGGTCTTGAGATCGATATCGAATGCTAGTTTAAATGTTTTAGTTAAAGTTACTCAATCCGATTTAACGCTCCAAATTACTATTTCTTTGGCTTCGGGTGTAAACAATATTTGATTAAAGTCGATGAACCCACCAATCAAAGCTCAGAGTGATCAGATATCAATTTTTGAAGTTTGTTATTTCAATTGTTTGTGGCCCAGAAACACGCCGTCAAACGGATGGCCTCGGTCAAAATTGCGGATGAAGATGGATAATTGTAAAAAGAAGTGGTAATACGGCCAAATTTCGTGAATACTCAAGTGATAATACGGCAATATTTCGTTGAACAAAATTTGGGAAATTTGATACCATAGTTGACAGTGGTTAGCATTATTTTGTTGCAATTAATTGATTCTGACAACTAAAGCGTATTTTGAAGAAATTGTTGTTGTTGTTGTTGTTATACCTTGATGATATGAGGACCCTCTGATCGGATTGACTACCTTTAACTGCTATGGACTTGAGTCAAACTAACCTGTTAATATACGACGTTATACGGTTTCGCTAATTTGTTTATCATATTCATTACGTTATTGCGATTGTGCTAATCATTTCCGCAGACTCCAGGACATTACTTTTGCAGTTGGATCCATGCATCTCGATTTATCTTTTCTATACTTAATACTCATTGACGAGTAGTTATCCCACGTTGAGCTTATTATCTGTAATAAATAGGACTCATTCTGTACTTTTGTTATCTGTCGTCTGCATGTTTTCTAAAACCTCTCCAGATGAATAATAGACCACTCCAATGTATACTTTAATAACTGAATGGGAGAATCCATTTTGTATGTAAAGGGTTAACGGTGAAATTATGTTTTTTCTTGATTCTCGTTTGTCGTTATTACACTTCTGAACGTTGGCGTATATGCAATATCCCCGAGGGGACGGCCAGACAATTGGGTATAAATATCGTTGTTGCAAACACACAGTCGGTGACATGTCAACAGCACGATTCAGTACACCGTATGCATGTAAATAAAACATGGGCTGAACCGCCGCGCGGTATGTAACGTGTACTGGGCGGAAGAAATATGTTTTTGATCCGACGCGATCATTATCGTATTTAATAGCTGACAGTATATGAATGATTGAGATGAGAACCAATGACATATAGCTGCCATGCACATTGTTTGTGTGATTTCCAATTCGAGCCATGTGCGGACTGACGAAACCAGTTTTACTGCATGATACGCAACCATTATACTATATAACTAGCTGAGATAACCTTTATATATTAAACGATCCAGTCGATACAGGGAAGCCAATGACTGTGAAATCGAACCACAAAATTAGTGACGTTGGTGACTGAAATTTAACCACAAATATAGTGACGTTTTCATCCAGTTAGTAGAGTTGTTTATCTAATTCCGTGTTTTTTAAAAACTAAATGTAGAGACTGATATTATTATAAGGTATCACTTACTTTGTCAGAAAAAGTTTGTTAGACTTCCTGGGCCCGCGTCTGGAGGGAATAATGACGTCACAAAAATGACGTCATTGTCAGTTCAGTTCAGATGTAGGGTTGGGCTAAGAACGGACGGATTCTGTGCTTATTTCTTAAAAGGTTATACTTTTTTTTCCATTAAGGGCAATTTATCAATAGTAATTCTCAGAGGACAGTAGCAAAATTCAGGGGAAATTTTTATTCCAGTCAAAGATGGCTGCCAAAATGACACAAACAATCAACAAGTTTGCTATGTTCAAATATCTCTTGTACGTGTAAATGACTTTCCTTTATAGCGGCTGCGAATTGTGACCATTCAGCGTTAACTTATTATTTCAGCAATGTAGTGCAACACTTGTATTGTACACAGCCTGTTCGTTGTGTCAAAAATCCACTTTAGACAACCGATTTATAGCATTTTGTCAAAAATCAATTACGATATTGTAGAATGAAATGGGTGGAATTCAGTGAGGGGAACGGAAATGTTCGTACCACATTTATGGAATTATTATAACACTTCAATAAAACTGTTCAATGTTATACAGACGGCTGCCAAGATGGCAGTCAAAATACAAAAGTCAGTATTCGTTACCATAATGGTCAATCGGGTTGTTTTAACTAAACACGCATTGCTTTACTTTCTGATACAAATTAACCCTTTACCCAACAAACCGGCCAAAACCGGCCAAATAAAGCTTCAACAGCCTAAAATATCTTCGGTCTGTCTCAATAGAACCATACACATATGGATATCATTGGAACCGGCTCCTTGACCACATTGTGATAGTTACAGTTATGCCCTGTGCCAATGCATTCTCTTATATATGCGAGTCGACCATAGGTCGCCTCGCATATATAAGAGAATGCATTGGCCTAAAAAAACTCTTTTTTTAACACTTTTTACCATTTTTTCTTACTTTCTTTAACAATTTTATAATTTTTAATGTGTTAAGCCAATGCATTCTCTTATATATGCGAGGCGACCTAAGGTCGACTCGCATATATAAGAGAATGCATTGGCACAGGGCCCTTCTGTTGGGTAAAGGGTTAACGGATGTCCCATACTGCATGTACCATCCCAACGTCTAGCCTTCTGTTCTATACTTTAAGCCGGAGTACTAATTGCGAAATACTGGTGGTTACCATATCAAATGGTAATGGATTATGCAGATAAGAGTTGTTGTTAGTTATTTTCGTGATATCTCCTCAGTAGCAAGTGGCTATAGGGTAGCAGTACACACCATTTTATTTTGATAGCTATGGATTGGGCATTGCACTTCTCTGCTAAACCTTTACCCAACAAACCGGCCAAAACCGGCCAAATAAAGATTCAACAGCCTAAAATATCTTCGGTCTGTCTCAATAACACCATACTAATATGGATATCATTGGAACCGGTTCATTGACCACATTGTGATGGTTACAGTTATGCCCTGTGCCAATGCATTCTCTTATATATGCGAGTCGACCATAGGTCGCCTCGCATATATAAGAGAATGCATTGGCCTAAAAAAAAATCTTTTTTTAACACTTTTTATCATTTTTGCTTACATTCTTTAACAATTTTATAATTTTTAATGTGTTATGCCAATGCATTCTCTTATATATGCGAGGCGACCTATGGTCGACT
This sequence comes from Siphonodentalium dalli, assembly GCA_032622095.1. Classification (NCBI taxonomy): domain Eukaryota; kingdom Metazoa; phylum Mollusca; class Scaphopoda; order Gadilida; family Siphonodentaliidae; genus Siphonodentalium; species Siphonodentalium dalli. The sequence goes on along the minus strand of CP136063.1, from coordinate 165,176,541 downwards.
CGCATATATAAGAGAATGCATTGGCACAGGGCCCTTCTGTTGGGTAAAGGGTTACCATGATACTTAGCAAACGAATGTTCTGAGCCTGTTATCAAGAATTTGCATAGACAATTAACTTCCCAAAACAACTTAGTAGTGTTATAGAACGATACGTTTCGCAGTTCTGCATATCTCAATTGTTTTGGTAGAAGGGGCTAACTATTCCTATGAGACCTTCGGATGGGATTGTACTACTGTCAAAAATCCAGTTGAAGTAGTCTACATAAATAGGAAGTAAAAGATCTAGAGACACTTTGATGTGTTCATTTAGTATATCATCATTTCCCAGGCTTTTATTTTCCTGCACGCCTTCCAAATTTCTTCTTCTGCTATAGAGATATATGGGGTTTCCACCACGGTGCCATTTAGCTCAATTGTGTCAAAGTCGCTACTGTTCAGCAAAGCCATTGGCGTCGATTAACGGTTTCACTGTTTCTTTACGGTTGAAAATGTTCCAGTAATCTCTTGGATGACTGCTTTTCAAAGCTTTAAGTTTGTTTTCCGAATACTGTGGTTCGCTACATGTTTATGTATCTAGTAAATTACATTTGAGTGCATATCATCACGGTTGAGGTTTTCTACAAAACTATCACATTTAGTTTGGTTCCACAGTTTAGTTCCCTGTGTCCTGGAAAGTTCTGGTAGAAGCTCCAATTGATGCGTACATGTGTCAGCATTTTCGCATTTCAATGTAAGGCAGATGGGGAGTGTATACATCGGTTAGGATGTAGCAAAAATCGGCCACATCAAATTTATGTGTCGGATTCAGTAACACAATTTAAGAAATATCATAATCTACCAAACAACTGTTCCTACAGGTTAATTGTCCAGTTCCGTTGTCTGATCCCATGCGTCCATTTCATATTAAAAGTCCGTTACCTTTATATGCTGTAAATTTGTCCCCAAATCATTTTTTGTGACTGTCCATAGATGCTCTCACAACGGAGATGCCCAGGTAGTTATGTCTTATGGTAATATAAGTAAATAGCGAACTCATACCCGAGTTGAAGTCGTTATCTTCGTCAACAAAATTAATGGTTCTAACTCTACATCAGGCATCGAAGTGTACGCGCCTTGAAGTCCCCGATTAAAAATCATATTCCTTTTATTTTCTTTCATAGACAACATTTCCTCATCCATTCTTCAAAACATGTAGCTGATGAATATGCGCTACCCTGGGGTGGGATGTATACAATTCCTTTCAGGATGTGTTTATTGGTTCATTCCTTTTAGTTTTCAGTTCTATTTTTGAATTTGTCATTGACTGTGGGCAGGGACGTAGCGATATGGGGGTGGGGAGTCTAATTCCCTCCCACAACTTCGGTAAAAAAATACTTCAACAGTTTGAAATTTTATGCCTGACACAATATTAGTTAGGAAATTTTACAACACATATAGGTTTAAATTGCTCTCATTGTTTTATTTTTCAACCAGCAATTTGTGGGGAATTTGTTGTTATTAGACCAACAGTAGCATATTTTTCTACTTGTGCATGGTACAGTTGGTTTGGTTCAAAGGGGGTGGGGTGCATTGGAAAATTTAAAGTGGAACCCCACCCCGCCAACGGGGACCCTCTAGCCACGTCACTGCTTGCGCCAATAATGCACCCAAGTAAAACATGCACGTTTGGTGAAACAGCATGCAATTCTGATATATTGTCACATGTATCACATGTGAGCATTAGTGGGTGTTATTCGTGTATTTGATATGTTTCCTTTACATTGGAGTCGTTACAGCTGAGAAACCATGCACTTCCTCGTGGTGTGTTTGTGAGAGAAAATTAAATATAACAATGTTTTGTCACGAGCTAGAGGATTTAGTGTTGAAAACCATCTTTAGGAATAAAGGCGACGCATCCATAACCGCGTATGATTCTTTTGTGTGAATGTTTGTCTTCTCCGTATAAATGCACACATACAATGCAGAATGTATTGTCCGTGTCTTGCAACCATATGACATTCCGAAAAACCTCAAGATGACAAAAGACATTCTTGTTTTTAATCTATAAAAAAAAAACCCTTCCCACGCCCGGCGAAATATTCGACAGATATTATTAAGTGTATGTCTGAAACTATACGAGTTGGTAATATCCGACTGCAAAATAGGTTGATGTTGTTTTAAATTAAACAACTAAAACCAATAACCAGTGTGAAATGTGAGTATTAACCAACTGATTGCTCCACACTAAATTAAATCTTAGAGTCATGGTGCTATAAATTTCCGAGTGACGCAAGGGGTGTGTGTAATAGAACTAACGATGGTATAGGTTACAAACACCTAATTATATTCCATAGGCGACAGTGTTAACTAGAAGTCCCGCCGGCCATGGGTTAAGCCTATTTGAACTGCAAGTGGTCAATTTTCCCTTAGAACGTCATCCGCTGCACCAGTCTGTGACGTCAAACGCGCCCTTTCCGGTATTTTTTTTCAAACGATAATCTTGCATTTCCACAACTACCCCATTTACTGCACACATATCAGCAGCATAAAAATACCCAGACCCCTTCCATAACTTCTGGACCCCACCAGACTCTTCCTGGACATCTAAACATACATGATCGCCATATTTACGTAGTTATGATTTTCTGTTCACGCTTAGGGATATTTCCCTCAATGATAATCAACCAATCAGCAGCCATATTTTTTTTTATGCTGACTCGAGTTTCCCTACACAAATTCAGGAAGCGTAATTCTATATAATTAGTTGTTTGTAACCTATAGAACTATTCGCGTACGAATATAACAACGAAATATTGACGTATCCGACGAATAATTCAAAGCCATGATAAACTAATCCTTGTGGAGAAAAACTAACTGTGGAGAATATACATATATTAATTATCACAGATGTGGAAATTTGTTCTGATCCCCCGAGGAGGGGGGGGGGGGGGGGGGGCTGGTTTACAGATAAACATGTTAATGAGGACCAGACCTCCACCAAAGATCATTAAAGGGGTACTGTACACTAATTGCGGCCATTTATGGGACCATCTCCTTTTATACTCAACAGAATATATGCACACAAAAAATGAATGCATTTTAGCCATGGATGAGTGCAAAATACAATCATGTGATATATGAATGATGCAAACAACATGGTAATTATAATGAAAATGAATATATGGCATTATGGCTGGAGTCATAAAAAATCATTTTTAATATAATTACCATGTTGTTTGTATCGTTCATACGGAAAATGAATGTATTTTGCACTCACCCATGGCTCAAATACATTCATTTGTTGCATATATTCTGCTGAGTATAAAATGAGATGGTCCCAAAAATGGTCAGATTTAGTGTACAGTACCCCTTTAAAGATACGAATACCCTTCGTGATCGGTATTGCTGTTTAAAAACTCACATCCGTTAAAACCGCCATAGACAGAAAGAATATTAAGATATAGACATATTTTGTTCTTATACCAATTATAAACATCGCACAAATAGCATGTTATTGTTAAGATCGTGCGCATGTTAGTAAACAAAAGCTATATTTTGATATAGTACAGTAAGTAAAGAGTGTGCGATACGCAAACCACTTAACACCGGTGAGACACCAATATAAGTGAACTTTTGTTAAAATGACACCATACTGTTTACAATGTACCGATTTATCGCTCGCTAATCCTCGCCACTCAAGATTTTGGTGTTGAATTGGTCACCGCGAATCACTCTCCCAAAAATATCGCACGATGTTAAGTGTTTTGCTTATCGCACGCTCTTTACGTGCTGTGTATAAACAAATGCTCGATTCACATTTTTAGCTTATTAGCTGAACATTTCCCACCAGTGAATATGAGTCCTTCTGAGCTTGTATTATTTTTTCGTATGTCTGTCGTCTGCTCATTTTTTCTGTACACCCCTCCAAATGATGATAGACTATTCCAATGTATACTTATATAACTGAGTGGGAGAATCTATTTAGTATAGAAATGGTTAATATGCGGATTTAATAAACCACGAACAGGTTTACAAAAGTGAGAGAAATTTATCAGCTTTTTTCAACTTCTCGCACAGAAGTCAGACAAACTATCTTTAAATTTTACCATACCAAGAAAAGTCCATCCACAAGGAATACTCTTTCATCATCATCTTCATCATCATCATCATCGTCGTCGTCATCATCATCATCATCATCATCGTCGTCGTCATCATCATCATCACCATCATCATCATAATACGGAACAAGTCTTGCGACTTTTAGTCCCAATAACATTATTTGCAATATCTGTTTACTATATGTATCGTGATTCGATATTTTTATTGTGAGTCACTTAAAACTATTACTTATCATCGAACACGTATTTTATATCATAGAAGAATGAGTCTATGTATATTTTGAATTGATCGAGTGATGGAGCCTCAACAGCGTTTATAGTACGTTCCATGTGCAAATATGTCTGGGTTAAAGATCCAAAGCTGAAGTGAACTATTTTCCACCACTTGGTGAACGGTTCGAGGCCACACATGTCTCATATCTTGGTGGCATCTTTATTTGTCCCCATTCAGGACGTGACTAGATGGTCTCCAGTGTGGGGTGTCCACCTTGAATATTTCCAACAGCACCCCCCCCCCTGAACCAGACCAAAATCTCATGTTTGCGAATTATCATCATTTGCAACCTCCTTGTGTGTTAGAACTTTCCAAAAACAAATGATACCTCAAACTGTCAAACTAATGGAAATTTCCAACCTGACACATCCTAATGTTGGAATGACGGCCATTTGAGACCAAGGTAGAAAAATATTCTGATGTATGTCTAAAAACAACATATTCCCCACTAATTACAGGTTGGATAATCAAACAATGAGAACAATTTCAACCTACATTTCAACCTACATGTATGTGGTGTATAATTTCTGACTAACGCATACCATGATTAGGAGGAGGCGATTAGACACCCCACTCCATGTATCCACGCTCGTGTCCACATTCTATGACAAATCTACTGATTGAACCGTCTTTGAACATAACTGTACTGACATAATTTTCGATGTATTTGCAGGCGCGGAGGCAGCAACGTCTAGCGATATTGCGGGGATTATAGCGGGCGTGGTAGTGATAGCTGTACTGATAATCATCGTTATTGCCATTGTTGTATGGTACTTCATACGGTAAGTTATATCATGTCATGAATCTCTTTACTCAAGCTAACGGCAAGTACGCTAACGGTAAGTACTTCATACGATAAGTTGGATCATGTCATGAATCTCTTTACTCCAGCTAACGGTAAGTACGCTAACGGTAAGTATACTTCATAGGTAAGTTAGATCATGTCATGAATCTCTTTACTCCAGCTAACGGTAAGTACGCTAACGGTAAGAATACTTCATACGGTAAGTTAGATCATGTCATGAATCTCTTTACTCCAGCTAACGGTAAGTACGCTAACGGTAAGTAAACTTTATACGATAAGTTGGACCATGTCATGAATCTCTTTACTCCAGCTAACGGTAAGTACGCTAACGGTAAGTATACTTCATACGGTACGTTGGGTCATGTCATGAATCTCTTTACTCGAGCTAACAGTAAGTACTTCATACGGTAAGTTAGATCATGTCATGAATCTCTATACACCAGCTAACGGTAAGTACGAAAACGAAGCTCCCCGCCCTGTTCAAAATTCTGAAATTGATCTAGAAAATATCAGTGAAGTCATATTTCTACTTCCGGTGGCCATTTTCGCAGCCATTTTGGACGAGGAGTTCTCTCTTTTTTTCACTAAAAAGGTGGCATTATGTCTTAGCTTCACAAAAATATATACATGTGTATAGATTTTCTCGCTAGAATTTGCATCAAACTGTCTTAGTGCCTCATCTGTAAAACGGCGGTCATAATGGACGCCATCTTGTCTGTTGTCTTTTCGGTCACTTTTGTTTCGTGTTACCATATCAGCTCCCGGACTTCAAAACATTGCATCACAAACGAAAGTTCTCTGCTAATCGAAGTTGAATAACTCTACGCTCTCGCGAAATATATCCTTGCGCCATCCGCAACTCATTCGATATCGATTAAGAATTTAAGATCACAGGCCCCTGGGGGAAAATACTAAAATACGAATATAGACTATACCAGTCAATAGTATAGTCTATATTGGTATTTTAGTACCCCGCCCTCAGGGACCTGTGATTAAGATGCGCGTTGTGTTATGGCTATGCATATGTTAGAGTAGTGTTATCCAACTTCGATTAGCAGAGAAACTTCGTTCTTTGTGCACGGTCCGATTTGATACCGAATTCGTCGAAATTTCTGACGCAAATTTTCAACTCACAAGACAAAACAGAATTGTGAAAACATGCAATCACTATAATTCGTTTGGCACAGCATCGCACAAATACACAGAAGCAACATTCACAATAATTCGTATGGTACAGCATCGCAAAAATACACAGAAGCAACATTCACTATAATTCGTATGGAACAGCATCGCAAAAATACACAGAAGCAACATTCACTATAATTCGTATGGAACAGCATCGCAAAAATACACAGAAGCAACATTCACAATAATTCGTATGGAACAGCATCGCAAAAATACACAGAAGCAACATTCACAATAATTCGCATGGAACAGCATCGCAAAAATACACAGAAGCAACATTCACAATAATTCGTATGGTACAGCATCGCAAAAATACACAGAAGCAACATTCACTATAATTCGTATGGAACAGCATCTCAAAAATACACAGAAGCAACATTCGCTATAATTCGTATGGAACAGCATCGCAAAAATACACAGAAGCAACATTCACAATAATTCGTATGGAACAGCATCGCAAAAATACACAGAAGCAGCATTCACTATAATTCGTATGGAACAGCATCGCAAAAATACACAGAAGCAACATTCACAATAATTCGTATGGAACAGCATCGCAAAAATACACAGAAGCAACATTCACAATAATTCGTATGGAACAGCATCGCAAAAATACACAGAAGCAACATTCACTATAATTCGTATGGTACAGCATCGCAAAAATACACAGAAGCATCATTCACAATAATTCGTATGGAACAGCATCGCAAAAATACACAGAAGCAACATTCATCGCAAAAATACACAGAAGCAACATTCACAATAATTCGTATGGAACAGCATCGCAAAAATACACAGAAGCAACTTTCACAATAATTCGTAATCGCAAAAATACACAGAAGCAACATTCACTATAATTCGCATGGAACAGCATCGCAAAAATACACAGAAGCAACATTCACAATAATTCGTATGGTACAGCATCGCAAAATATACAGAAGCAACATTCACAATAATTCGTAATCGCAAAAATACACAGAAGCAACCTTCACAATAAGTCGTATGCAACAGCATCGCAAAAATACACAGAAGCATCAATCAGTTTTGTGTCGAACACGAGTATAAAGATCATAATTGGAAGTGCTCTTTGTGATAAACACTCTTTATGAGACACGACCATTGGAAATTTTGTTCGCCTTACAGAAATAAAAAATGTGTTTAGTCCGGAAGCTGACATAATACCCCTGCACCCACCAGGACTTAACTTCATCCCACTAATTTTTTTCTTTATTATGTCCCTCAACTTTTAAGCAATGATAACATGAAAAAATGTGGCGTTGTGGACACCAGACAAGATGGCGTCCATCGTGGCCGCCGTTTTTCAGTTGAGGCACTGAGTTAGTTTGAGACAATTTATTTCTGAAGCTAAATTTTAGGGCAAAATTGGAACACCCCGTCCAAAGATTAGTTTCTGCTTTTTTGATCTGATTGGGAATTGTGACTTTATATTGTATTTTTCATATTAACTGACCATTGGAGCAATGAAATATGCCATTCCTGTAGTCCCATCCCCTTCCAATTCCTAAAATAAATTATATATTACAGAATGCGGTGTAAAAAAAATTGCAAAAAAACGTAATTGGGATTCTTGTCATATTTCAGCAACACATGAGCAGAACTGTGTAATGTAAGTGAGGCATACCATTACCGATAAATGGAGCAAATGTGTTACATTGTCTCAAAATGGCCGCCAAAATATGGGAAATGGTAGATACTGCCCCAGTGTGCCCTACAATCGCTGACAGGTTTTGGTTGGTGAATAAAATGGGCTATTCCGCCCTCTATACAATGACACCTAACATGTCTAATTAGGGATCTGCGAATCTGGGACTTTGCATCGAATCGAATCTCGATATCGAATCTCCTTCCTGATATCGACATCGAATCGAATCTCGAATCGAATCAACTGGTGATTGTCATTGTTTACCAGTGTTTATTTCGGTGTTTCGTGACAAAAAAAACTGCAAAATGCACTAGATACTATATCAACAACTTTAATCTCCTTAAACATCCGCTGGAACTTGTGTTTTTTTTTTTAAAGGAAAATCATGACATAGGTAAGTCACTCTCAGTCTCATGGAGGGTTTGGGATACGTTTCATTGAATTTCTATCTAGCTGTGTCATGGCGAACAGGACACAAGAATTGATCGTAAGACACTTAAAGCCAGTCCAATCAACGTATCACAGAACCCCATGACTCGGAAGTCACTTGTCTACATTATTTGTTAAAGATAATATAGATTTGATAAACTTGGACATGAGTACACCGGTCAGCTATATAATTGCTGTAGTTGTAGTCCATACCAATGGTAGTTATCTGTTAAACTTTTCACCCCACAATAGATCAAACACATACTTCACATATTCACAGTAGTTGTGTTCGCGGTGGGGATCCCAGAAAACAGACAAAAATTACAAGTGTTTAACAAGATTCAACGGATCGAAACTTGATGCATCGCTCGATTTCTCAGGAAACAGAAACTGAATTGTAGGAAATTTCAAGGAATTCTACCGACAGTGTCGCAGATAACTGGTCGCACATAATGACGCCCATTTAAGAACGTAATCAACCGATTGTTCTAAGGTGTCTGTTCATTCCAATCTATGTTTTGTCGCACATAACGGCGGCTGAATTTTATTCTTATAATCTGAATTGGATATCTGAAGTTTTAAACATAAGGTAATCAATTGAGTTCCGCATCTAGCGATCTAGTGTCGATACAGATAACAAATTTATGCGGCGATTAATCACCGCCACGGGTTGCGACCGAATCACTTATTTTGCATAATGCACGTCTATTCTGAACGGCATGCATTCAAAATTACCTACATTGGCAACATTGTGCTTCAATTTTTGTGACTTCAAGTAATTTGGCATGTGTCATGTAGACGCAAAAAAAAACGAGACTACTCCAAAGTAACACCGATTCGAAAATATCCGAATCAGCGGACCGATTCGGTGTCGATGTCGAATCGGGTGCCTCGAATCGAATCAAATCTCGAATATTCGCAGGTCCCTATGTCTGATGCACCTTGTTTAATTGTTACTATTTTAACCACTGACATTACCAGAAATATTGGATTTTTCTCTCACAATCTTGACATAAAAGTCGGCAAAAATTTACTTTTCAAGTTTGGACCATTTTTTTCAAGTTAAATGGAACTATCTTTGATATGATTCTTAACCAGTTCCAAACAGCGGAAACTGATCTAGAAGATATTAGTGAAAAAACGCATATTTTGTGTTCACTTCTTGTAGCCATTTTGGCGTCCATCTTGGTGAAGAAAGGTGGAATTATGTCTTAGCTTCACAAAATCTCATATATATTTTGAAGACCTCTGTTTGTCTGTCTGTCTGTATGTCTGTCTGTATGTCATTTATACAAATCTACGATTCTCGACCGATCGGGAAGAAACTTGGTACGTGTGTGTAGTTTGACCAGGCGGTCGACGTTGTCGTATTGGCGAGCCCGTGTGGCGCCCGCTTCGTGCATGCGCAGACGAGATCTCGGAAACGGGTGGAGCTATCGACTTGAAATTTGGTATGTGAATGTATCTTGCCCCGGATACGAATTTTATCGGGTCGCCGAGCCCGTGCGATGCTAGCTTCGCGCATGCGCAGACCAGATCTCGGAAACTGGTGGAGCTATCGACTTGAAATTTGGTATTTGAATGTATCTTGCCCCGGATACGAATTTTATCTGGTCGCCGAGCCCGTGCGACGCAAGCTTCGCACATGCGCAGACCAGATCTCGGAAACTGGTGGAGCTATCGACTTGAAATTTGGTTAAATTAAAAAATGTCATGTTTCTGAAACAAAGCCATGGGACGAATGCCGCCAGTGGCGGGCTAACCTACTAGTCTCCTATATATTTTGAAGACCTCTGTCTGTCTGTCTGTCTGTCTGTATGTATGTATGTCATTTATACAACTCTACAATTCTCGACCGATCGGGACGAAATTTGGTACGTGTGTGTAGTTTGAACAGGCGGTCGACGTCGTCGTATTGGCGAGCCCGTGCGGCGCCCGCTTCGCGCATGCGCAGACGAGATCTCGGAAACGGATAGAGCTATCGACTTGAAATTTGGTTTTTGAATAGCCCGGACAACGTCGGGCTGGGTAGAGCTATCGACTTGAAATTTGGTTTTTGAATAGCCCGGACAACGTCGGGCACATCAGCTAGTTATATATATATTTGTATACATTATTTTGACAAGATTTTCTCGCTATAATTTGCATCAAACTGACTTAATGTATGTTCTGAAAAACGGCGGCCATGATGGGCGCCATCTTGTCTGGTTTCTACACGTTTTTGAGTTAACATTGCTTAAAAGATGAGGGACATAATAAGGAACATAATGAGTGGGGTGACGTTAAGTCTTGGGGGCAGGGTACCATATCAGCTCCCAGACTACTTCCTCTTTTTAAAGTCATTATTTGATCACCAACGCATTCTAATAATAAGCTCATGGGTACTACTTAATTATTTTCTGGTATATAAAACTCCCCAATGGTTGTTGTATGGTGTAAACTACGATGTGCGTGGTTATAAGTCTCTAAAGAGAACATTTCTACAATTACAGTGAATCGTGAAGGAATGTCGTTTCCTTTTTCAAGACATTCTCAACGACACAGCCATTTTCGCTTCGCTCGGAAATAATCTTTTCCATAATTGTGAACTGAGCATTCAGGTAAAAAGAACTGTTAGAACAAGGTCATACATTAGAAACTCAATCGCAAGAACTGCTGTTCAAGTGCAATTCAAGTGGTATTTGGAGGAAGTTTCTCTCACAGTAATACCAATAGATAGCTATAGATCCCAGACTTTTTCCCCAGTTTGTGTAATGTGCGAGAGTAGAGATAATATAAGTTAACATTCTCTCAAGTCTACATTGAGACATAAATGTACATAATTAAGCCTAAGGCCGTTTACAGGGTGTACTCGAAAGTTTACTATGCGTTCAATAAAAAATAAAACATTAGGAGGCGTTCCAGGCCTGTTTGACCGATATTACCAGGCGTGCAATTCTGTTAGAGCACCACGCTTTAAAATCGGTTCCTATGTCTTTGTTATTAAATACGACATCGTATCGTGTGAGAAATGTTCTTTTGGTCGAAAACGTGATGTGTTTTAGCACGAAAATGGGAGGTTCAACCTTCATGTACAAGAGAACTAGACACTCAAACCAAACTAATACAAAAATGTAGCGGAACACACCCCTTGTCGCGGCAGGTTACCATGCACGCGGGCTGTGATCTTTACTGTCTAATTATAACTAAACCAAGTTGTCCTTACAGTCTACTCTTGTAAGTTGAAATTAATGAAACATGGGTCTAGTTCCAATGCAAAGTGTCAATGTGCCATTCCGATCGATACATGGCCATTTCGATAAGAAATGAGAGTTTGTTTACGCTTACTGAAGCAAGCAATGCATGCTCATACTGACGTGCCTCCATAAAATATGATATATAGATAGATAGAGAGATAGATAGATATGTTTAATCTTCAAACCAATATATATGGTACGAAGAACCAAAAACAAATAAGGAATGACAATAAACAATACCTATCCTTACCCATGCGCGGAGAAGTGGAGTCTCAGTTCTTATTGTTCCGTTGTGTTTTTTTTAGTAGTGGAGTAGCCCAAATTATTGGCCCTGGCTAAACTTGACAATTTGATTAGTCGTTTTCCGCTTATAGTGACCCACTTGTCGGCGCATGGCAAAGGATTTAACAAGCTAGTGTATGGACATGTATGCTATGGCAGATTGACATGTTGCCAGCCTGGTCCGTCCGTTGGCCAACCAGGAGAGGTTCTTACGGTCTGTTGAATGTATTTCAGGAAACGACAAGTTCTTTTAATGACTGATGGTCGAGAATTTTTTATAATTGTTTTCAATTTCAATGACGAATGGCGTGATTTATTAAATGTGATTTATAGTAATGTATAGTGAATGTTATAAAGCTGACAATAAAGGATGTCACTTCCAGATATATATATATGTTCCACCCGAAACAGGCACACATGTAAGTAGAAACATGACAAGAATTGAGGTTTTGTATATACGGACACGACCAAGTTCCATCGTCCGCCTATGTCATACTTGTTAAATATATGCACTTCACCTGGCTGGGATTCAACAAATAGCAGAATATTAATACTAGACAATAATACCACAAGCTAATAGGCCTCAAATACGACAATTTGGCAGCATTGGTTGTACATTGATATCAATGGTTATGAGAATATCGGTCAGACGCACGTTTTGCCAAAATTTCCTGGTATTTCAAAGTGGATTTTCTCAAAATCTGGCAGGAATTTCTTTGTAAAATTTGGTACAAGCGATTATTGTGACACAATTTTTAAGAACCATTGACCATATATTAACCTCATTTACTATTTAAAATGACACTGTTCTCATGTACCAAGAACTTCTGCAAAATATATATTCAGTTCATATATCCATGATATTATATCATGAGAGGAAACTTAATTTGTATTGATTCGTGAAATTCAATGATTATTTTAAATATAGAAAGGCAACTACTCATATATAATTTTCTATATTTGAGAATATCCATGTGATGTCTGTTGATAAATGAAAAACTGGGCTGAGATGAGTTGTAGGTCATGGAGTCATAATCAAGTTAAAGCTGACCACAATATATCTTGACATTGTGACCTTAATTTCAGCTGATTGCTCCCTGCTTGGGCGGACCATGCAGTCCACACTGTATATCATCATTTGTTTTCGTTGGGCTGGAATATTTGATGCTATATTATGCAATTAAAAATCTAACTCAACATTATGATACAAATGAAGCCTCCTCTCATAGAGCCAAGACAATAAGCTATGTTGGTGATTGGAGATTTGTATGAAATTATTAATTATTCTAGCAGCTCTTGGTACCGAAAGGGACAAAAAAATTAATAATATTTTCAATCTCTCAAATGTATTAAGATCCATTGTTTTCGTTGTTTCTCAATAAATGAAGATGATAATATGAGAAACTGAAGATGTTTTGCGAGTTAGATCCAGAGAAATTCTTTGTTGAAATTTCTTGCCATTTTGGCTGGATTTATGAAAGACCAGCGTCTCCCCGGTATTGTTGCACGTATCTCCGCTTTGGAATGATTTTTATGACGTCCAAAGATTCGGAAGAAAACAAATTCTTCATTTACATTTAAAACTTGCCTGCTTGACACCCAGTTGACACCATCGGTGCGCATGTCTTATACCATTAAACATGAGACTGTCCTTCGCGGCATTGCAGTCATCTGGAATATATTCGGTCTACACTAAAATATACAAATAAGATCACTTCTCTCCATCTTGTCTGCAACTAAACTATGTGGTATGTGAGACTTGTGGATCTTGGTCTACGACAGAATCTATTTCATAACCGATATTCCAAGCGGGCGTGGGCGAGGGAAACTTTCTTGAATGCACTTCGTGCAACCAGATAACAATCAATATATTTTCAGGTCACAAAAGAAGAGGGAGCAGATGAAAAAGAAACCACCAGTGTTCGTGAATGGGCCCGCGACGAACAGTGGTCAACAGCAATACATGTATCCTGGGCCATCCATGAATGGGTTTGGTGGCGGCTATGATCAAGGGGGCATGCCTTATATGATTCCCACAAAAACAGTGGAGACATATTACGCCCCTGTATCACCCCCTCCACAAATGCTACGAATGCCGATAGAGGCCATGTATCCACCACGTTCAAGAGGAACATCGGCAGCGGGAAGCAGCAAGGTGGGTCGATCTAGAAAGAAAAGCGAAGAAAATCAGCCTGACCAGTCGGAGGGAATTGTTACACCACCCCGATCTCCATCGCCACCACCACCACCAACACCACCACGACAACAGGATGTGTTTATCGGCCCTGCTGTTGCAGGTAGGCATACAATAATGGGTGAATGTCTCTATCGATGCACTCTCATTGTTTACACATTTGTGAACGATTTAACGATTTTTATAATTTATTATATTTTTATCTTACATTATTTAACAATTATTAAAAACAATATAAAATTTGTTAGGCCAATGCATTCTCTTATATATGCGAGGCGACCTATGGTCGACTCGCATATATAAAAGAATGCATTGACACAGGGTTTCGCAAAAATTCATCACCACGATCGCCATCACCACCACCACCACCACCACAGGAGGTTGTTGCCGGCCCTGCTGAAGCAGGTAGGCATACAATAATGGATGATTGTCTCTATCGATGCACTATGATTATTTACACATTTGTTAAAGGTACGGTTGGCCTTGGCGGTGGGTATCCTGTGAAAATATTTCCACTCGTCAAAAACCGTCACAAACAGAAAGAACATCAAACTGTAGACAGACTTTGTCCGTATACAAATAAGAAATATCGCATAAACAGTATGTTATTGTCAAATGTTTGACCATTGTTATGTAATCAAAAGCATAAAAAGCTACTTTTCTGGTGTTTGTTTATATTATGATGGTAAACATAAAGAGCGTTCATTGTTGGAGAATTCCTGATATGGAACTAACAAAGAGCGTTTATGTCACTTGTGTGTGATTAGCCAGTAGCATTGTGCTGTCTTCTGTGACACAATCAGGCTCTTGCTTTGGTAAAATATAGTAGGTCTTTATGATAACATGCTGTTTACGTGATGGTCATGGTATATATGAACGAAACTGTGTGCGTTTTAATGTTTTTCTGTTTACGGTGATTAGAACAAATATGAATATCTTCGACAACTAAGGCCTCACGTGCCTTTAACATGTTATTTTTATTTGGAATACTAAGTAAGATTTTTTATCATTTTTCTTAAATTCTTTAACGATTTTTATCATTTTTTATAATTTTTTCTTACATTCTTTAACATTCGATATATTGTCGACTCGCATATATAAGAGAATGCATTGGCACATGGTTTTCGCAAAAATTCACGAAGCTCACGTCAGTATTCGGAAATGAAATCTTATGAGAGTCACAGAGACGTAATAATATCGTCTATAAAGAGCAATCTCTATATATGTATATACCAGAGCGCACCAGTCATATTTTTTTCTGAATCTGTCACCGGCTGGGTACTGGTCTGTGTTTCTATATTTAGCATGGAGATTTCCAGCAAAAATGGCGACACTCGATCGCTCCAACGTCAACTGTTCTATGTGCTTTGAGAACAATTCCCGCACTAAAACATAACAAGAAAACTAAGATGCATGCATCAGGTCACCCATAAACTATTTAGCATACAATAATTCAGCTCTGTTAAAATTGTCCTGCAATTTTGATTGGCGTTCGACACATTCGCGACATTACAGCTGAGTGTAATTAAGTACCAGTAATTAGAAGTAACAAATCGTTTAATTTCTACCGTATTGACTGAAATGACTAGGAGCACATTGGTGGCCATGAATGTTCTCGTTAGCTGCTAATACAGCCGGCCATGTCGTGTGTTGACATGTGAATTGTGTAGTTCATCAATAACCGATCAGCAGGTATTTGTCGTGATCACTTACGACGTGAACATGGGTTACTTAAACGGTGTAACGATGGATCGATTACGGACCGATGATAGGAAAACAAAATCAGAGATGACTGTCGGTGGGAGGGGCTATTTTTTCTATAATTTGTATAGAAAATTCAGCAGTTGCAATATGGAAATAGCAAAGAAGGGTATACCATTGGCAAATGATGAGGGGTGGCGGTGACGTGTAACTGCGATTGAAACTAGATATACAGTTTGGAGATGATTGAATGAGGGATGTTATATTAAGGGATACTGCAACTTTTTTCTTTTGGTATGCAGATTGAATAGCAGTTCAAGATGCACAATCCTATTAAGCGGTCATAAATTTTTAATTATATGGATTGAGCGATCAGAAATATTGTATCTGAGTCGAGGAAACCACCAATCAAAGACCAGATTTATTAGAAATCGATGTTTTAAGAATATTATTTTTTACAATCTAGTATTATTGGACTAATAAAGAGTACACGAGTTGTTAGTATCGGACCAAATTGCGGAAGAAGACGGATAACTCTAAATAAATGGGTTTTCTGTGTATAACAAGGCTAAATTTGGTCGAACATGTTGATAAATATAAACAATTTCGGGCAATTTTATACTATATTTGATAGCGGTTAGTATTATTTTTCGACAATTAATCGATTCTGATAACTGAAGGGATTCTATAAATGTTGTTGGAATCGGTATCTTTAAATGAAAATTGAATGGAATTCAGGATCGATATGAATAGATACGAAGAGGCATTTTGGCCGAGTTGTATTTTGTGGATCGTTCGAATATCGGAGCAAAGTGGAATGTTGATTTTCAAATGTGTCGACAATGAATTAAAAATGTTTGCCCAGTCAGAGGGCCATGTACACTATTTGTAAATGATATTGTTGTAAAGAGATAACTTGTAGTGGATATGTACATGTATGCTTTCTCAGTTACTCTTCAAATCAGAGGGGTGGTCGCTTGGCTGAGTTGACAGATTGTTGTAACCGAGATAATCTGTGTTTTATCTGCCTGTCATCTGGTCTGGTTTTTATATATCGATGAAATATGTCATTGTGGAAATGTCAAATATTTATATTGAATCTAAAGACAGATTGAGTTAAAGTGTAAACATTGGGATAGGTTGGTAGTTTTGGGTGTGAAAAGTACCAATTATCATGTTTTATCTAGCTTGTTTAGCAAATACAGTATGAACATTGTAACTTAAAAGTTGTTTATCATTTATATATATACATGTATATATTTTTTGGTGAAAAATTTCAGATTTTATATTCGATAGTGCTTTAAACTAATCGGATTATACGGCCCTCAATTTATATTTATTTGGTGGGCAACACTATTTGATTCGAGCCAAATAACCGATCTGAAGTATCAGATTGAATTTAATAATCTGTTGTTTGTCACAATTGAGAATTATTAGTGTCCGAATAAGCAGTCGACTATGGGAGAACAAATTAAATTTTAATAGTTAATTACGCTTAAGCGTAATACACTTACACTTAAGCATAATAACTCACTCACAACTCTATTATGCTTAAGTGTAGTGCCATTATGCTTAAACGTAATAGGTTTTCATAGACTTACTACCTTACATATAATTGTGTATCATCTAAGGTAGATATATATTAAAAGTTACTAGGATCAGTAATTGGCTGTTCTATTTCAGCTCCAGGGGAGTTTTGAAATAAGGAATTTGAATTATGCTAAAGTGCAATGCTATTAAACTTAAGTGTGGTGGAAATCTGATTTACACTGAAGCTTTTAGGCGTAATTGGTTATCAAACATGAATTTGGCCTTCCCTAGTTGACAAGTTGCTGATATCGGACCAAATTGCTAATGAAAATGGATAACTAAAATGAAGAGGCTTTATGTGGATAATAAGGCAATTTTGTACTATAGTCGACAGTCCTTAGGAATATTTTTTAGCAATTTATCAATTGATAACTGAAGTGGCATTTGTAAAAACTCTTTTTTGAATCCGATTATATGGGGGCCACTATCGAATCAGATTGAGCACCTTTAACATTTTCGCATCCGTGTTGCAGCAATAACATATGTGCCTGTGTGGCATCGTACATGTATGTATTACATGTATGAATCGTGCAAAGGCCCACACGCAATCTTTGAGCTTCAAAGTTCCAAAGACCAGCGACACCCTGAGATAGTCATGGGTAAAATACAGTCGGCGTCGAATGTGTCGCCCCCGTTCCGTCCCTCCCACAAAATTGGCAAAAATGTGCCCAAAATGTGCAAAAAAAGCATGAAGTATGTCAGAAATAGACATACATAAATACCAGACAGACATGACATCTGTAGCCTAAAATAATCGTCGCTCCCGTTCTTTCCCACACACGACCATATTGGATGCCATCATGGATTTTCCCAAAATATACCGAAAGTTGCATAAAGTGTGTCAGACATACATACAGGACAGTTGGGGTCACAAAAAATCGTCTATATATACCAATTGCAGGGAATTTCATTTCTAGCAATTTAGACTGATATACATACATACAAGGACAGAACATTTGGGGGGGGGGGGGTGGGCACAAAAAAATCGTCTATATATTCAAATTGCAGGGAATTTCAATGTTAGCCAGTTGACTTGTTTTATTTTCACTCATATTTATTAGTTATTTGGATGGGGTTATCATTAAACCTCACATACTTATATCGGTTATGTAGATGGAGTTATCATTAAACCTCACATCCTTATATTGGATACATGTATGTATATGAAGTTATCTTTAAACCTCATATCCTTATATTGGTTATGTAGATGGAGTTATCATTAAACCTCACATCCTTGTATTGGTTATGTAGATATATGGAGTTATCATTAAACCTCACATTAGTGTATTTGGGGATTTGGACAGGGACTTGATTTGGGACCTTTCTTTCTTTGTTTTTGAACAAGTTCACCTCACAGATACGAGTTCACATATCTTCCTGTGCAAACATTTCCTATGTAGCTGTGTTTTCACCTGTGTTTTTCTCAGAAAATGCAAACTTGAAGCGCGTTTACATTTCGCGATGTCTGGTGTGTACCGCATGCAGCGTAACTTGGTATGTTCAAGCCTAAGTACCGATAAGTTGGTGGGGGTAGGGTCAGCTATTATGAAAATTAGGAGTTCATACCTATGGAATGATATTAATTAGTAGAGCGATAACGACCAATGTTGACCATTAATGCATCACAACTGTAGTACTGTACTGTTGCACAAAAGCTATAAAATGGGGGGGGGGGGTCACGATCTGAATTATCTCTAGAGATGGTGCCCGAATTCTATAGTAATTGATGGGACTATATAGTAATCTTTCGCAACATAATTGTCACCAATAAAAACATATCTATTTCATCGTGGAAGTTAGTCGATGATTATAGATATTTTGTCAATAATTTTGGGTAGCACTCCTCACCCGCCCCCTCAAGGCACAGGCCAGAATTTTGCCCCACCCGATACCCTTTCTGAATTGATAATAAGCCCCCTAAGGCGCAGGCCAGAATCTTGCCCCACAAGATACCCTTCAGAACAAATATTAATCAGTAAATTAATTAAAATCAGCTAAAATTTAACATTTTCTTCAGAATTTTTTTTTATCTCTCACGACATAATTGTCACCAATAAAAACAAATTTGATTCATCATGGAAGTTAGTTGGTGACAATAAATAATGTCACCATTCAACTGAATGTTGTTGAGCATATTTCAACCAATTTTGGAAGTTTAAATGAATATTTTCTTCGCACGCAAAGTAAAATTGACAAATTTCATGATTTTAGCCTGCTTCGTTGAGACCTAAATTTGTTGTGCACACTCAAGGAACGTCTACCATCACTCGATAGGCCAAATTATCCCCTGACCATACTATAAACTAGCTTGAAATTGACAAACAAAATAAAAAAATTTAGTTGAAAAAATTTACATGGGAATCTCAGTGTATTTGAGGATTTGGACAGGGACCTTGATTTGGGACCTTTCTTTCTTTCTTTTTGAACAAGATCACCTCACAGATACGAGTTCACATATATTCCTGTGCAAACATTTCCTATGTAGCCGTGTTTTGAACTGTTTTGACCTGTGTTTTTCTAAAAAAAATGCAAACTTGAAGCGTGTTTACATTTCGCGATGTCTGGTGTGTACCGTATGCAGCATAACTTGGTATGTTCAAGCATAAGTACAAATAAATTGGGGGGGGGGGTAGGGTGGGCTATATGGGGAATTAGGAGTTCATACTGATGGACTGATATTAATTAGCAGAGGGAATGATATTAATTAGCAGAGCGATAACGACCAATGTTGACCTACAATGCATCACAACTGTAGTACTGTACTGTTGCACCAAAGCTATAACATTGGGGGAGGGGTCACGATCTGAATTATCTCTAGAGATGGTGCCCGAATTCTATAGTAATTGATGGGACTACCGGTATATAGTAATCTTTTGCGAGATAATTGTCACCAATAAAAACATATCTATTTCATCGTGGAAGTTAGTCGGTGATTATAAATATTTTGTCAATAATTGAAATTTGGGTAGCACTCCACACCCTCCCCCCCCCCCCCCGCTCAAGGCCAGAATTTTGCCCCACCCGATACCCTTTCTGAATTGATAATAAGCAAATGTGAAAAAATGTTAATCGATTGACAAATTTTTCGCGACAATTTTGTCAATATAAATTGAAATTTGAGCAGCACTCCGCCCCCCCCCAGGCGCAGGCCAGAATCTTGCCCCTTACCGATACCCTTCAGAACAAATATTAATCAGTAAATTAATTAAAATCAGCTAAAATTTAACATT
Source organism: Siphonodentalium dalli (assembly GCA_032622095.1). NCBI lineage: Eukaryota > Metazoa > Mollusca > Scaphopoda > Gadilida > Siphonodentaliidae > Siphonodentalium > Siphonodentalium dalli. Next base: position 165,155,855 of record CP136063.1, on the reverse strand, counting down.
TTCTTCAGAAAATTTACATTTCATCTCTCGCAACATAATTGTCACCAATAAAAACAAATTTGATTCATCGTGGAAGTTAGTAGGTGACTATAAATAATGTCACAATTCAACTGAATGTTGTTGAGCATATTTCAACCAATTTTGGAAGTTTAAATGAATATTTTCTTCACACGCAAAGTAAAGTTGACAAATTTCAGGATTTTAGCCTGTTTCGTTGGGACCAAAATTTGTTGTGCACACTCAAGGAACGTCTACCATCAGTCTATAGGCCAAATTATGCCTTGACCATGCTATAAACTAGCTTGAAATTGACAAAACAATAAAACAAATTTGGTTGAAAAATTTACATGGGAATCTCCATAGAGAACGGTTATATTTCGATAAAAACGAAAATAATGCAAAATGAAAGTCGGCACTCGTCAGAATGGTGCAGAATAACACACGAGTCATGTTATATGCGAAAATTTGACCTCATTCGATTAATTAGTCTCGTAATTAGGGAATCAATGGCTCGGACATGTCGAATTCAGTCGCAGACTGTTACTGTACATGTGTACAGTCGTGTACACCGTACACAGCATACAGAATTGTGAAATGTAAACACGCATCAAATTTACCTTTTGTGAGAATAACACAAGCGCAAATTTGATCAAAGTAATGAGATACTCAACAACAAATAGAATAAAACTGATGTAAAATGGTATAAGTGAGAATAAGACTCGTATTTAGAATTTTAGACGTAGAACTTGACAATATTTCTTCGCTTCTCAAGGCGATCAATATTGGTCGCCGGGCCAGTCAATACATGGAGAGTAGGTGGGTCGAAAATGACTCGAAATGGTCGAAATTCCATCAATATTACCGAGAGCAGCTATCTGGTTGGAAACAAATACCAAGCAATAATTTTAACATACAAGTCAGAAATATATTGTTTCATGATCGAACTGCGGACCTGATAATCGAAATATGTAGCCGAAATAATTTTTAATAGTTAATCACATTCATTTAGACATCAACACACTCTTAAAGACACAATACACCGCCATGCAAAGTCGTCATTTAACTGCATCGGTGTTTATTGTTATCACTCGCTTATTGCTTCGTTTATAGTAAGACCATTGTATCTGTTCTGCGCATGCGCAAGTCAATTTCCATATTTGGAATTACCATATATGGGATTTGTGTTAACCACAATACCGACGAAACTGTAACAGATCACAACAAATACCACGAAATTGTCTTAGCATAAAAATAAGATATATTGTAATTTATGCAACTACGACCGTGATAACTAATTAAATATACCGGCCAATTCATTTTAAGATCGTTATTTCACTTTGCTTTAGACATCAATACATTTTTATACGCACATAAACGACCCATTGGCGTTAAATTATATATACTCGGTATTTTTTTATTTTTTTTTATTGCTCAGTATAGAGTTAGAGCCTCGACACCTGTCAATATATTTGGGCTGAATTCATCTGAAGCGGTATTATTCCTCGAAATAAATAACAGAACCGTCGTTACTTCGAAATGTAGCCGAAATGTAGTTTGGGCTAACATTTACATAAATCATGCGTCTGTTTTATCTTGGCACACACGTTACACGATTAACAACCACCATACAACACCCATATATGGGTGAAATGATACAAGAAAAGAAGATGCATGCATCAGATCCCCCATTAACTATTTTACAAGATTTAATCACGTATATTTGGAAAGTATTATAAATTTAATATATATATTCATAACACAATTAGCCCCTAAATTCGACATCATAGTAAAAGCTTAGAGCAATTATATCATTGGCAACACCAGAACTTTAGTATTATGTTAAAAGTCCAGTGCATTTGTGGTTTCCCCTCAAACTATTTGCAACAAAAGTTTCTAATTGGGAACAAGTACATTAGCCCATCGCAAGCAACATGCTAAAAATAAAAAAGAATCAAGGAAGGCGAAAGTGATTAATTTGTGAATTTTGTGAAATAAATTTGTCAAAATTTAGTAAAATATTTTTCAACAATGTTTATAAAAAATTATATTTCACAAGTCCTTCCAATTGTATATCCATTTTGTAAAGTGCATAGCCAATCCTGAATACAGAACAGAAAGCTTTTCCCAGATACGTTCAGTATTTTTCGAGTTATTTGCCTACAAAATTGGGAGTTTATCTAATTTCAGAGCCGCAATTTCTCAAAATTAGCTAAACTCCAATTTTTATGGTCTTGTCTTTTGAAAACTAAAGAAAAATGAAGGGATCTCTTGTTGTTTTATTAATGTCTTCTCTAGATTGTGATCATAATAACATAGGTATACATGGTTAAACACACTGTGAAGGAAAAAAACATTGTGTAGAAAATCAACTTTTGGCCCAAATGAATCCTCAGTATTAACTTTTTTCTAAAAATGCGATTTCGGGGCGTTTTTGTCCATATTTAAAGGTTTTTTGTGTACAAATAGTAAAAGCAATGTTCGTTTACCCTGAAACTCTTAGTGTTGAAATAATAGTGTTACATTGGATATGTCAATGAATGTCACTGGATTTCACTCCGACATGTTTCTGGAAACTTACTCCAAATTTGAATATCGGAAAAATGGGGTAGGGGAAACCAAATTGACAAAATTTCAGAAAACATGGATCTTGATACATAAAGCATTACTAAAAACATTCTTTCATATAGAGTTTACTGCTTCATGATCTGATGTTCAGATTCAGAGCTACCATCCTTTGTGTTGCCACTCGATGGCGAATTATTATTTCGGGATTGTTCTATATGACATGCCCATTAAGTTCTAAATATAACTCCACTAAAGTACTAATGAAACAATCAACACAAATTGGAATAAAACAACTTTTGTCTGCAATAACTAGAATATGGGGTGACAAGATTATAGCCTTTTGTGATTACACATACCCCATTATCAATTTCAGTTTCTTAAAAAATAATGTGAAATCCAGTAACTGTTGATTGGCTTAATCAATGTAATCCTATTTTGTTCCAACATAAGTGTGTTAGGAGGAAGGTTCAAATGATTATACACATTAAACACTAATTGTGTTCATTGTTGTTTACTGTTTGTACACAAAAATACCTTTTAAAATGGACAAAACTATCCAAAAACAGTCCAACATGGCATTTTTGGAAAATATTCAATACTAAGGATTTATAAGGCCAAAAGTTTTTTTTTTAGCACAACTGTGTTCAGCAATTCCAACACAGTGTATTTAACCTAGTATACTTAAGAAGTTTTTAGAAAAACAGGCCATATTGATACCAATGTATCGAGTTGTATGACTTCAAATATGGTATTTCATCATACCAGTTCTGTGTCACAAGGCAAATTTGGCTATATATTTTGTTTAAGAACATTTTTGTCTTCTCAATCATAGATGCATAAAGTATTCATGTTTATGCACAATCTACTTAGGAAATTAATACAACAGCAAGATATCCTTTTTTAAAATAGTGGACCATACAATATGGATTTTAGCTAATTCTTAGAAATTGAGTCTCCACAATTAGACAAACTCCCAATTTTGGAGGCACATAACTCGAAAATTATTCAACGTATTGGAAAATATTTGCTGCTCTGTAATCAGAATTTTGTACTCTACAAAATGGATATACAAATGGAAGGACTTGAGAAATTGAGTTTGTTATAACCATCCTTGAAATTTATTTCACAAAATTTATCAATTTCGACTTTCTTGATCCTTTTTTATTTTTATTATGTTGTTTATAATGGGTTAATAGACTCATTCCTACTAAGAAACATTGTGTTGCAATTAGTTTGAGGTTTGGGACATTTTTCTCATAACAATTAAAACTTGCTGCATATGTTGGAAGTTATTAACCCGAGGGGAGGGTGATAAGGAAACATTTCGGTCTTGTTCAAGGGGCATGCAGTTAAGAGACCAGCCATGAGAACATACACACGAACTGTTCAATAGACACAACAGTGTCCCATGCAATATAAGTACCCGGGCCACACCAACCAAATCTGACAGGTCCATGTGACCGACAGTTTGCCATGCAATATGTACATACATCCAAACCCTCTGTCGCCGTGTCCCTACACGTGCTAAGTCTTGAGAACATGCACATATAGTGTTCACCGCGTCCTACTTGTAACCAGTCGTGAAAACATGCACGTTACGGGTTCAAACAGACACGACAGTGTCCCCGTACACTATAAGTACGCACACCCAACCCCCTGTATCGTCATGCCCCTACAAGGCTGCGTGTACATTAAAATTAACTTGTGCACAAGGAATGGCCCAAGCACAAGCACTATGCTGCATGGCCACTAAAACCATCCTAATTAGACGCTACGCTGGCGGTTCGGGTTTTTCGCTTCATTGGCGGCGAACATATAATCGGCGATGATGTAACATATCGAGGGTTATTGCCAGGATATGTTGGGCAATATTCCTTATTACTTCGCGAATATATAGTCGACGTTAATTACGCTATACCGACAGATGTGGAGATCTTCGTGTTACGATTGTGACAATATTAACATTCTGGAAAGTTAGGGGTTAATACTTATGAGCGGCCGCAGCCTCCATCCGTGTGTGGGTGGGTTTTCATGTGAACCCATCCCAATGTTTTGCCCACTACAATCACCCCAGTCCGCCCATGTGCGGTCCTGGATTGTTTGCTTCATAGCGACAAACATTGTGATGTCGCCATTTCGAGTGCTAATTGTCTGCCATGGCTTTGGTGGGCGATTCTCACTTGTCTCTATGCGAATATAGTCGATGGTAGTTCAGCTACATATATGTGTGGAGTTATTAGTGGTACGATGGCGACATGGGGCTCTGGACAGTCTGCCATGTAATGTCAATTTTGTATGCAGATACCATATTGAAATTCTGGAAAGTAGGGGCTAATATCGCCACACTTATGTGTGGCCGCGGCCCCAAACAGTGCGTATAGAGGTTTCACTGTTCTGGTCTCTAAAATCCCGCATAAAAACCATGCCGCCGGTCTGGGCTGATTCGGATCCTAGCAGCTTTGGACGGTTTTTAGTCACGACACACTGTCAAAATATTTCGGCTGGTATTCTGCGATTCGGGACTGGATTAATACGATTCTATATGATAACAAAGAACAGTAATATTAATTTCGGGCTAACGTTTACTCCATGATGTCATTGCGAAATTTCTTGACACAGGGTAAACGAAGTTTCGCGTATTATATATCCCCTATGGGGGGAATAATGGAAAATCAGAGCGGTAGTTTTTTTGACGATATTCGCAAGCTACTCGTCAAAATTGCAGCAAATTAGAACTATTGTGTTTGACTTGCCGTACTCGTACGAGTTGTGACAATGTCGTACACGTGCGTTTAGTCTTTTGTGTTGAACCGAATCACACCGTCTCGAAATATAGTTCTTCGGTTTTAGTGGGACTTTTCAAACTTAAGGTTAAAAATTTACAAAAAATGTTCACCCACTGACCGACGCGCGAAGCGCGTCCAGTGGGTGTCTATAATCGTAGGACTCGTACGTTTCTGCTGAATTGAACTAGTGCCTATGCGTTTCTGCTGAGCTGCACTGACGTTTGATCGCGAAATAAAATTATAATCATTACCAAAGCACACCTTTGGATAACACCGCCATAAACAGGGACATATTATGATATTGAGCTCGTATCATCAATAAAATTAGAGTTATAAAACTAAGAATTACTGCTAAAGTATTTCTACCAATTGAGTAACTAGATTCAGGTTGAGCTGGAACTTGAGAACTTTTTAATTTCAACCAATTGAAATGTCGTTGAGAGTGGAAAGGGTTAAGGTTGGGAAGCAACGCAAATGACGCCATCGTAAACAAGGCGCCTCAAAATCAAATCGTACACATGTACATGTCTCGCTTCGTCTCGGAAGCTGATTTAAATTCATTCATTTTGACTGTTTCTGTGTCCTAAGTTATTAAAAACTTGCGAGATATCTTTGAATGTGCTTAGGGAGGATTGTTTTGATATCTAATTTATTTGATTTACCTCCCAAAAAGGTGAGTTTCAGGCTGAAACTCACCTTTTTGGGAGGTAAATCCAATAAATTAGATATCAAAACAATCCTCCCTAAGCACATAAACTTTCAGGCCTGCATTTGTTCAATGTCTTGTCAATCTGATTCTGACAGTGACAGCGCTCGTCTGCAACTGAATTCGCATGTTTGAAGCAAACGTTTTCTCCACTAGAATTCTCTCAAAATGCACCAAAATGCATCTGTCAAATTCTCTCAATAATTGTATCTAAATACATCTTAGCTTTTGTTAGGATCAGATCTTCCCGTCGAGAAAGCGATATTTTGACCAAAACGACACTTGGGAAAATGATTGTTAAATTTGTTTACGCTGGTTTACGCTGGATTTTTATCATCGAAACAAATCAATTTCTTCCATCTAAAAGATAATTACGTGCTGAACCCTGCCGTTTTAGGAATATATAAGTATTCCACGCAGAAACACCGAGTCTCAGCTTAAAAATTTGAAAAATAACAGTTTTATCGACATAAATAGATTTGAATGGGACAATCCCATGTTAAAATTTATCATCGAAAACAAATCATTTCTTCCATCTAAAACATAATTACGTAATGGACCCTGTCATTTTAGGAATATATAAGTATTCCACGCAGATGTACCAAGTCTCAGCTTAAAATTTTGAAAAATAAGAGTTTTATGGACATAAATCGATTTGAATGGGAAATCCTGTGTTAAATAAATTTTAGGGCCCTGCGAATGTTTTCTGATGTGCTTCATATTGGACACCAGGGTACATATTTGACCATTTCTACCTGATATTATGAGACAGTACAGTCGCATTACTTTTTACATCAACATTGGTCACTATCACTCAACAAATTTATTTCGGTCTATCGTATCAACCCCTATCGGTCTATCGTATTAACCGCATATCCAATTATCCACATGTAACCAACCCAACCTCTAATCCTGGTCCAATTTATTATTTGTTTCATCGGTATAGTCCAGTTATGTACATATTTTTATCATGTGATCAATACTTATGTCTATGGTATTACATGTACTATGTCGTATACGTATATCAATTGCTATTCCTTTCTATATAAATCTGGTGCCATCTATAGAGATAGATATAATTTCAGACCCCCCCCCCCCCAAATTTTATGCAATTGTCGCTACAGTACAGTCACGATGCATTACATGGCAACATTGATCGCTATAGCTCTACTAATTTATGTCAATTCATCGTATGAACTCCTTTTACTCCATATAACCAACCCAACATCTAATCCCGGCCCAAATTATTTTTTTTCTTTTAATCGGTATAGTTTTGTTAGATACATATTTTATAATTTGATTCTAATTTGCATTGTACCACTATAGAAGTCGATAAATAACTATTCTGGCACTATATAGAGATAACTACTATTAAGTTTCTGACACCCCCTCTATTTTATAGCCTTGTCGCAACAATAGAGTTGAGATGCATAATATATCAACATTGGTCATTATCGCTCTTCAAATCTATATCAGTACCGGTATCAACCCATATTTCCCCGTATCGCCCACCCCTCCCCAAGTTTTCCATTTGTATTATAGACTCGTTACATATACATTTTATCATTTGATACTGATTTGTATTCTGTATTTCTCTTCTGTTCAACAATGCCAAAACCTTAACGGTGCAATGCCTTGTAACTTTTGCTTCAACATGCCGAGTTCCGCTGCAGACGATACAAAATTGACAACATTTCGAAATGTAAACAGGCTTCAAACTCGACAAAAAACAAAGGTCCCAAGTCAAGGTCCAAAATCCCCAACACACTGATGTGAGGTATAATGATAACTCCATCTAATTAACCAATATAAGGATGTGAGGTATAATGATAACTCCATCTAAATAACCAATATAATGATGTGTGGTTTAATTATAACTCCATCTACTTAACCTGCAATATAAGGATGTGAGGTTTAATGATAACCCCACCCACAAAACCAATATAGGGATGTGAGGTTTAATGATAATCCCATCCGCATAACCAATATAAGGATGTGAGGTTAATGATAACTCAATCCACATAACTAATAAATATTTCTGAAAATTAAACCAAAAAAATAAATTCCATGATGGCGTCCAATATGGACTACCCGGTACCTAATTCTGCTCCAAAAACATGTATTTTTAACATATGGATGTTTATGGGGAGAAACCGATTATTTCAATGACATTTTAATTCACTTGGGGCCAAAACCCGACCTACGTGTACGGGAGCGCGTTTTGCGCGCGACTGTATCTTCAGCATATGTGCATCTTTAATAAACCAATAATTGGAATCCCAATTCATGGGGATTTTGGTTATGTTTTCATATGGATAAAGTCGATCACATTCAAACACAGAAAAATACATTGCATAGTCCTTTTTTCACGGTTGGGTTTTTCTTTCCATCAGATTGACTAGACTAATAAGGAACAGCAAAATTTACACAAAAAGCCATAAATAGGACCCCATTTCAACAAGCTGTAGAAAATTTTCCCCAAAGCGGATTTTAGCGTATTTTGGGTATACTGTTCCCCAGATTCTGCCCGACAAAATGACACAAAAATCAGCTTGTCACCAATTTGTTATTGGTTAACCTCAAAATCGAGTCTCAACGACCAGACTAGAAGCAGTTCTCTTTATTCAATCTGAATCAATCAATATATTGCATGCAACATGCAGACAGAACATATGCACATATGTACATGGATATATACAAAATAAATATAAATAAATATATACGTTTCATTATTCCATCACGCGTAACATCTCGGGGACAACTTATATGAATATGATAATGGCTTCAAATTGAACATTATTTCAGGGAATGGATCGATCGAGGCCGTAAGCTGAGCTCGTCCCATTCGCTGAAATAATGCAGTTTGAAGCTATATTATCTGACTTAAAACATTTGTCCATTTGTTTGATGCGTCATCTCTTATCAGAATGGATTAACCCGAAATTGGGTCAAGATACCTGAGTTGTTCCATGTGTTCGGTCCCATCCACTCACTCATTGGCTGCACGGATGGCGTGTCATCTTAACTCATTGTCAACTTAATAATTAATGGACAGGCAGTACCTCATTGCGTTTCCTACGTACCGACAATGAGTTCCTTCAGCGATAGATTTACGAATATTGTCGGGAGTTTTGCCCTTACATTTCGGCATTTGTATTAAATTATTTATGCGGAATATTTCGGATTTTGCTGAGAAGTATACATTGAATGGCAGATTGGTGCGAGCGGTATGCATAATGATCCATAATCGGAGATTTGGCGATCTTGCAGTTTGAGATCGCGGGTAATACTGAATATCGAAGGAAGGACTACATTTACATGTAAATTACTATATTAGTTTAAGGTTTATCACGAGGGCTGCTATAACATGCCACCCGAGAACGGAATTAGATTCTAGAAATTTTAATAGATTAAAATTCAATGCCTATTCGTGAAACGACATGCCTGGAATTTTAAGTTATACACCCCCTCACATCAACCTTTCTGTCATGTTCTAGCAATCAATAAGAGTGATATTATACTTGAAAACCATTGTCTATAGAGAGCTAATTGGATACATTATGGTACCATACATGCAAGTCATATAAAATTAAATCGTCCATATTAAAATATCCGTTCATTCAGGGACGTGGCTAGAGGGTCTATGTTGGGGTGTCCATCTTGGGAAATTCCAATTGCACCCCCCCCCCTGAATCATAATCAGATCAAAGACAAGTTTTGCTTAGCATATTTTCACCCCCCCCCCTTGCACTTCAGCGGCTCAAGCCTAATATCCTATATATTCATAAATCATGGTTCTATATTCCCGGTATGAGAACATTCAGAAATTTGAACCTGATAAATTGCATAAATCCTAATACCTAGTGGTCTAACTCCAGATAAATGCACACGGCTACGCGCAAGAGACCAGGACACACCGGGCTGACCATGGTTGTTCGGCCCGGTGTGAGAACATTTTGAAAACTATACAAGAAAATCGCAAATCCTAGCATCTAGACTGTCTCAACTGAAGCTTTCCTATAGTATTGAAAAATTCAAACCTCAACTCCCCATCAGGTTGGAAAATTCTCCAACTGATGACCATTTCAGTCCACAGGTTTGACCAAATATAGTAAAATATTGTTTTGTTCTAATTAGCAGTTTTGTATTGGCCATGAGGAAGGACAATAACACATCGGGCCGACAATGGTTGTGCGAAAAATTTGAAATCTGAACAAGAAAATCGCAAAATCCTAGCATCTAGACTAGCCTCATTCCAAGCATTCCTAGAGTTGGAAATTTCAAACCTGACACCCCCACTTAGGTTGGAAAATTTCCAACTGATGACAATTCTAATGACAATGTTGACCAAATTTATGGCACTATTGTTTTCTTAAATTAACTAGCAGTGACTGGCCACGGGGGAAGGACCAGGACACAAGCTTACTAAGTGTTGGAAATTTCCAACCAAAATTACGAAAATATGCAAATATTGGTCCAAAAACAATTAATTCCCCAATAAATTGTTTGTGTGTCTCACCCTCCCACCCCGTTGCCACGTCTCTGTGTTCATTATTATTGGATATTGAGTGTCCGTTATTAAAATAATGGATCGTAGTTTGTAAAATATTGTACGCGATCCCGACAATAACCATCCATTATCCTATAGACTGGACTCGATGAACAAAGGAGTGACGTCATAGTCATGTTTTAATATAAAGTTATCATACAAAGTTGTGTACAGTATGTGTTTTTCTTGTAGAGTCCAGGTTGTGGTGAAAAGTCATATTGGAGAAACGCGCAGTTATCTGTACTCCGGGCGACGTGGCGAATTACTTCTAATCAAAGCGCAATATAACTCTACTTTTTCACTTCGTGTTTACTGTTCCAATTTTCAATTGCTTTTTGAGGATCTAATACAGGTTTTTATAGAAAATGAAAATTCCCAAAATTTGGATAAAGATACAGATTGATAATAAAAATGTTATTATACAATGCTGTGTACAGTATGTGTTTCATGTCATTATACAATGCTGTGTACAGTATGTGTTTCATGTCATTATACAATGCTGTGTACAGTATGTGTTTCATGTCATTATACAATGCTGTGTACAGTATGTGTTTCATGTCATTATACAATGCTGTGTACAGTATGTGTTTCATGTCATTATACAATGCTGTGTACAGTATGTGTTTCATGTCATTATACAATGCTGTGTACAGTATGTGTTTCATGTCATTATACAATGCTGTGTACAGTATGTGTTTCCTTGTCATTATACAATGCTGTGTACAGTATGTGTTTCATGTCATTATACAATGCTGTGTACAGTATGTGTTTCATGTCATTATACAATGCTGTGTACAGTATGTGTTTCCTTGTACATGTAGGTCTACTCGTCCAGGTTGTGGTGAAAAGTAATATTGGACTCGACGCTGCACTTCTCGTCCAATGTGAATTTTCACCACAACCTGGCCTCGGACAAGAAAAACACATACTGTACACAACATTGTATAACAAGAAAACAAATGTCAGAAATGGTAACGCGCTCAAGATCATATATTATATACCCATGATTGTAATTATAGAATATAAAAATATTGGTTTTGCGAATGACCAACTCAGAATTCCGTTAAAATAAAATAACAACCAGCACCTAATTAACGAACCGGCGGCCGACTCGGCCGTCTCCGACCACAACCCCCACTGGGCTGCAGAACGAAAATAATTCGAAGGATTAGTTGTTTTAACCGAATTCTGAGATGGTGCATTCAAGAAACCAATATATTTTATATTATAATTTATATATATGCCTAATATGATCTTGCGGGCGTTACCATTTCTGACTATGGTTTTCTTGTGTTTGCTTCTCCGTGTGATGCAAAAAGGTTATATGATGTCAGCGGAGTATCAGGATTTGTGGCGTCCATTGTATATAATGGTTCTATTTAAACTCTTTAAATGCATTTTTTTAGGAATAAAGACAATCGTTTAATGGTGCTTATATTATTAACTGTTATCAACTTACGGAACTTATTTCTATTGGGACACGCCAATAATATTCAGATATGCATTTCTTGCGCAGTCAGGGTGGGGGGATTTTGTTCCGGGCACGTATGCCGGGGTGGGTGGGTGGTCGATGGGACCAACACAAATTTTTTTTCCTGCAAGTCTTTTTGACTGTTTTTGCAATGTGTTTGGCTTAAAACACCTTGGCATGTGAATATTAACATAAATGAAAAATTTCATGATGATCAGACAAACAGTATAGCCTGTAGCCCATGCTAATGGGTTGAATTTTGAAATCCAAGATGGCCGCTGGCAGCCATGTTTTTTTTTTGCCGAATGACCCCAAAATGACTCGTTCCTATTTACATGTCAATGCTAACATCCATGACAGAAATGCACAGAAATTCATATACAGCTGAATTCCCCCCCCCCGCAAATCTATGTTTTAGTAGTTAAAAGGGGGTGGGTGTCCAAAAACTGCCGAAAACGCAAAAAAATCCCCCCCCCCCGACGCAGTGGGTTTAATGCCTCACATGTTATCGCTATGTGATTTTCGTCACCAACGTCTTTATTTCGTGTCCGTATACTTAACATCCAAGTTTTCGAATATATGTTGGAAACAACTTTTAACGTTTATGTTCATCTTAGCGCTAACGTTTAATGCAATTTCACTAGAAGCGAGTGGAGGCGGATCTAGTTCATCTAATAAACCGGCGATTTCCCGTGACGGTTTTGGCTTCAAGTCCCATTTGTTGAAAGCGAATATGATTGGTATCAGGTCGCCCCGAATCTGCCTTATTTGTCTCCGTGTGGTAAGAACTACGTCTTTTGATGAACTTTGAACAACGCTGCTGACCAGGATGAACGCATCACTCGTTTCGATTGCAAGCTGCTTCATCGCTGGGAATGAATACTCCCCGGCTGTATCGAGAACATCTAGTCTGAAGTTAGCGTCCCGGCAGCATATCAATTTCCGATACATGTCCTCCACTGTGGGCACATAGTCCTCAGGATTATAAGAATCAAATAGAAATCTTTTGATAAGACTCGTTTTTCCAACTTTCTCAGCACCAAACACGGCAATTTTAATAATATCTGGTTTGGAATTAAGTCGGCTCATAGTTGTGCGTTCCAAATACGCATGCGGAACCACAGAAGATGTACAAAATAAATAACACGAGACAATAGCTCAAAACATGTTACAATTCACGAAGAAACAGACTCGTGACAAGACTCGTGGCATTTCGTTTTATATATCTTGGATGATATACACGTATATACGTCTTTATTCGTATAAACCGCTAACATAATTTAGCACATCTCGTTAGCAAGTTAAGTTCCACCTGGGAGTTGCCAAGTCTTGAGAACACCTTTTCTATAATAAGTTAGCACTCCATTTTCCGAATGCCTATTCCATATTTGGCTTTTCTACAGAACAATATTCATAGATACAGATCCCCATTATAACACCATATTAGGCCAAGGCATCGCGCTAAGTTATGAAGAATATACAATCTTAGAACAACTATGTATAAATTATACACACTATGTGTTACATTTGATCTTAAACAAAATTGTGTAGAAATGACACATGACATATATGTGTCGGTGGAATTTCCTCAACGTTGAATATTAGTGAATATGTGAGTGTATCATATAGTTGTTAGATGAGATGTAAAGCTGGTAAAGACCACCACAGAAAAAAATGGCAGCAGCTTTAAAATGTGTTATGCACTGTGGTTGTGTTCAAAATGAACAGCACACCATTGTATAGCCCACAATTTTAAACTGCTGCCAGATTTTTAATATGGTAGCTTTTATGAGGTTTGTATATCATCCACTAACTATATAATATACTCACATGTTCACTCATATGAACTATTGAGAAAATTCAACCTAACATATGTCATGTGTCATTTCTACACAATTTTGTTTAAGATCAAATGTAACACACATTGTGTAGAATATATACACATATGTTCTGAGACCACCCCTTGAATCCGTCTTTGAGCCTTTCATTACTAAATACTCATTGAAGAGTAGTTCCCACAGGAAATGTTCAGATAATAAGTTAAACAAACGACCACGCACCAACGAATAGGAATCCTTCAGCACTTGTAATATCTTTTCATCATACCAATTTATCCCGAACACCCCTCCAAATGAATAGTAGATTGAATGGACGAATACATTTAGTAAATACAGGGTTAAAATGAATGGAATCCAATTCAATGATATTTAGATGTTATTAATTAGATATGGTATTTTTGTCAAGAACGGCCTGTTATCGAACTATGTGAATATCGCTTCAATTTGGCCTTAAACCGAGTAATGTCATTTTACGACATCAACAAACCGAGTAATATCATTTTACGACATCACAAATCCGTGTAATCTGGTTTTCCGACATACAGTAAATCTATTCCACTGTTAAATGAGGTGTCGATAACTATTTTTTGCGATGTTACTCAACCGAAAGTTGTCATTTATCGTATATAAGAAGCGATCTAATTAATAAATAGGGTATCGCTTGTTTGGTTTGATATTATAGGCTTGATATCAGCCCGATGTAACGCCACATATAGCAACCTTCGACCTTCGGTCTGAGGCTGATATGAGGTTACCTCGGGCTGATATCGGGCCTAATATAAAACCAACCAAATGATATCCTCTAATTATTACTTGGTTAGTATACACTCAGCCCGGGGTTACTTCATATTTAAATGAAGTTACAGAGGGCGGGTATATCTCGGCCGATATCAAACTAACCATAACTGGAGCTTCTTGAAATTTTTCGAAAACCTTGTGCCAATGCATTCTCTTATATATGCGAATATCCTACAAGGAGCCTCGCATATATAAGAGAATACATTGGCCTAACACTATTTACTTTGACCTTGTATGCCAGTGTATTCGCTTATACAGTATATGCGAGGATCTCTAATTGGAGACTCGCATGCATGAGAGATTGCACTGGCACATTATATTTAATGCCGCGCCAGCGCAGCTCCCGCCATGAAAGGGTTATGATGTGAAGGGATTACAGGTATAATTTATTAGAAATCGCCTGTATAATTTACTTCTGAAATAAGAATTTGAAGAATAGTCACCTTGTGTGTGTCAGGACTGAAGTTGATATTCTCGATTATCATCGTATAAGTAAATCCATTGGAAATTAGGATGAATCAATCCGAAGTAACGCTCGAACATTACTATTTCCTTGGCTTCGGGGGTAAAACATATTTGATTCGAGTCGAGGAACCCACCCATCAAAACTCAAAGTGATCAGATATCAATGTTTGAAATCTATTATTTTTATTTTAAGTGGCTCAGTAAACAGTCTACGAGAAGACTTCTTTGACCAAATTGCGCATGAAGATGGATAACTCTAAAATCAAGTGGCTTTTTTGTGTCAGATATTTGACAAACCGGCAAAATGTCGTTGAACAAAATGTTGACAAATAACAGGTTTTGGGCAATTTTATACTACAGTTGACTGTGGTTAGCATTACTTTTGGACAATTACTCGATTCTGATAACTAAAGCGGCATTTAAAAAAAGTGTTGTTGTTGGAATCTGATGTTATGGGGACCATCGAATCTGATTGAGTACCTTTAAATGACACGAACCACTCGTCATTACTGCAAGACAACTAACACGCTGGCCGTCTTATAAGCCGCACTTCGGACAATTTTTAACCCTCTCGTGACAGAAGCTGCGCTGATGCAGCATTAAATATCATGTGCCAGTGCATTATCTTATATATGCGAGTCTCCCATATAGGGAGCCTCGCATATATAAGAGAATGCATTGGCTTACAATATCAAGGTAAATAGCGTTAGGCCAATGCATTCTCTTATATATGAGAGGCGCCCTATATGAGCGACTCGCATATATAAGAGAATGCATTGGCACAGGGTTTTCGCAAAATTCCAGGAAGCTCCAGTCATGAAAGAGTTAAGAAATGACTTGCATATCGATTGGGGTCATTGGATTTGACCATCATATTAATTAAACAAAGTGTGTGAATCCCGAAGGGATGTTTAATTACTCTGCCGGTCGAAACCAACCAAAACCAATCCAGAAACATATGTTAAATTAGTCTGCCGGTCAAAACCAATGACCCCAATCGATCTGCAAGTCATTCCTTTTATATAAGTAATATATAATATATATATATAACATATTGTTCAAATTCCAACACAGTCTCCCAATTACAACACGCAGCGCGTATACACATAACCGGCTTAAAGTGACTTAGGCGTTTCAGATGTTCGTCAACCAATAACTGAAGTGTCGAGTTCAGTTATTGATTTATGTAAACCGTATGGCGAAATGTACTATTCAATACGGGCGCTAATTGTGTGAATGTAAAGGGTGTGTGAGTATATATTCCGTAAACCATATTCCGCATACAAGCTGATGACATGTGTAATCGATGGGCAAATACTCAAGAAAATATTGCGCACATTTACTGGGAATACCCACACACAAATAGGTTCATAACCGAACTTCAGTCTTGTTGAAAATAAATCAAGTGTCTATATCTATATCCATATTTCCAAATCATTTATGCTTTTTGGCGTTAATCATTGTCAAGTGAATTATATTGTTAACTACTTTCTACTTGTGCTAAAGCAATATATATACATAGGACTAAATTTGACCAGATCAAACTCTCAATAAAGGCATTTCTCGCTGAATTGAAATTCAAATGTGAATGCCACTACTTACACATCCATAATTATGCAACATGCGATCTCAAGATTTTCAAAAGCGATGGCTACCCTTATAACATGTCATTAAACTGATCGACGTGTTAATTTACTTTAGTAAAAAGGGAAATAGTATTCAACCAACTGATAGATAGCCTATTTTGACAATTCGCAGTAGGTCCCTGTTTGCGGAGGTCTATTTGCGGAGTTCCCCGAATTCGCGGAGATCCCCTAAAATGGTCGAAATATGTTGATTTTAATGAGGGAATGGATGCGTATATGTCAATTGATACGTATTTTAAACAAATAACGACGCGATCATGATAATAGTGGTCTTTTCGATCAATCATATCAAATTCGCTGGATTGATAGTTGCAGTATGTAACTATTATGACCGCATTAATTGCTTTCAATGTTTAGATATCAACAATGGCTGGACCACTGTTGAAGATTTTATGGCGGGAACACAATGACTCCGATTTTTGATCCGCATTTAGAGACTTCTGGTGTGGTGAATTAGAAACCTGCAGTAATAAGCCGTAGTTTTTTTTAATAATTTGAAGGATTAGTTGTTTTAACGGAATTCTGAATTTATGTAACAATTATATTTTACCTTTTTTTATAATTTATATTTATGCGTAATAATATAATCTTGAGGGCGTTACCATTTCTGATTATGGTTTTCTTGTCTTATTTGTCGAGCTGTTAACATTTGGTTGAAGCTGGGTTCACTGTGCACCTCGTGGATGCGGAGTTGTGTCCGAAGTAAAACAATTATTAAGAAAATTTGCATCAAAACAAACCTACCTGCACTCTTCACTCGTGGTTTACTCAATATTTATCCGCAGAGGGTATTATAGGATGACCAGCGTGTTGAGGTCACATCGGTCATCGGGCTAACCAACCAAGTAATGTTGTTGAACATTGTTCTCTTGTACATATTAACCCTTTGAGTGCCAGGGGCCGATATTATCGGCCCTAAACCTACACAATAAGTCTGTTAAAGAATATAATAAAATATATTAAAATTGTAAAAATAAAAAATAAAAAAATAAAAATTTGTTAAGCCAATGCATTCTCTTATATATGCGAGGCGACCTATGGTCGACTCGCATATATAAGAGAATGCATTGGCACAGAGTATATGGGTTGATATGGGTTGATCGGACCTGGCACTCAAAGAGTTAAGTATATACAACGGTGATTGGGGGTAATTATATCTATTTAGTTGCTGGTATATAACCAACCTTGCATGTCCCGGTAGCTCTGTTTGGGTAGAGTAATGGGGACGTAATGTGTGTGCACTCGCAATGAATGCAAATGATTTCCCACGATCCACTGCTACCGTGTACATTCAAAAGCAATGATGCAAGTTTAATTGAAACCGACAGCCTCTGACATTTAGAAAGGTGTACACACCCAACGTTGTGCAAATTGTTGACTTGTCAGAGCAAACTGATGTACATACATTCTAATCAGTTTATCCCTTATCTTCCACAGTTATCAGACACCAACAGACGATGGAAACCAAGTAAGTCATCTTACCTTCTTATATATCTTTTATACCGCCACTTTTCGAAGAAAAAATCAGGGTACACTGGAATCACGTTGTCGTCTGGTTGTCCATCCGGGCATGTATCTCAGCTATGGGTTTTCGGATCGGTATGAAATTAAATTTGATATGAATCTTCGCCATCATAAATACTTTAAAAACACGGGGAAATGACGTTGTCGACATTTTCCATTCTACATTTATTCTTCTTTGTTCATCTGGAAAAGTTGGGGTTTTTTGTCCGTCCGTTCAGATATCTCAGCCATGGGTTATTGACTCTGAATGAAGTTTGTCATGGAGATTTAATCATGGAGATTGAAGCATGACTGCTTTCAAAAAAGGCACAAATGACGTTTGCGTTTTCCATTCTAGGGTTATCCTTCTTTGTTTTTCTGGAAATTTTTGTTTTGGGTCTCTCCGCGCAGAAGTCTCAGCTGATCTAATCTGAATGAAAATTGGCATGGAGTTTCGCCACCATGACTGCATGCTTTCAAAAGAGTGCACAATTACGTTGTCTGCATTATCCAATCTAGAGTTATCCTTCTTTACTACTGTTAGATGTGTGCCTGTCCAGCCCATGTTTCAATTTGGCATGCCAACACCCGAAGTGTAACTTAGAAGCATAAGTTACATACATGAATATGGAACAACGCCAGATAGTTCGAACTCAATAATTGGCAGAACACTCACTCGATTTAATTGGCGAATGGCGAGGGACATGTTTAAACGTTAATAATTTCATTCATTGTCTAATCGTGGTCACAATTGTATTGTACATCGTTTGAAAGCCCATTCCAAAATGATTCTGTTCCACCTATAGTTTTGTGTCGATTTGTCAGTTGATGAAGTGGTTGTGCCTGAGTTTATAATTTATAACTGTAAATGTACCAAATGAAAAAAGATTTTGCACCCTTTGTAATCAAGGAAAGGTGGGCGATGAACTGCATTATACCTCATACCTTTGACACAGAACGCGAGGCTCTATTTCCAATTTATAATCAATCACGCTATTCGTTATTGAAACTGAGAACAATTTTACAAAATTCTCGACCATCAGTCATGAAAAGAACTTGTCGTTTCCTGAAATACATTCAACAGACCGTTGGAACCTCTCCCGGTTAGCCAACGGACAGACAAGGCTGGCAACCTGTCAATCTTCCATATCATACATTTCCATATACTAGTTTGTTAAATCCTTTGCCGTGCGCCGACAATACAGTGGTTCCCTATATAAGCGGAAAACGACTAATCACGTTGTCAAATTAAGCTAGGACAATAATTTGGTCTACTCCACTACCCCAAAAAAAGCACAACGCAGCAATAAGAATCGAGACTCCATTTCTCCGCGCATGGCTATTAGGATAGGTATTGTTTATTGTCATTCCGTTTTTTTTCGGTTCTTCGTACCATATATCTTGGTTGGAAGATTAAAGTGATGTGAAACACCCAGGTATGTTGATCAAATAGAAATGGAGAATAACGTTGTTCAAAGTAGTATTTTTTACAAATAGTATGTCCAAATTGACAACACGCACCGTCATTCTTATATATGAATTAATTGCAGTGACTCTCCCTTATTCCATTCAATAAACCCATTCTATAAATTGTGATTTAAACATTCGTTTAATAACAGGAAATAGTGCCAGGTGACCTTTGACTTCCGGTTTGTCGTTTGTTTACTTTCCGTATGCCACATCTCAAAAATACATCTCAAAATACTATCGCTTCCAATATTTTTCGAACAAACTATAATGAATGAAGAATTATAAAAGTTATGTCATTAAATATACGCCATTAAATATGACAAGGAGTCTTTATTTATATGGGACTATTTCTTGACGCGGGAAAACAACACATAGTTACGTGAAACGTCATCGCATGCCTTATAGAAGCCGATGTTAATTCGCGTCCAATTTGTTAATTTAAGTATGTTTTGTCGAGGTTTTGGATCATGCAATAAATAGAATCTACAACTCGTCCCAAGTTTATAGCGGAATTTACAAAACTCGTCCAGTAAATTAGGTCTGGACCTCGCCAAAAGCTCGGTCCATGCAGACCTAATTT
Source organism: Siphonodentalium dalli (assembly GCA_032622095.1). Lineage (NCBI taxonomy): Eukaryota > Metazoa > Mollusca > Scaphopoda > Gadilida > Siphonodentaliidae > Siphonodentalium > Siphonodentalium dalli. Next base: position 165,135,478 of record CP136063.1, on the reverse strand, counting down.
ACTGGACTCGTTTTGTAAATTCCACTTTAAACTGGGGACTCGCTGTAGATCCTCAAAATATTAATCGAGGACACCTTTGCGGAAAAGCTTCTGTCAATTAATATCAATTTTATAATACATGTAGAACCTTTTTTAAAATAAAATTTCCGGGAGTAAACGGAGCTATATTAAAACAGAAATTTCTTGTAAACGTTCGGCGCGTACCCAGAGTAACGCTTCGTGCAGACCATTCCTTTCACGCCATAATCTCCAATGCACAACCTATATTAACACAAGCCAGAGGTATTATGTAATGCAAGTTGAATATATTTGTCGCTAAAACACGCGTTATGATTGGTCGAGGGCTGCTAACATTTGTTACCGCTCCCTGGCGGGTGACCACATTTTAATGGAGCAAGTTGCTATTGACAACGCGCGTCAAATACATGTACGTCATCGAAATTTACACCGAGCAGAATGTAACTTCATTATTTTGCATCCGGGGGGGGGGGGGGGGGGGGGTCTGACGAAAAATTCCGTACACAGGGCCGGGTGGGTTAGTGGTCTGGAGCCCAGAAAAGGCCTTTTTTCTGGTGCTTGCAATTTTTATAAACACTAACTGTCGGAGACTTTTCTATCTTCAGCATCCTAAATAACGCCCTTTTTGTCGGAGGGTGAATATATACATGTATGTTGCTTTAGATTTAACTGAGGTCTTAAGTCTATTCCAGTATGTTTGGTGCCGTTTGCTATAACATGGACAATAACATCAGTTTTGAGGGAATATTTTGTAATTAACTTGATACATATTTAGCAGCAACATATATTTTCCTAATACATAAAACTTAAATTGTATCATATTCTGTTAATATCGATTGAACATGATCTCATTTATCCTGAGATAACTCTGTAATGATCCACTTGATGCAGATAAATGCATATGTTCAATGCATTATGCCATTAGTGATCCAAAGCCAGGTATAAGTAATAAGTTTTCTTAACAGAATAGAACAGGATAGAATATTCTGTCTAAATATGCACCCATTGGCTATCAAAATAGGGGTGGTCAAATACATGCAGATGTACAAAATATACATATTCTATTCCACTTTGAAATTAAAGAAAAACACAAGATAGAACAATCACATTGGCCGGCACCATGGGTTTTATACAACTAATTCTTACTATATACAGTAATGCCCTAAGTAATCGACGTCTTAACCACAGCCGAATTATGGGTAACTTTTCAGGATTTAGTCGGAAATATGGCTTGTTGCCATTCATCGGAAAGCTCTCACCGAGAGCTTTCCGGTGAATGGCAACAAGCCATATTTAATTCTGCTGTGGTTATGGAGTCGATTAATTAGAACATTATTGTATCGCTCGAAATCAACAAAGGTGTAGCATTCAATTTTAATTCAAATTTTAGGTGAAAATTATTAAAGTCATCTGAGACATGCAGGTATACGCTGACAAAGATCATATCCGCGGCACGGTTAACAGAGAAATAACATAAAAGCTGCATCAAATAGTCTATCACTGCAGTGATCACTGAGAGATGTTTATAAATTAATCAGCATTAAGGGTGATGCCTAAATATTCCAATTGTCAGCAGACAAACGTTGGGAGTTATTTCATTTAAATAGCAGCTATAAATGTAAAAATTATGGAAAAAAAGGGGGTGGGTCTACAATTTGTAAGGCGGTGGCGGGTCCCCGGTTTTTCTGTTCATCCATGTTTTACGGATCGATTTTTTTTTTTGCAAATCCCCCCCCCCCCCCGGTGCATCTGTGTTTTTCTAAATACCCTAGTCCGATCTTCTACATATTTTATATATTGGGCACCAAAGCAGTAAACAAGTTTCCTTCATCGTAAACCAGCTAGTGAAATTTGTAGGGTTAATATTGTTTTACGTCGAACTATACGGCTGTCTTATACTCTTCTATAGCGGACTTTAAGAGTTAATCATCCTCTCATCTAAAATCACCATTGCATGACGGTAATAAAATGTCACAATTGTGAAAGTAACCCGGTTTATTCCATATATCACAATATTCGTATAATTTCAACTCATTTGACTTCGCGAACTTCGTAGCAGTTCGGGTTTTCTCTAGACGTAAACAAACAGATCAAATGTGAGGTTACTACTAATTACACGGCATATTATGTGCGTAATTAAAGTGATATGAAGCACTCCTGTATGGTGATCAAATAGAAATTGAGAATAATCTTGCTCAAAGTAGTAATTTTTACAAATAGTATATCCAAATTGACAATGCACAACGTCATTCTTATATATGAATTAAATGCAGTGACTCTCGATGGCGAAATCGTTTTCGTTAGTTTATCGCCGAATATCTACCCGAATCGAGTAGTAAATATTTACTATTGATCGTATTTCTGACGATGTCTCTATGGAATGGTATGGTCGATTTGCATTAAATTGTCGGCGATATTAGTAGAATGTTACATTCCTCCAGTTGTAATAGCTCCTGATTACTTACTTATCAGTTTCACGCACCCGAAAAAGTACATAATATGTCTTTAAAAAACAACAACATTTAGATTATAATACACCATTATGGCCGTCTCACTGTTTCCGATAATTGTGGTATTTTGTCTTGATTTGTATGACAAAGTCGATTAAAATTGATGAAAAGTCTGGCCACTGGATCTGGGTGTAACGTCCACTGTATAAATATATAGGGATGGTGCTTGGACGTAAATTAATAGTTATCCCTACCGATGTCCCTATCTGCTTTTATGTCCACGGAAACTTAGATTACAAAGAAACAAAAACAACGTTCACGCTCTTAGTAAAAAAAAAATGGCTTAGATCATGGTACCATTCGTTCATACAACACATGCATGAGTGTATTTTACATTAATCCATGGTTCAGTCATGTGTTGCATACAGTCTGCTGAGTATGGAAGGAGGTGGTTCCATAAAGGCCGGACTTAGTGTACATTAACTCTTTAATAGAAATCACCATACATACACATGCACACGTAGCTACGTGCAATGTAACGTTGGTTTGAGATCTTAAAGGATTTATTCGGTCTCGAAACTACCAAATGCAATAGGAAAGCACTCCCTGTTGTGATTAAAATGACATAAGTCCCATTCCGATCGCATAATAAATAAGCCGAAAAATTTATAAATAATGCCACCACCGATATTCGGAGATTTCCGTGACTAAACTGTCAAAGTGTGTAATCACGTCACGCACCCGGTCACACTCACGAATTACGGGGTCGTGTTCATACTTTCGTTTTCAAACTAAAGATTCGTAGATTAAATTTGGTATCATGATGTGTCCCTTTTACATATATAGTCCTACACTGTTCTTGTGATTTTCCACTTAGTGCAACTGTTTGTAATATATGTATATAGATGTATAAACTGGTTATACCATAAACAATATTTTCTCGTGTGGATTCGAACTTTAACTAATCGGAGTCATACTATTTTCGGTCAGTTTTAAATTCGCTCGCCCATATAAGGTATTCGGATATAACTACAAACAAGGTTTATTTTTGTTAGCTACCTTACTCGTATTTAAATTCGCGCAGTACTATTTTTTGCGCACCCATCGGTGCGCGAATTTAAAATTGAGCGAAAAATAGTAATTAAGAATAATCTTGCTGAAAGTAGTTACATGTTAAAAACATTAATCCAAATTCAGATTATAGTAATCTGATCCACAGTCCATAGGAAATACAAGAGGTCTATGTTGCGGAATTTGACATTGTTGAAATGCTAGCATAAGAAATACTATGCACAACATTATGATGTACGTAGTTACTAGTTTATTGTATACTCGATGTAAATCCGCCGTGATGGTATTTCATATACACATATACTATCTTCAACAATGACAAAGACCCGAAACTGTCATCAGCTCCGCGATATACGAAAATATCATAGAAATATTACGAAAATATTTTGGTCAGTTTTGAATTCAAAACTGAGCGAAAAATAATACTGCGCGAATTTAAATACGAGTAAGCTACTTATCGCCGACAACAAGTCACACCTCTCAAAGAATGCATGGTCTGATATTGAATTGCGTTTTATTTTTCTCATTTCAGACGCAGCCAATATGAGACAAAGGTATGGCACCTTATAACATGAGTATCGGATTATTGGAGGCACTGGCTCCATATATAGGAGCGATCATTGCTTCCATTTAAGGGACTTATTATAATTTCTTATCGAAATGGCCATGTATCGATCGGAACGCACGCTGAGAAGTCCTCAATTCAGACCAAGCTTGACCCACATATTAGTCCGTCGATAACCACCCGATTCGACCGTATATTACGCAAAGTGAACTCATATATACTGATAAGAATTACGAATAAGGTGCTACGTCACTAGAATTTGTGTTCTTTCTATCAGTTGTATTTTTTCCATATCCGTAGTTACGATTTCGGTTTCAAGAAGTCAAGCATGGGCACGCGAGCTTTACGTGCAATCATCGAGCCTTCCAGTGAATACAGTAGACTATTCCAGGAAAAAATGGTGGACTTGTGCGATTGTGTAATTAAAAGGGAAATTTTAACATTTTTGGGTCTCCCTAGAAGTAGAAGACCCTTCTTATTTGAAAACGCCAAGAAATTTCCGTTCTTATGTTGTGTTTCTATGATTAGTGAATACAATAGACTATTCCAGGAACAAATGGTGGACTTGCGCGATTGTGTTATTAAAAGTGAAATTTTGACATTTTTTTTGGGGTCCCCCTAGAAGACCCCTTCTAATTTGAAAACGCCAGGAAATTTCCGTTTTTAAGTTGTGTTTTTATGATCAGTGAACATAATAGAGTATTCGATGTAAAGATGGTGGACTTGCTCGATAGTGTAATTAAAGGTCATTTTTGGGGGTTTTTGGGGACCATCTGGGCCCTAAACGCCAGAAATGCGCAACTGAAGAAATTGGTTTTCCGTAATGGTCTATCACTGTCAACAAATCGAGAGCATCAAACCTTCCTTGCGCGATAGTGTAATTAAAACCCTCCTGGCTCCCGAACTATTAACTGTGAGCTAATAACAACAGCATTAAATACAAACAAATCACAGCAAACATAATATCACTTTACTGTGAGTGCCAAGAAGTTTGAACGGCACTAATTTCTCACAAACGGACTCGTAGTCGTCAATTCTACGAAATGTTTTTTGGACGGTACGAAAAATATACGACTGCTATTATCTATTCGTAATTCTTATCAGTAGTAGTTCATTGTGCGACTACTATTATCTATACGTAATTCTTATCAGTAGTAGTTCATTGTGCGACTACTATTAGCTATTCGTAATTCTTATCAGTAGTAGTTCATTATGCGACTACTATTAGATATTCGTAGTGTTATCAGTAGTAGTTCATTGTGCGACCTCTATTATATATTCGGAATTATTATCAGTAGTAATTCATTATGCGACTACTATTAGCTATTATCAGAGATCCTTTATAACTGGTATTCAGTATTCTGTCCGGCAATCAGTAATTCGTATCTGTATTAGTTCATTATGCGACTAATATGAACTATTCATAATTCTTATCAGTATAGTAGTTCATTGTGCGACTACTGTCAGCTATTCTTAATTCTTATCAGTATAGTAGTTCATTATGCGACTACTGTCAGCTATTCTTAATTCTTATCAGTATAGTAGTTCATTATGCGACTACTATTAGATATTCGTAATTCTTATCAGTAGTAGTTCATTGTGCGACTACTATTAGATATTCTTAATTCATATCAGTAGTAGTTCATATGCGACTACTATTAGCTATTCTTACTTCTTATCAGTATAGTAGTTCATTGTGCGACAACTGTCAGCTATTCTTAATTCTTATCAGTAGTAGTTCATTGTGCGACTACTATTAGCTATTCTTAATTCTTATCAGTAGTAGTTCATATGCGACTACTATTAGCTATTCTTAATTCTGATCAGTAGTAGTTCATTGTGCGACCACTATTAACTATTCGCAATTCTTATCAGTAGTAGTTCATTATTCGACTACTATTAGCTATTCTTAATTCTTAACAGCATAGTAGTTCATTGTGCGACTACTATTAGCTATTCGTATTATTAGCTATGCGTGATTATTATCAGTAGTAGTTCATTATGCGAAGGGTGAAAATTATATAGTTACAAATCTGATAAGAAAATTAATATCTTAATAGTACATGTATATACCAGCATTACCCCACGTAACGGTCGTAAACTTGCTATACAGTTAACATAATAATATATGTCAAAGATAAATAACTGTAACGCTGCTAGTTTGAATTTGAATTTGAATATTCAATTTGTATTGCACGTGACACACATAGGCCTAATAGTCATATTTTGAGGCACAATATTTGGTGAGTTTATATGATTGTAAACGGAGATAGGGGAGATCATTTTTATATGAAGGTGAGAATGTATAATCAGGATACGTAACCTGATATATCAGGATAATAACCTGATATATCAGGATACTAACTGAAGAGGAGGTGGCGGTTCCAGGCCGCCGTACTACGGATGATCCTATAAACTGTGATTTCAATAATGAATGAATAGATTGATCAGATTGGCCAGCGTGTAAAGCAATAATTGGCAGTTACAGTGAGAACGTTGGTGACGGATGCTCTCATAACTATAAGTTACAAGCTGGAACTGAGTATTTTGATATGTTAGGATATTTATACCGAGCTTGCTAGTTTGGCTTATACTACATGTAGCTATGGGATACGTTGATGAAGGGAACCATATAATCATGGTCAGAAAGCAAAGATGGGAGGTGTTGGAGAACTAATGAATTCGTTAAAGGCACACTCAATTTTCGAGCCACCGAATATTGTTTGTATAGTGCCTTGATATACGGTTTTAATAACAATCTATACCATAAAATATGATTAAAATACTATAATTCATCACCATTTGAAACGTCTGTGTGTCAGAAGATGCCCATAGAGAAACAAAAACAGCTGCAATGATATCATAGAAAGATCCCCCCGTTATGGGTCCCATAATGCAACAGCATTCAAACTAAAAATGTATTTTCAATGGAAGGGGCATAACTCTATCTTTAAGATATATATAGAGTTATTCCCTTCCATTAAAAATAATACACTTTACACTACAATTCAGATGAAACTTAAGCACAATAACACGTCGGTAACTCAACAAAAAAACATGTTCACAGTTTATTACACCGGATAAGTTGCTAATACAATGTTTTGGAGCTTCCTCTTTCAAATGGTATATATGGCATATATTTTATATATGTGATCTGGGGGTTCGAAAATTAAGTCATATCTAAGGGTAAAAAGCCAAGGGAAGTGTCATCGCACCGCTTCTGAGAACGTCCGATCACTCCTTCGCCCTTCAACTGCCACTGTAATGGGGATTGATGGGTTAATCGCGTGATAATTCATGAGCGTTTGTATATGAGGCGTCGCTATTAAAGAGCGTTTATATACTTTAGTGAAATACGGCATTTGACCGTCTCGCTCGGAAACTGGGGATATCGAAAACAGCTGGAATATGGCTGTGACCATGGCAGGTATTTTTCAGAGCATATGAAGCCGGTATATCAATATTTCATGTATGTGTCAGCCTATATTATGCCACCTTCAAAGTATATATACCAAATTGGGAAGTTTGAATGAGCCTTGTCCGTTAATGACCACGAAAATTAAGTGGGGCCTTTAAATATCAGTCTACGTCAAAGGTATTTATGGCAATATACATCTGACTGAAACAAGTGCCCGTTTCTGGAGTTGTGCTCCTTAAAGGTACTCAATCCGTAAAGAGGGTCCCCATCTCAACAGATTCCAAGAACAACAATCCGATCAGAGGGTCCTATATTACTATTTCTTTGGCTTTGGGTGTAAAAAATATTTGATTCGAGTCGAGGAACCCATCAAACAAAGCTCAGAGTTATTAGATATTGATTTTTGAAATTTATTAATTGTTCGAGATGAGTACTAATAACTGCCGTCAATTTGGTAACCTGCTCGAGATTTTACGCCAAAACTCTATTCAAACAGACAAGGATGGATAACTCTATAATAAAGTGGTAATAATAACGAAATTTTGACTGTCTTCTGGGCCAGAAAGAATATATTTTTGACCCCCGAAGCCATTGAAATAGTAATTGAGAGGAGTTTTATCGGATTGAGTACCTTTAACATTAGTTGCTTCTGATGACCCTGGACCTCTCTATACTATTTATTTCAGACAACGTCTCTGGAGATAATTGACGACGCCCTAGTGACGGACACGCCCGATGACGAGTACGTCCGCGAGACGATCATGAGGGTGCCGCCACATGTAACGACAACACATAAAGATGACGACTACGTCATTGTCGATTACATAGATCACAACAAACGCAGCAGTACTATCATTCACAACATCTCGAGTTCAGACGAACAACGTTCGTCTTTCGAGAGACCAGAATCGTCTTCCACACCCAGAGAACGCACGGGTTTGACCGAAATCGAGATACAGGAGATAGAGAGCAAGGACTATCACCATAGGCAACGGAAACCGGATTTGAGTGACGTCAGGTTATGAGGCGTAGAGCGGCGAAGAGGCTATGTTCCTCTAATGTAGACTTTTCCCCACTCTAAATGGAACTTTGGCTGACTACTGTAAGAAGAACAAACTTCTTCTGTGATTATCGTTATTGGACAAACCGGAATGAAAACCATTACTTCTTGGGGTGGACGCATGCACAACAAAATAAAAAAAACATCCTGCAAAGAAGTTGAAAGAACAGCTTTTACATTAAAAAATCACAGCTCAGTACTTAAAAATATTGATGTCAGATACCAAGCTCCATGCAAAGTTCAGTCCCCAACGCATCGCTTAACGAGGGGACTGAACTCTGTTTTTCAGCTTGGTCAGATATGCGAGTCGTTCCAATTCTCACTCCACAGAGGAATATTTAAATTTGGAGTTATCCATCCTGTAACAGCGTATTCCAGCCACACATAATTATGCCATATTCTCATGTTTAAATATGTTTTATCTTATGCGTTCATGTTGCGTTTTAGATTTATTCGTCAATTTACGTAGGACCGCGGCTCCATTTACTGCGCCGTAGATAAATATAGCCCAATCATTTAAATCTACGTCGTACGAAGTGACTTCATTCCCCGTAAACTGATGACGTTAGACACAAGTAAACACTTTATTATAACGCAATTTTCGCTGTGTGCAGGCCTTCAATTATGAAGTTGATAAAACTTGTATTTGATATTTAGAGGATAATACTTGATTGATTTGATATTTGGCCCTATATCAGCCCGAGGTAACATCATATCAGCCTGAGGCCGACGATCGACATATACTAAAATAAGGCGACGGAATCAAATACGACAGCGTTCCACCGTTGCATCAGAACTGCAGATGTAGCGCTATGCGTATGCATATGGTGACGTCACACCGTAGATTTAAGTCTCGGGTCTATATTTACGGCGCCGTAGCAATCTCTACCAGAGCGCACCGGCCATGTACTACTCTGTGGTTTCTATATTTAGCGCGGGATTTTCCAACCAAAATGGCGAAAACCGATCGCCCCAAAGTCAAATTTCCTATGTGCTTTGAGAACAATTCCTGCACTAAAAACATAATGACAGAATGGAGGATCATGGCGGCAGTTTTGTTGACGATTTTCGCATGCTACTCGTCAAAATTGCAGCAAATTAGAACTCTTGTGTTTGACTTGCCATTCGTGTTGTCGTGACATTGTCGTTAGATTTTAGTGTTCATAAAATAATCGGAGAACCAAATCACACCGTTTAGCAATATAGTTCTTTGGTTCTAGTGGGACTTTTCAAAACTTAAAGTACGAAGTCCGTAACAAGGGCAGCATGTTGCGCTTCTCGCTTAGTATATATCTTAATATCGCGGAAGTCCACCAAATGTGGGTAAATTGTCGCCGATAGCAGCGCTCGGTCTTACCGAGTCATCAAGGGAGGTAAACCCTGCATGTAGTTTGGCGCCGTAGATGGAGACACTGCATGCGTCGCATGTCTCAGTTTCCACAGACTGCAAGCTCGGCAAAATATAACCCGTTCTATACTAAATGATCATGGCTGAGCAGTTATCCCACAGGAAATGTTCACATAATAAATTCAACAAACGACCAAATGAGGCGGGGGCGGTGAGCATTCAAACAACTTTGTCTGCGAAATCATGTCAGATGGTCTTTGCAAAATTTGAAAATATTCGATCTAAAATTAACCCCATCTTGAATTAATTATGGGGTTGAATCGTGCCGATGGTCTATTTTTATTCATTCAAGTTGTATAAATTTAAAACTACGATGCACGTGACTATGGTCGCACCGCGTGACCCATGTACGTAGCAACGCAGTGAATGTCAATCTCTACCACACTTGTCTATCTTGCTATAAGTCTTGTCACTGAGTCGCGGCCATATTGGATTCATCCAGCCCCCATTCTGCATTTATATATGGAATTCATGAATATTCAAACGCTCCATATATGGGATCATGAATATTCAAAAGTTCCATATATGGAATGCACCTCCAGAACTTTGATCTGTAGCACTTAAACCGCGGAATGGGGGGGGGGCTGGATGAATCCAATATGGTCGCGACTCGGTGACAAGACTTATTAAATAAATCTAAACCGAGTTCATGTGTGAAACATGCCACTCGTATAAAACAATATTAATAATACGATATGATGCTCTGTTAATGTGGTACAGCAGTTGCCTCCGTGAAGTGTGTCATTCACATGACAATGCAATATGAGATTTAATATACGTTATATATATAGGTAGACAATATAGTCCCACGCAAATCTGGCCATTATTTTGGCAAACTCATCATTTACAATGTATATGGACCGTTTGGAACTCGATTATGGTATTTATATGTGATCAGTCTGTGCTGTATATAGCTGTCGAAATCCTTGTTGTGCATTCAGTTCTATTTCTCGGTGCTGTGACGGAGGTGAATATCGGTAAGATAGACAACTCTTGTAGAGATTGAGTGAATATAAGAATATCAGTTTTTGGTAAACAATTGGTTTAATCTGTAGTTATTAATTAACTAACACTACATGTATGTGATTTGTCAACATTGTTTATAGTAATTATGTTGTAGTTAAAAGAAATAATAAATATGTGTTTATAAATATTATCCAGTTGTCTCCACAAGTTGTATGTCCAATATCAAACCAAAATCTTGGATCTAAACATCGGAAAATCTGCCCACCGGTAGCCGAAATAAGGCCTGCTGATAAGCGCATTAAAACACCCGCGCAACCAAGCCTGCAAATAGTGTGTCTGTCATTTGCAGAATGAAATCCCCAGATGGTGAATTTGGTGACGCTATATATATCCCGCATGGAGGGCTAACATCACCAAATTCACACTCTGCTTAGGCCTCAACTGCTATGGGAGACTTAGGATCAGATTGAAGTTCCCCAGTTGAAGTTGGTGATGTTCACCCATTAGTCACATCGATTAGGCAGAATGGGGTACCCAGGGGGGAATTTGGTGCTGCCAGCAATTCATCCTCTGAGGACTCATTCCGCAAATGACAGACACACTATTTGCAGGCTAGTACGCGACATGTTTTAAACAAGTAACCGTCACATAATGTGCGGATTATTGTTTGGACCAATATCCAAAACATCCCCATCGTTCAGGTTATCGGACTATCACCAACGAACTTGCTTGTATTTGAACCACTCGTCTCCAGATTTGTATCCTTGAAATGGGCGTACAATTTTGCCCCCTCATTCCTTCACAAAAAGCCCACATATCCACTACTGAACTCATCGAAAAACAGTGAATAACCAAACAGTACTTTGTCATTATGCTTTAGTTTTGTGATATTCAATTCTTGGATATTATTTTTCCAAAATTCTAGTTTTTCGGAGGGTTCTGTCGAGACATTGACAACCGAATTCCAACTTGATACACTTAAAACTCATATATATTAGTCTCTTGTATTTCGTTGCACAATGTCGCCAAAAACCAACTTCGTTGATACAATTGAGCCTGTAATGGAAGAGATAAATCTTACTGGTAAAAGAGGAATAACTCTATCCCGACTCATCGATAACGCGTATCCCGTGCGATGGAGGAATATACGTTTGTTAACAACTTAACATCGCTGAAATGACTGCAAGTCGATATCCCAGAAGAACAATTAACCACACATTATGTAGATGTATAATCGCTCGTTGATAGAAATTCTCTGGCACATTTTAAATCGTAATTTTTTAATGATTTGATATAATCACAACCGTGTTCAATTGTCCATGTCACACTGAAGCTATTTGGAAAGATTACATTACTTTGACAGGAAAACGTCCTTGTCGTGTTAGAATCATACAAAAACGCCAAATTATGGGTTTAAATAATTGTTGTCGATGATTTTATGAGTATCAACAAATCGGTGTAATTTCTTGTGAAAGTACCCACTTGTGCATGCGGATATTTTGCAAACGTCCAAAGTGTTTTCCTGATCTAAAGTCTTTTTGTTTCTCTTTCCGGGTAACACTTAAAAAAAAAAAAAAAAACAACAACAACAAAAATATATTGATTACTAAATGGTGACAGAAGCTCCACATATTTGTCTGGCAACTCCGAAATACTATTTTGAACCTCAGGGGTGTTTCATTAAGAACCAAATCATTTTACAAGAATACGGCGTTCCAGACACACGTGGATATACAAACTGGCTCATGTCCATATAAATGTAAGTCGCGCGGGAAAACGTTTACCGCTAAAGAGTACCCGCAACGTCAGGAAAACGCATGCGGTGGAAATTCTGGCTACTCGTGCTCAGAATGTACGCTGTGTTACTCTGATGCAAGCAGTTTAAGGTTTCACAGAATTTCCATACACAGTGGGACCACATTCAGCTGTGAGTGTGGCAGGGTTTACAAGTACAACACTGGTCTTGCAAACCACAGGCAGAAGACAAAACGTTAAGTGTTCACAATAAAGCAATGTCTTCCATTTTCGTTGGTTGTAAAAACCTGGGTATTGGTTGCATACTACTAACACATACACTCATGGATCAGGGGACGTGGCTGCTGGAGTTTCCACTTTCACATTTCCAACTGCACCCATCCACAAACAACCAGACCAAATCCGTAGAGTTGACATATCATTGCATCAAACTTGGGTGGAACTTTCCAACTGGCATTTGAAACTCATCAACTGTTGGACATTTTCCAAACTAAGGTTGGAATATGTTCAACTGGTGGTCATTTCAGACCAAAATTTCAAAATGATTATGCTTTCGTTCTTCTGAAAACAACATATCCCCCTTAATTACTGTTTGGAAATTCAAACAATGATAACAATTTCAACTTATTATATACTTGGTGTAACGTTTCCAACTAACGTTGTGTCAGGAATAAAATTTCCGATTGTTGAAAAATATTACCAAAGCACCCCATGTCGACACGGTCATGTATGGAGCGTTAACGGGGAGAAGTTGGTTATCCTTATGGGTAAAACATTCATTGATAACTGTTTATTACGGAACATTGGTTAAGGCATTTGAGTGTCTACAAAGTTTGCCAAAATGGCCAATAGGTGGAAATGTCATGCATGACACTTTACTTGGAAATTGTACATTAGTCGATTTGTGTCAGATATTTTTTGGACCGAAATGTCAATTATTTGAAATGGCCAACCATATGGGTGTAACGTTGAAAATTAACTCAACGATTGAAAGTTTGTGGTACATGTACAGTTCCAACTCGATGTGGTTGATCTGATAACACATACTGGATCCGAGCTGAGAATTTCTGGAATCCTGAGGCTCTGGTGTTGTTGTTGTTGTAGGTGGTGGTGGTGCCTTTATTACCATTATTGTTTATCACTGTGGTGTTGATGGTATTTGCGGAGTCGTCTTCGGTATTGGTGGTGGTATAGCTATGGTCATTGGGTACGGATATCTTTCTTTTCTTAAATGTATCTGGAAGGTATTCGCGCAGCGTTATCCTGTCGTCCACGGACACAAATAGTTCACTATTACTTTGTGGAACTGCAGATGGTCATAATCCATGATGTGTTATACGCTGGTATCCGTTGTGTCCTGTTGTGTGATCTAATGCCAATTTTACGTACTCTAGTTCTTCATTTTGATGCATGGTATTTGATGGCGTGTTCGATTGCCTCTCCAAGATATTAAAAAAGAGTCGGCAAAAGGTGACATCAGAACGGTCTCTGGACATGATCTGCCATCTCATTTCTGTGAAAAGAAAATGGAAAAATAACGTTAACTTGCATAAAATATAATCCTGGAACTAATCAATGTTTTAAAAAGACGGCCAGATATGCCAAATCGGTTGAAAACCCATCAGTTCCATCAAATTTCATAGACCGTTGTATGGCATGATATAATCCAGGGTTATATTCTGTCCGACGTGTCCTGAATTCAAGAAAACATTCCAATTTTGGTAAACTTTAACACCGAGTCAGTTGGTACTCAAAACGTATTTCTCACCGCAACAACGGGTACTTGTCACCGAGTTGTTGGTACAATTTTTTTTACAATCGTCATTTTTTGAAGAGGCTGTTTTCTGATAATTATGCATCAGATGAAGCTGCTAACACCATGTTTTGTGGAGCACACATTATATAATATATTATGGTCATTTTGATCCGTTCGGCGCAGTTGTTAGTAGTAAAAAAGAGCTTAATACTGTTATTTCCATTTTCGTTGTAGCTGTCACTGAACATAACGAAATTATTCCAGCAAAGAAAACATATCAGATTATCCACACACACGAATATTGGAATGGATTTATTTTCGTAATAATAAACAGGAAATAATTATAAATAAAATGCATATAAATAAATAAACTCACATTTTCTTGACACCAAAACATTGACCAGACGACCGGATTTCCGTGACAATAGGTACCCCTCCATGTTGGTGATACGCGGGTGACCGGTGTGATCATGTGCAGATATTTTCGAATATTCTGCCAATTCCGTTGTCTAACACATGACAATTCTATAACACAGAAACTTCTTGCATAATGTTTGCATAATTTTTGCGAGAAAATTATTTTCTGAAGTGATCAAAGGCCGTTTTTATCAATAGAAAAGAGTCCTTCGCTCAAATGGAGCCCGCTTGCTATCGGCAAATGTGTATGTACAATATATACTCACGTTTATAGCTGTGCATGGGGAGACCGTCTAACCGGTCTGAAAACTGTTTTTTATGGTGTTGTTTTGATCCCTCTGTAGTATTTATGTTCTAAAAATAGAATTTTTCGTCTTGTCGAAAGCGACTTCCGATTATATGTTTGTATCCACTGTGATATAGGGCGAGTCACATGTAGAAACGTGAGCATGGTGGAATCACTGAACTAAATGGTTTCCCATAGGCGACAGTGTTAACGTTTCGACCAAATTCACTGAATTGAAGCCTGCAGGCCATACCAGTGATGTTTACCCTGCTAGATTGACACCAGTTGATCACGAAAATGCAAGAAAAATCATAGGTCATGTGTTTACTTTTAAAAATAAATCCCCAAGTCTACGACAGGGCTATCTCACAGCCAAATTTGATCTGGAAAAACCCAGAACTACAGCAGCTAGTTAAATAAATTTCCCGCACACAAAAATCCATTCCCCATTCATTCACCAGTTTAAATTATTTAGATATTATGCACAAATCAAATAAACGCGATGTCATCCTTTAACAAGAAAACTAAGATGCATGCATCAGGTCGGCCGTGAACTATCTATACCATAGAATTGTTGTAGCTATCGATTATACATTTTGGAACACCTGTCTGTATGTATGTGTGTATGCATGAATGCATGTGTGTATGTGTTATAGACTCTAACACTGCTCGACTGATCCGACTCGGATTTGGTATTTAATGTGTCAACTTGACCTCGCTCATAGGCATGTTTCTGGACCTTGACCGATCCGACTAAAAATTTGTGTGTAGGACTACTTCGATCCCGGGAGCAATATGGACGGGTCCAATTTCACGTGGGACCATGTTCTCGAACGTGCTGATGTAGGCATGTTTCTGGACTATTTGGACGGGTCAAATCTTGATCCCGACCTGACTTTAACATTCAAAAAGATCAATTCAAGGTCAAATCTGGTAAAACGGAAGTATTTCAACGAAATATAATACCTACTGTTACTTTTGTCCCAGGAGTGTTTCGGTGGGTCAAATTATGACCCTGACCTGATCTTGACATTCAAAATTGTCAATTCAAGGTCAAATCGGGAAAAGCCGGGCGGATTTCGACGGGTACTTTTGTCGTGACTTTTGTCCGGGGAGTGTTTTGGACGGGTCAAATCGTGACCCGACATGACGTTCACCTTTAAAATGGTCAATTCAAGGTTAAATCGCGCAATTCTCCGAAAATCAGAGGGGAACATCCCGGACGAAGTAGGGTCCACCAGCTACTCTATACTATATATTTTGAGACTTCGTATATATGTGTGTATATATGTGTGTGTGTACTTCATAGAATCCAAAACGCGTGTACAGATTGAGATCAAATTTCGTATGTAAGTGTAAAATACCACCGACACCGCCGTAGTCGGGTTTACGAGAAGCCCTGAGCACCCTTTATCCACTCCCAAATCACCGCAAAGGCACGGCGGGGGTTAATCAAGTGATTATTTAATGAGCGTTTGTTTTTTACGCATCGCTATAAAGAGCGTCTGTTTGCCATTCAACGTTATTTGCATCTGCAGAGAGATATACGGAACACACATTAAATTTAAAAAACATTTGTTTCTGACCAACCCTGCGAGCACGGATGGCTCGCTTTGTTTTTACAGTATATAGTTATATACCGAAATCATCCGAGATAATCACGAATATAGCATCAGATTTCTCCCCAGATATACCGTTATGAAGCTACTGGAATTATATTAATCTGCCAATCTACGGGAAATTCCAGGGAATGCCGATTGAGCTCAAACTTAAGTGCTTTCCTATTTTTAGAACGTAACACATGTTTACGTCGTGTTGGTGATTGAGGTTCACAACGGGGTTAATTGACTGTCCGCTCTTTGCGACGATGAGGTTCACGGCGGGGACTATTGACCAACACTCACAATTTCGTCTTTTGCATCAGATACCAACACCTCGACCGATCGGATATATGTGTGTATGTGTGTATATATGTGGGTACTTCATAGAATCGAAAACGCGTGTAGGAACGGGAATCCCCACGGCAATGTCGGCTTATAAGAAATCTTTACTACACATGAAAGCCGATGGAATTTACATTTTCTGATGTATACATTTTTTGTTACGGCTGAAAATCTTAGTCTATTTCCGAAACATTCATATAAACAAGCTCTAAACTTACACCCCTCGATTCCTGCTAACTCACGCAGCTATACACACTGCCCCAAACCGTGAACGCCAACGACATTGTTGGCGAGAAAATAGCCCCCATGCAAGCCGTAAATATCAACAACAACGATATTACTAAATACACGTTTTCGGCAATGTGAGAGTTTTCGGGGAGCCGTGATGCCAACAACAACGGCCCGAAGCCCTGAATGCCAACAACAGATTCAATGCAATGTTATATATTATGCAGTCGAGATTTCACGACATTACGACGGGTACGGCAGACTCGAAATATTATGCAGACAGATTTCCCGACGGGAAGCGTTTGTTTTAAATTCAATGCAATGTTATCGTAGAGAGATTTCACGAAACAAAGAATGCGTTGTCTGTCGTTCATACGAAGGGGGGATTTCTACGGGTAAATTTTTCCGCCAGAAACAAAAAATTAAATTTTAAAAACATTAAATTCATATTAAAAAATAAAAAACAAAAATAAATAAAAACAAAATAATTACCAAAATGTCATGTTTCTGAAACAAAGCCATGGGACGAAAACAATTTACAATTTAAATAACTTTTGTACTTGAATTGTTATTGGTCCATGGTGAGACCATAATTTCTCTTGATATAAAGGCAGAATTAACTCATTGATTGTCTCCTCACGTTTTCAATTCTGTATTCTGACCATTCAGTTCAATTAACGAATCAATCGTTAAAAAATGTATTTAAAAAATGTCATGTTTCTGACCAAGCACGCCAGTGGCGGGCTAACCTGCTAGTATTATATATTTCTAGATTTAGTTACAAACTAAATACCTGTATATTGTACAAAGAAATGTTTGACAAATATATCTGTATCAATATTACCATACGGGTCATTAAAATAGATACGACGAAACAAATTTCGAAGGGTGCATGGTATCAGGTAAATTTTTATATTTCAAATGATGTCAGGAATGCGGAAAGTTGAAGTACCTACGTAATACTGGCTATCCGAATGAAGAGATATACATGTATATAAAAACCAAAATAGAAGATGACTGCTGGCGACAATGTTTTCTAAAAAAATCAAAGCATTCGATAGCTCACATCTAGTTGTCAGCCCGAAGATCAATATAAAGTGTGGTGACTATCAGATGAGGGATATGACTGTACAGTTGCTAAACAATTCAGTCACGCAAAAGAGGATCAAACAGTAAGATACCAAATTCCTGCCTGTGGTAATGTTTTTTAACGAAATTCGGGAAAATTAGATTACTCTCACCCTGGTTATCCAGAAGATCATTGTGGAATCTGGTGACGATCGGACAAGGGGTGTCGTCTGTAGGATCAACCAAATTATTTAGCCATAAAAATAGTAAAATTCAAGATCACCGCTGGCAGTGATGTCTTCACAAGGACAGCTTGAGAACAAAACATGGCTCACATCTAGCGGTGACCCAAACTATCCACATGAGAAAAAGTTCTCCAATAAAAGCTGGCTGCAGGGTGCGCCAATTGATTCAAATTCGAAATTTAACAGGGTGTACTGCTTGTGGCCATGTTTTCCCCGCAAATTTGATAGACTGATGGACCAAACCACTGAATCCGTTGAATCAATATACATGTATACATGGATTAATTTATATGCATTGTTATACACAGTACTGGTATATAAAGGTACTGAAAATAACAATATTACTAGTATACACAAAATAAACCATATATCATGGCTATGGGTTCTAATATCCGAATATGACAGCTGATAACTTGGTGTGAATTGAAGATTGGTGGTGTCTCAAGCATATCTAACCCTCCACGTTAGAAACATGCCATTAAATGTCAAAAGTATAATCTAGCTTGAGGACAGAAGTTATCCATAAAACCCCCCTTAATTCAACCAGGTCCTCGCGCGATGTATGGTCGATCACATGATGATCTAGGGGGGATTATAATTGTTGTATAAAAACAGCACTGCATGTAAATATAAAATAAAATAGTGCTACATCTTATTACAGATTATTGCCATATATAATCAGTGACTATACAGACAGTCTGACAAAATAAAGTTTCAGTGACACTCTATCCGAAGAGGGGAATAATTCCATCTGTTACAGTCAATGGAGCAATTATGAATCTGGAAAGGTGAAATTTCTAAGTAATACTAGATATCGACATGACGCGATAACATATAAAGTAAATGCAACATGGCCGCTGGCGACCATTTTTTCCTATAAAATTAAAAAAATATTTGATAGCTCTCATCTGATAGATCAATATCAAGATAAATATGAAGTTTAGTGATGATCGGATGAGTGAAGTGGACTGTGCTAAACGGTTTAGTAATGCTTAACAAGATTTTTACCTTAATATTTTTATGTTCACTTTATAAACTTCACTGAGTCATCTTTGTCATGTATTGAGTTTGATATCTTTTGTTAACAGTTTATAAATCATGTATGTCTCATGTTTGTTATTTTAATTTATATGTTTATTATCATTAAATAAAGTTGCATTCCTTAAAACGATTCTTACCTCAATGTTTTTATGTTCACTTTATAAACTCCACTGAGTCATCTTTGTCATGTATTGAATTTGATATCTTTTGTTAACAGTTTATAAATTATGTATGTCTCGTGTTCGTTATTATATTATATACACTTTATAGTGTGTTTCAGAACGAAAACAAAATGAATAAAATCAACAAATTTGTAAATTTAAAAACAATTCAAACGTTGTTGTATTCCATGTCCCAGCCCGGACATATACACCAAATTTCAATAATATTCATTGAGAAACAACGGACCAAACGCCATATAACACCCCGTATGCATCTTTTATTCCGAGTTGGCCTTTTATTCCGAGTTGGCACGCGCCGATTAGGGCGAGTTAGCCCTGGGGCGAGTACGCCGATTCCGACACCTTTTCTATTTGCAGCAGGTTAAGTTTACGCGTAATTTAATTTACAAAGTTCCCCAATTGGTATCGTAAATAGAGCGACCTTATTTGACAGAGAATGCCTCTGTTATTGATTATAAAGTTGCTATACATTAAAAACGACAATTCACTGCTCGTTCAAGCGCAGTAGTCTATTTTCCCCATGTTAAAGGACATCCACAAATACTAAATAACGCTAACTTACTGCCGAATGTTTTACACGACAACTGTTAACATATTTGGGCTGAATTCATCTGACGCGGTATTATTCCTCAAAATAAACAACAAAACCATCGTTACTTGGAAATGTAGTTTGGGATAACATTTACATAAATCCCCCACATCATTATTCCGACACACACGTCAGATGAAAAACTCACATGAAGTAACCGGCCAAATTGGCCGAAATAACGTGTCGCGTGTATCAGGTGAAGCTCATTCTTCAGTTACCTTCACCTTTAGTATTCCACGGTGTACTCGCTCCGAATCTAGAACACATTTAGCTCCCTGATTCCTGGTGGATTATTTACTTGCAACCCGAAATACATTGGCACAAATTAGTGAATTGTGGATAGATTTGTTCGACAATCAACGGTCCGACATACATTCCGCCGTATGTAGAACAGTCACGCTTCATGCGGATCCAGCCATCGTTCTCGAAATAAGAGGATTAAGCGGCCGATCAGCGTTAACAGTGGGCTATCGATCGGTGTCCCACAAAGGCCTATCATAGTTTTCTGTCGCGATTCAGAGAAAGCTTAGTCACAAATTGACCAATAATCTACATCAAAATGTCCCAAAATATAGATATATATTACCAGTTTTATTTTTATCAAGTGGCGGGGTAATCTGACGATGTCTATAATAGTTCTACTCCGGGCAATCTGGCTTTTGTTTAAAGCAGAAGAATAAGGTGTACAAACACGTGCACGTAGGGGGGGGGGGGGGGGGTAGGTAAAATTTTGCCCATATCGGTATTGTGCGTTTTATGCAATTCCTGAGCATGTTTGATAAAATCCCGGCACCGGAATCAATCAGCAACACATGCACATCGAAATAACTGGCGTATATCCGTTGACAATACGGGAAAATCAAACGGAACGAGGCGGTGATCACAAAAAATGGCACAGCGCACTATCAGTGCATGCCAACGAGGGCTATCAGTGCCGAATTTTCTCTATATGGTAGTTATATGTGGGTATATATATCGGTGGACGCTCTATACAGGGGTTTGGCTTCCGTGAATGCCTCACCCCTCCCAAAATTATTAAAATAATGGATAGTTGTTTGTAAAATATAATGTACAATCTCGACAGTAACCATCCATTATCGTATTTAACTGGACTCGATGAACAAAAGAGTGACGTCATAGCCACGTTTTAATATTGGTTATTGGAATAAAAGTATCAAACAGTTAGTTACAGCAAAAGTGCAAGCGCTGATAAACTAATTAAACTATTTCTACATTCACCCTATCTCCTAGCACCCGTAAGCTGCTCCCACTAGTGACTATGTGTGGAAAAATCCATTAACGCTTCGACCGGATATCCAAATCAACTATCGTTGTGTACCAAACTAACCGGAATTCGGTCTGTGGAAAAAAACTCACCTACCCTATATGAATCGGGGTGGGGTAAACATCTTCAACAGTTGGAAATTGCATGCCCGACACAACAATAGTTGGATATTTTACACCATATATATAGGTTGAATATACAGTAATGCTCTAATTAATCGACTCCTTAACCACAGCAGAATTATGGGTAACTTTTCAGGATTTAGTCGAAAATAAATCCTGAAAAGTTACCCATAATTCTGCTGTGGTTAAGGAGTCGATTATTTAGAGCATTACTGTATATTGTTCTCGTTCTTTGAATTTCCAATCAGTAATTAGTGGGGAATATATTGTTTTCAGACCAACAGCAGCATATGTTTCTACTAGATCATGCCACGAATCTCTACGCTGGCTAACGCCCGTAGAGATCATATTCCACCAGTGTAAAACCTTGGAACTTTTTGACAGGGAACTTTATAAAGTCAAAATAATAACACCGGGAATATATTTCTTGGTTACTATCTGTTCCTTAGTAATGTACTTCACTGTAGGTGAAGGTCCCAATTCGAAATTGCATTCTTTTCTGTGACTTTTGTGCGCCTACATCGCAAAAAAAGATTGAATAATTGCCCTGGAAAAATTCCATAATTGCAAGCGACTCAAAGCAAAATCGCTCACAAATTCACTTAAATCATGAAATTTCGAGTTGGGACCTTCACATACAGTGAAGTACATTATTAAGGAACAGATAATAACTAAGAAATATATTCCCCGCATAATATTTTCGACTTTATAAGGTTTTGTACTGGTGGAATATGATTTCTACGGGCGTTAGCCAGAGTAGAGATTCATGGCATGATCTAATGTTTCTACTTTTGGTCAAAATTTCGGCCACCCATGCAGTTGGAAATTTCTAACCTTATGGGTTTTCAGGTTCGAGATATCCAACTGTTCGAAAGTTTGAGGTACCAGTTGGATAGCTCGAACGGTTGTAAATGGAATGTAGTCCAGTGCATTTATGAGAAAAAATGCCAAACCCGGAACTAATTGCAACAGAATTTTTTTTTGCTGGAATAAGTACATAAACCCTCCATAAACAACATACTAAAAATCGGCAAAAATCGGAAAAAGGGAAATTGGTGAATTTCGTGAAATAAATTTGGGAAAAATTGGTCAAATCATCAATTTATGGATTTTCATGGATGTATATAAAAACAATTCAAATTCACAAATCATACAAATAGCATGTGTATTGTGTCGACCACAATTTCCTGAACCCAGTACTTAAACCAGTCCCAGATTCATTACGTATTTTTTCGAGTTGTGTGCCTTCAAAAACGCGAGTTTACCTGATTTCGGAGCCTTAATTTCGCAGAATGAGCCAAATGCCGTATTATATGGTTAATTATTTAAAAAACTAGATCAAAATTAATGACTTTTTCACTGTTTTAGTACTTTCCTCACTAGATTAAACACAAAATATGATTAATATGTGCATCTATGAATAAGGAGAATAAAATATTCTCAAACAAAATGTCTGTTCCATTGTATGGACTTAGCCAAATTTGCCTTGACACAGAACTCGTGTGATGAAATACCATATTTGAGGTCATGTAACTCAATAAATTAATATCCATATGCTCTGCTTTTTTTCATAACATTTTGAGAATACTAGATTGAACAAATTGTGAAGGAATTTTCAAATACATTGGTGAAGAAAATAAAATTATGGTCCTATGAACTCTTAGTCTAGCCTCTTTTCCGAAAATGCTATTGTGGGGCGTTTTTGTCAATTTTAAAAGGATTTTAGGCATATTCAGCAAAATTAACGAAAGTTTATTGTGTAAAATTATGTGATCTGTCGTCTTAAATCATTTCGTTGTTGATAAAATAGCATTTCAATGGTTATACCAATGAATGTCACTGGATTTCACTCATCATTGTGGAAACTTACTCCAAATTTGAACGGTAGAAAAATGGGGGTAGGGGAAAGCATATCAACAAAAACTTCAAAATTATGCATCTTGAAGCATAAAACTTTTTATCAACAGCTTCTGCTTACATTGTTCTTTCATATATAATTTCATATTTCCTTTGTTTATGTTTATTGACAGAGCTATAATAATTTTCGTCATAATTTGGCAGTGAAATGTCAAATTGGCAGTTTGAGATTGTTTTTATACAACATAACCATAAAATTATAAATCAACGTCCGATAACGTATTAAGCAGTTTTATAATGCAACAGGAATGTACACAAACTGGAAGAAAACAACATTGTGTCTGAAATGGCTGTAATTTGGTGATAAGATTGCATTTTGTGATTTTTCCTACCCCTATACCAACGTTAAAATTGGAGTCAGTTTCCTGAAAAATGAAAGAAATCAAGTGACATAACCAATGTAAGGTTAATTTTGTATCACTAAAGTGTTGTGGGAGGAAAGTTCAAATAAGTTTACACATTAAAACACCCATTGTTTTTTGTTTTTATGGCCCAAAACCTTTTAGACTGGACAAAAATGCCTCAAACAGGCATCTTTGGAAACAAGCTAAGACTAAGTATTCAAAGGGCCATAAGTTGATTTTCTTAATTATGTCCTGTTAATACCTTTACAATTTGTTCAATCCAACATACTTAAAAGGTTATAAGAAAAGCATGGCATATGGGTATTAAATTATTGAGTTACGTGACCTCAAATATTGTATTTCATCACACACGTTCAGTGTCAGAGGCAAAATTGCTAAGTCCACACAACTCGAAAAATACTTAAGGAATCTAGGAATGGTTTCCAGTTCTGGATTCAGGAAAATGTGGACGACAAAATAGGCATGATATTTGTAGGACTTGTAAATTTGAATTTTTTATATACATTCATGAAAATCCATAAATTGATGATTTGACCAAATTTTCCCAATTTGTTTTCACGAAATTCACTAATTTCCCTTTTTCCGATTTTTGCTTATTTTTAGTATGTTGTTTATGGAGGGTATATGTACCAATTCCAGCAAAAAAAAAATTCTGTTGCAATTAGTTCTGGGTAAAACCATAAATGCACTGGACTAATGGTGCGAGCATTGGTTGTAAGTTTGGTTTGGTTAAGAGGGGGCGTGACATTGGAAATTTCAAATACACTCCTCAAATGAGACCCTCTAGCCACGTCCCTGACCATATGCTAAGAATATGGCCATTTTATAATCAATGAAACACGTTATGCACGCGGTATAAATATTGTGTTATAACCCAAAATTGGTGCCGTGGGTAAGATACATCTCATATATATTTTGAAGACCTCTGTTTGTTTGTTTGTCTGTCTGTCTGTCATTTATACAAATCTACGATTCTCGACCGATCGGGACGAAACTTGGTACGTGTGTGTAGTTTGACCAGGCGGTGAACGTTGTCGTATTGGCGAGCCCGTGCGGCGCCCGCTTCGCGCATGCGCAGACGAGATCTCGGAAACGGGTGGAGCTATCGACTTGAAATTTGCTATGTGAATGTATCTTGCCCCGGATACGAATTTTATCGGGTCGCCGAGCCCGTGCGACACCAGCTTCGCGCATGCGCAGACGAGATCTCGGAAACGGGTGGAGCTATCGACTTGAAATTTGCTATGTGAACGTATCTTGCCCCGGATACGAATTTTATCGGGCCGCCGAGCCCGTGCGACGCCAGCTTCGTGCATGCGCAGACGAAATCTCGGAAACGGGTGGAGCTATCGACTTGAAATTTGGTATGTGAACGTATCTTGGCCCGGATACGAATTATATCGGGTCGCCGAGCCCGTGCGACGCCAGCTTCGCGCATGCGCAGACCAGATCTCGGAAACGGGTGGAGCTATCGACTTGAAATTTGGTTTTTGAATAGCCCGGACAACGTCGGGCTCATCGGCTAGTCTCATATATATTTTGAAGACCTCTGTCTGTATGTTTGTTTGTCTGTCTGTCATTAATACAAATCTACGATTCTCGACCGATCGGGACGAAACTTGGTACGTGTGTGTAGTTTGACCAGGCGGTGACCGTTGTCGTATTGGCGAGCCCGTGCGGCGCCCGCTTCGCGCATGCGCAGACGAGATCTCGGAAACGGGTGGAGCTATCGACTTGAAATTTGCTATGTGAATGTATCTTGCCCCGGATACGAATTTTATCGGGTCGCCGAGCCCGTGCGACGCCAGCATCACGCATGCGCAGACGAGATCTCGGAAACGGGTGGAGCTATCTACTTGAAATTTGGTATGTGAATGTATCTTGCCCCGGATACGAATTTTATCGGGTCGCCGAGCCCGTGCGACGCCAGCTTCGGGCATGCGCAGACCAGATCTAGGAAACGGGTACAGCTATCGACTTGAAATTTGGTTTTTGAATAGCCCGGACAACGTCGGGCTGGGTAGAGCTATCGACTTGAAAATTGGTTTTTGAATAGCCCGGACAACGTCGGGCTCATCGGCTAGTCTCATATATATTTTGAAGACCTCTGTCTGTCTGTTTGTGTGTCTGTCTGTCATTAATACAAATCTACGATTCTCGACCGATCGGGACGAAACTTGGTACGTGTGTGTAGTTTGACCAGGCGGTGGACGTTGTCGTATTGGCGAGCCAGTGCGGCGCCCGCTTCGCGCATGCGCAGACAAGATCTCGGAAACGGGTGGAGCTATCGACTTGAAATTTGCTATGTGAATGTATCTTGCCTCGGATGCGAATTTTATCGGGTCGTCGAGCCCGTGCGACGCCAGCTTCGCGCATGCGCAGACGAGATCTCGGAAACGGGTGGAGCTATCGACTTGAAATTTGGTATGTGAATGTATCTTGCCCCGGATACGAATTTTATCGGGTCGCCGAGCCCGTGCCACGCCAGCTTCGCGCATGCGCAGACGAGATCTCGGAAACGGGTGGAGCTATCGACTTGAAATTTGCTATGTGAATGTATCTTGCCCCGGATACGAATTTTATCGGGTCGCCGAGCCCGTGCGACGCCAGCTTCGCGCATGCGCAGACCAGATCTCGAAAACGGGTGGAGCTATCGACTTGAAATTTGCTATGTGAATGTATCGAGCCCGTGCGACGCCAGCTTCGCGCATGCGCAGACCAGATCTCGGAAACGGGTGGAGCTATCGACTTGAAATTTGGTATGTGAATGTATCTTGCCCCGGATACGAATTTTATCGGGTCGCCGAGCCCGTGCGACGCCAGCTTCGCGCATGCGCAGACGAGATCTCGGAAACGGGTGGAGCTATCGACTTGAAATTTGGTATGTGAATGTATCTTGCCCCGGATACGAATTTTATCGGGCCGCCGAGCCCGTGCGACACCAGCTTCGCGCATGCGCAGACCAGATCTCGGAAACGGGTAGAGCTATCGACTTGAAATTTGGTTTTTGAATAGCCCGGACAACGTCGGGCTCATCGGCTAGTCTCATATATATTTTGAAGACCTCTGTTTGTCTGTCTGTCCTTTATAGAATCGAAAACGGGTTGACGGATCGAGACCAAACTTCCTATCCAAGCAGGGGGGGGGGGTCGGAAATTTTTTCCAGGCACGTATGATGGGGTGGGTTGGTGTCTCTTGGGTCCAAAAAGCAGTTTTTTCCATATGCCAAATTTTTTTTCCATTCCTGCTATTCAGTCTTATTTTGATGTGTTTTGAACAGAAACGGGTCATATATAGTTAATAGTAATTCTATACTACATATAGATGTTATCAGAAGTTGGATCAGTTGCACAATGGCCAACAATAACCCAAATTCAACTTGACAGAACTAGAAACTGCGTTATTGGAAAAATAAAATTTAATCAGGATTCCATCTACTGATACAACAAAATAAGAATAACTATGCAGAACTCAGCTGAAAATAAGTAATAGAATGAAAGCACACTTGACCATGAAGTGAAATTGGGCTATCCATCCATATTATTCCCAATTATTACGAAGCCTATTTCTTCAGGCAATGGCTACCAGCCTGCCATTACACGCTATAACATGTTTCCTCAGTTCTGGTTTCTGAGATGCCCCAAGAAGAGTAGCGCGGGTATATCATGGTTATGTTTGGTATTACTACTGTTCATCCCAGTTCATCCCAGTTTGAAGAATAATGCTAATACCGTATTAGCATTATTCTTCAAACTGGGATGAACTGGGATGAACAGTTGTATTTCCACATGTTTTGATAAACAATTTGATTCCAGCAATACAGTAATGCCCTAATTAAACGGCTCCATAACCACAGCAGAATAATGGGTAATTTTTCAGGATTTAGTCAGAAATATGGCTTGTTGTCATTCATCGGAAAGCTCTCCCCTATTTCCGACTAAATCCTGAAAAATTACCTATTATTCTGCTGTGGTTATGGAGTTGATTAATTAGGGCATTACTGTTTTTCACATAGCAAATATCAAAATATCAAATAATCTGAAATTTGTTGTACCGGTACCATGTATTATGTA
This sequence comes from Siphonodentalium dalli, assembly GCA_032622095.1. NCBI lineage: Eukaryota > Metazoa > Mollusca > Scaphopoda > Gadilida > Siphonodentaliidae > Siphonodentalium > Siphonodentalium dalli. Next base: position 165,107,250 of record CP136063.1, on the reverse strand, counting down.
GAATACTCAAGTGTGATTATGTGACTAGATCATGTGACTATATATTATGAAAATGAATGTTAATAAAAACTTTGGCACTCTGTCTATATATCCCTTGAAATGTGATTATGTTGACACATTTCTTGATTAATGACACTTATATGATAAATTCAAATAGTATCGTTATCTCATTATGCACTGTTCTATTCAAATATTGTTCAATAAATTATGATAATGCAGGATAATCAGCTATTTGGTTGCTCAATTGATAATTTTCTCAAATTTAGGGTGTCCAAAACTGACCGGAAAAAAACTTCCTGAAATGGAAAAAAAAGGGTGGGTGTCCAAAATTGCCTGGAAAAAAAGGCCGGAAACGGAAGAAATTGGGTGGGTGGGTCCCCCGAGGCCGGAAAAAAAAATCATCATACGTGCCTGGAAATTTTTTCCGACCCCCCCCCCCCCCCCTGATCCAAGGGTAAAATACCACGGACACCGTCGGCGTCGCGTTTTGGAGAAGCTCAGAGCACCCGTTCTCCAATCTCAGTCACAAAAAACGGCACTGCGGTGGTTAATCAAGTGATAATTTAATGAGCGTTTGTTTTTGACGCATCGCTATAAAGAGCGTTTGTTTACCATTCAACGTTATTAGCATATGCAGAGAGATATACGGGAACAATACATTTGAGTGGTTAGACGAGATCTCGGAAACGGGTGGAGCTATCGACTTGAAATTTGGTATGTGAATGTATCTTGCCCCGGATACGAATGTTATCGGGTCGCCGAGCCCGTGCGACGCAAGCTTCGCGCATGCGCAGACCAGATGTCGGAAACGGGTGGAGCTATCTATCTCATATATATTTTGAAGACCTCGGTTTGTTTGTCTGTATGTCTGTATGTTTGTTTGTATGTATGTCATTTATACAAATCTACGATTCTCGACCGATCGGGACGAAACTTGGTATGTGTGTGTAGTTTGACCAGGTGGTCGTCGTTGTCGTATTGGCGAGCCCGTGCGACGCCCGTGCAGCGCATGAGCAGACGAGATCTCGGAAACGGGTGGTGCTATCGACTTGAAAGTTGCTATGTGAATGTATCTTGCCCCGGATACGAATTTTATCGGGTCGCCGAGCCCGCGAGACGCCAGCTTCGCGCATGCGCAGACCAGATCTCGGAAACGGGTGGAGCTATCGAAACAGCCCGAAAAGCAGAGGGGAAACAGCCCGGTCGAGGTCAAATCGGGTAAAACCGGATGGACTTCGACGGGTACTTTTGTCGGGTACTTTTGTCCGGGTCAAATCGTGACCCCACCTCACCTTGACCTTCAAAATGGACAATTCAAGGTAAAATCGCGCAATTCGCCGAAAAGCAGAGGGGAAACAGCCCGGACGAAGTCGGGTCCACGTGCTAGTCTCATATATATTTTGAAGACCTCTGTCTGTATGTATGTTTGTTTGTTTGTTTGTTTGTTTGTTTGTCTGTCTGTCTGTCTGTCATTAATACAAATCTACGATTCTCGACCGATCGGGACGAAACTTGGTACGTGTGTGTAGTTTGACCAGGCGGTGAACGTTGTCGTATTGGCGAGCCCGTGCGGCGCCCGCTTCGCGCATGCGCAGACGAGATCTCGGCAACGGGTGGAGCTATCGACTTGAAATTTGGTATGTGAATGTGTCTTGCCCCGGATACGAATTTTATCGGGTCGCCGAGCCCGTGCGACGCCAGCTTCGCGCATGCGCAGACCAGATCTCGGAAACGGTGGAGCTATCGACTTGAAATTTGGTATGTGAATGTATCTTGCCCCGGATACGAATTTTATCGGGTCGCCGAGCCCGTGCGACGCCAGCTTCGCGCATGCGCAGACGAGATCTCGGAAACGGGTGGAGCTATCGACTTGAAATTTGGTTTTTGAATGCGACGCCAGCTTCGCGCATGCTCAGACCAGATCTCGGAAACGGGTAGAGCTATCGACTTGAAATTTGGTTTTTGAATAGCCCGGATGAATAGCCCGGACAACGTCGGGCTCATCGGCTAGTCTCCTATATATTTTGAAGACCTCTGTCTGTATGTTTGTATGTTTGTCTGTATGTTTGTCTGTATGTTTGTCATTTATACAAATCTACGATTCTCGACCGATCGGGACCAAACTTGGTACGTGTGTGTAGTTTGACCAGGCGGTGGACGTTGTCGTATTGGCGAGCCCGTGCGGCACCCGTGCAGCGCATGCGCAGACGAGATCTCGGAAACGGGTGGAGCTATCGACTTGAAATTTACTATGTGAATGTATCTTGCCCCGGATACGAATTTTATCGGGTCGCCGAGCCCGTGCGACGCCAGCTTCGCGCATGCGCAGACGAGATCTCGGAAACGGGTGGAGCTATCGACTTGAAATGCATGCGAAGACCAGAACTCGGATACGAGTGGAGCTATCGACTTGAAATTTGGTTTTTGAATAGCCCGGACAACGTCGGGCTCATCGGCTAGTAATATATATATATGGGGATATGATGCTATATTATGCAATTAAAAATCTAACCCAACATTTTAATACAAATGAAGCCTCCTCTCATAGAGCCAAGACCATGGGATATTTGGTGATTGGAGTGTTGTGTGAACTTATTTATTATTCTAGCAGTTCTTGGTACCGAAATGTGTACCGACTATATTTCTGCTGATATCCTAACCATGTAACTTCAAGTACCCATGGGTCCAGGCACACACTCCTGAATGGGACAGTATCGGTATGGTATATAACATATTTATTGTGCCATGAACATATAGGTTAAAGTACAATATAGGATGTCTTTATACATGTGATATGGCAACAGGGGATTGGAGTACAAGTTATGCAACTTATTGATGATCCTCTCCCCGTGTTCATTTGCTCTCATGAAAATATAGTAAAGAGAAGGTAGTGCTGATCAGAAAAGGATAAATCAGGTTTAACCCTTTACCCAACAAAACGGCCAAAACCGGCCAAATAAAGCTTTAACAGCCTAAAATATCTTCGGTCTGTCTCAATAGAACCATACATATATGGATATCGTTGGAACCGGCTCCTTGACCACATTGTGATAGTTACAGTTATGCCCTGTGCCAATGCATTCTCTTATATATGCGAGTCGACCATAGGTCGCCTCGCATATATAAGAGAATGCATTGGCCTAAAAAAAAATATTTTTTTAACACTTTTTACCATTTTTTCTTACATTCTTTAACAATTTTATAATTTTTAAATGTGTTAAGCCAATGCATTCTCTTATATATGCGAGGCGACATATGGTCGACTCGCATATATAAGAGAATGCATTGGCACAGGGCCCTTCTGTTGGGTAAAGGGTTAAAGTAGTTAAAAGTGTATGCATGGGTTACCTCCAAATTTAAAGAAAAGGGTAAGATCCAGGTTAATGCGATGTTGCATTCTTCTCTGGGGAAATGTTGGTTCGTCAAATGCAATTTGTGAAATATGTTGCATGCCTTACACGAGACATCAATTTGTTATTAAGGTAAATTTCCTCACAATAAGTCCGGAGCCCTTAAGTACATTATGGCGATGTGTTGCTGCAATGGCATCAGAAAAAGGTGTCGTATGAATATAGTAACTTTGTTGTAAAAAGTATTGCGCTCGTGGTATAGGGCTCAGGTGAAACGACCAGATGTCGAAATATAAGATTGTACTATTTTAAATAAACGACTATTTAATTCATTGCTCATCTTCGGTATACCGAATAACAGGTCGATCACAGAAGTAACTCGCTGATACACTTAAAGTGTCCTTCTTCATCTTGTAAACGCTTTGGTCACTTCCTTCAGCTTGGCCTCAACTTTCTCCATCTGATGGCAACATCTGCACTCACAGGTAGACTCCATAACATATATACACATAAACGCATGAAATGACAAGGGAAATATTATGGAATATCTCAGAGTTAACATTCAATCCCTCTAATTTAGTTGATGCAAACTGTGGCAAATGTAACAAACTCGACCTATGTTTTGGTGAATGACAGTGGGAATGCGTCCGCCGTCCGCTTGTTCTCATGTATGCAAATTCGTTTTCAGAAGGTATACCTGCTGAATTGTTTACCAGGTGTCTATTTCATTTTCCAGGTCTGTTAATATCTTGTTTTTTTCAGAATTCATGTGACTTATGATTTGGTTACCAGGTGTACCGGTGTACCACGATATCTCCCCCCAGCGCATCCGCACACAATCCCGTCCAAATACAGATACGATAGGCGAGAATCGCATGCGTTTTGATATGTCGATGCCGTCTGGAGAGTTTGGCGGGACCAGCATCCCGTCTCGATTTGCTCAGTCTACCCTTGATGCTATAAAGTGGTAGCCGCGGGCGCTTATATATAGAGTTGTTTTTATGAGCCATCAGGCCCCCGCGGCAGCGGTCGCTGGCGCGACCTGACTGCCTCGATATCAATTTGAAAAAGGGGTGACGTTGCTTAACGCTTCAATAACAGTTTGAATTTTGTGTTTCCGAACAGGTTAGACAGTCATACAGGTGCTATCTATATTTATACCGGGTACATCTCACTGTGGTCGTACATTGGATGTTAGGTCTATGACTCTTGAGTATGCACCAATCAATTAGCAATGACACAGAATATCACCCAAAGGATATTCAAGTCGCCAACCAATAAACTAATTTGTATATCCCTGTACATATATTTATTATTCCCTGTAATTTCGGAAAATTACATGATTACACGGGTGTAATTTATCTCAGTCAATATCAATGCCCGCTAATCCACTGAGCACGTTGCCGAAAAGAAGGAATTTGTGGTGAGCCCGTTGCCGAAGTTTTGGAGATTCTTGCGATTGATTATGGATGATGCCGTTTGAATCGTTAATCTTCATTCGTGTGACGTCACATGAGGGACTACAAGCGACACACAGTGTAAAACATGAAAAGCTGTCGCAATTGGCTTTTATCTCCTGATTGTTTATACAGGAACAGCTGGACCATCGGAGCTGAAAATGTGCATATATGAGTAATTGGACCCGGGGAATCTTATTAGATAGGTCCCGTTGACATCAGATGTATTAAAATGGCACTAATCATTAATTAAATTAAATATTTAATTACATACACAAACGTGTTGCAATCTGGTCAGTGAAAATTGATACACGTGGATAAATTGAGCCGTAGAGTATAATGCGATAGATGCCGTTGACCTTTTTGTAAAGAAATGTTGTTGTTGTTGTAGCTTGATGATATGACATGATATGGGGATGGTCTGGTCGGATCGATTACCTTTAAATAATAGACTTTACGCACATTATCGTTGGCGGGAGTTATCTCGTGTATATGTCTTCGGAGTAGGTCACATTGGCGCTTTGCGTAAATGAACATAGGAGGCAGCCTTTCCCAAACATGAAATATAAAATATCCGTATATCTATATTGCACCAGGTATTCATAATTATGGCAAGATATTCTCACTATAATTGCACCAAACGTACTTATCGAAAAATGGCATCCATATGGGTCGCCATCTTGAATTATAAAAAAATACTCAAAGTGGATTTTAGCGGATTATGGATATGCTATAGAGGTTATATTACTCTTCAAAATGGAACAAAAAAACTTAGTCCAAATTTGTTCCAGGTCAAACCTTTTATCGACCAGACTATATAAATTATAATAGTATATATGGGGCCTGTAATTGGAACTGGTTTTCTGACCCCATTTAGTTAAAGTGGTGTGATCGTATGTATATACAAACGCATGCCCTAGCCGCACCGTGCAACATTGACTACTATTAGCTTACATCACCAGGCCGTATGCATGGCTCCTTTGCTGCGCATGCACCAAACAGTTATTAGGTTACAACGAATAGAACCCCCCGACATAAAATGGCTATTAGTGATTGGTCAGATGCTAACTTGTTTAAACAAGTTAGTAACTTGATTAAACAAGTTAGTAACTTGATTAAACAAGTTAGCTAACTGGATTAAACAAGTTAGTAACTTGTTTAAACAAGTTATCTAACTTGATTAAACAAGTTAGCTAACTTGATTAAACAAGTTAGTAAGTTGTTTAATCAAGTTAGTAACAAAAGAGGAGGTGGCGGTTCTACGCTGCCGTACTATTGTGCTATATTATATATTCATGAAACGGCGAGAAATTAACTTGTTACTAGAAGAAATTGTTTGAGTCAGGACCGGGGTATCCCCCCCCCCCACCCGCCACCCATATTTGGTATGTTGCTTTTCTGTGACGAAAATGTGTGTGGAATTTTGTTGTACATGTACAAAGTGTTAAATTTTGCTAAAATCTAAATGGACGTCTACTTATATATCGTTCATTACAAAAAATTCAGATTTATAAATGATTAGATGTTTGGTACTGTATTGTATGTGAAATATATTGAAGAAATTGTCTTGATGAAATTAGTTGTAATCATCATCAATTGGTCGACCAATGGTCTGTTACATAAGACGATATCATACATTATACTGTTCATAGTACTTTCATCCCATTCTTACTCGTAGGCATAGCTAAATGTTTAACATTGACTGTTGAGCTGTGTGGTACGCCATAGCCCATTGTATCTACAGTCTCTTGAAAAATCCCATAAAGATAATATAATAATCGATCAAAGTAAAAAGCGCATTAGACAGTAAATTAGCTTCAATGCGTTTACTTCAAATATGTATTACCTCGGTGACATATGACACAGATAGACACCATTCCCATACTCTATCAAGTAAGAGGTAAAATCTGACGAGTCATGATTCTTCGTTTGATTCTCGTAAAAGCAGCTGATTCGCTGTAGAAATGCTATACATGTATTTTGATTCTAGCAAAATTTATGCATTTTAAGGCTTGCAAGGATCAACCCCCAGCAGCTACAATATCGTATGTTTCAGGATTAACATACATTGTATAGACCAAGTCTTCTCGGTCCACAAAAGCTTGGGAAATTGATTGGGTTGACGGTGTTTTGGGCCCAGACCCCTCCCGTTGCTCTTCTATAACGGATTTTCATTCAAAAGACTTACTACATGTTCACGTATCGAACCCAGGCAGTCACGTGAACCCATGAATGTGATTACTCATCTCACATGTCCGCGATGAATCTGTCTTCAAAAATTATATAACATACATGTATACTGTGGTAGAAAAAGGTAAAGTGATGATACGATCGTTTAACCCTTTCAGTGCCGGGGGCCGATCTCATCGGCCCTAATTTACGGTCTGTAAAATCGGCCCTAAAAAAATGTTTTTGTTTTTGTTTTTTTAGTTTTTTAAAGATTTTTTTGGTTGAATTTTTTTTGGGTATGCTTAAGCACGCTATAGCGAATTTAAAAACAAACTGGATAAAACCTTAGGGGCATGTTATAACTCAAAACTATCACCAAGTATTCATAGTAATAATTTTGAAGCCCATGAAAAACGTAAGATTCCCTGGCACTAAACCTACAAAATAACTCTGTTAAAGAATATAAGAAAAAATTATTAAAATTGTAAAACATTGTAAAAAATAATAACAAATGATGAAAAATTGTTAGGCCAATGCATTATCTTATATATAAAAGAATGGATTGGCACATGGTATATGGGTTGATACAAAAATCGGACCTGGCACTGAAAGGGTTAATATATTGTTTACATGCATTTTCTGATAGCGCGGCAAATTGAAATTCTCTGGAAAACAAGGCTCTGTTTGCATATAAATCTCGTTGCTTTGACATTCCACGGACATCGGATATATACGCACGTTTGATATCATCATGCTTGGGGAAAGACTGCGATCAACGTTCCTATATGCAAAGCTTCCATTTGACCTAATATGATGCAAGCAAGATATATAACCCCCGCCCACGATTATGGGTATAATGTCTGTTATAGAAGATTAAGAAGAGTAACGGGAGGGGACTCGGTCCAAAACAGCATCAACCCAACCGATATCCCAAGATCATCGCAGATTATCATTTATTTTGCCATTAAACTCTGATGTTTCATCATATTTGGCAAATTTGAGGTAGTAAATATTGCCCCATACACCCTGGTTCAAGTCTGTATTCCACTGGTGGTTGAACAATCCAAAGCCGATAACAGTGAACAAGTTCACCAATAATAATAGGGTATACTACCCAGAATCAAATCTTACGTGGCTGATTTGCGACATGGTCAATACATTTTTCCACCGATATATTATCTGAGATCTCGACAAAATCATCTTGACATATTAACATATCATCTCGAGATAACATGTCGATGTGACATGTCGAGATCCCAAGAAAATATGTCGAGATCCCAAGAAAATATGTTGAGATCCCAAGAAAATATGTCGAGATCTCAAGAAAATATGTTGAGATCTCAAGAAAATATGTCGAGATCCCAAGAAAATATGTCGAGATCCCAAGAAAATATGTTGAGATCCCAAGAAAATATGTCGAGATCCCAAGAAAATATGTTGAGATCTCAAGAAAATATTGCGAGATACTAGTAATACGTTCAGATCTTGAGATGCGCATGTCGGGATATCGAGATGTGTACAGGTATGTCGAGATAAGCTCCATGAATTCCGTTCCCAGTTCCTAGTTCCCAGTTCATTATTCTCAGATGATATTTCATTTATCAATTGTGTGACCAGAAATATGGCGGCCATCTGGGAATCCTTGCATTTCCTGCGGTGACACCCGGCGGCGTCCATAGAGCAGGGATGCGGCCATATAGCCCCTTCAAGAAATTTAGAAAATTGGGCTGAAGTCAAACCATGGCGGCCACCAGGAATCATTGCGGTGCCACTCGGTGGGCGTCCATAGAGCAGGGACGCTGCCATAAAGCCTCTTCCATATTTTCGAAAATTGGGCTGAAGTCGTGCATGGGGGGGGGGCTGTATGGCAGCGTCCCTACTCTATGGACGCCGCACGAAAATGTAAGGATTCCCGGGTGGGCGCCATGGTTCTGGCTACGCAGCCAATTTAGCAACAAAGGTGCAATGTTAGCTCCATGCACGACTTCGGCCCAATTTTCTAACATTTGGAAGGGGCTATATTGCCATATCCCTGCTCTATCGACGCCCGCAGATGGCACCGCACGAAAATGCAAGGATTCCAAGGTGGCCGCCATGGTTCTGGCTACGCAGCCAATTTAGTAACAAAAAGTGCTATTTGCCCCCCCCCCCCCCCATGCAGGACGTAGGCCCAATTTTCGAAATTGGAAGGGGCTTTATGGCAGTATCACTGCTCTATGGACGTGGCACCGCACGGAAATACAAGGATTCCCTGATGGCCACCATGGTTCTGGCTACGCAGCCAATTTAGTAACAAAAAGTGCTATTTAGACCCCCCCCCCCCCATGCAGGACGTAGGCCCAATTTCCGAAAATATGGAAGGGGCTTGCTCTATGGACGCCCGCCGGGTGGCACCGCACGAAAATGCAAGGGTTCCCGGTGGCCGCCATGTTTCTGGTCACATAAATGATAAATGATAAATGAAATATCATCTGAGAATAATGAACTGGGAACGGAATTCATTCAGCTGAATGAATTGTTACTGACAAAACACTTCAATAAAAATGTTAGATTTAATTAAGAAAATACACATTCCGGAAGCGGTCAGACATATATTGCGTTTTGCGTAGCGAGCGAACTGAACTCTTGTTTTGCAGCTTGCCAGTTATGGCCATGTATTATCACGGTGGGGAATCACGTGGTTTCGAGGTTGATGAGTACCACGCATTCAAAATTTGCAAACGCACAAAAACATAATATACGAGGAACTGACCACAAAACATAGCAGTTTGACTGTTTCGAGCATATGCTAGTTTATTTTTGAAACAAGTTGATACCTTATTTGTTCGGAAATAGTTTTCTGTAACATTCTGACCAAAGTTGCCAGTTGGGGGTGCGTGGAATACATCAGTCCATACATCTTGGAGAATCCTTCGACTGACAACTTTGGTCAGAATGTTAGAGCAAACAAATATGAATTTGGACATACATGAGGTATCAGCTTGTTTGAAAAATACTGAGCATAGCTGTCAAAATAATATGTAATATGTCATATCTTAGTATATTACCTTTTTCCCTCGCGTCTGGTCGCGTTTTAGATCGCCTCCGCCATTTTGAGTGCGTGATACTCATCAACTAGAAACCACGTGATTCCCCACCGGAGAATGACGTGTATTTTCTTAATTAAATCTAACATTTTTTATTGAAGTGTTTTGTCAGTTACAATTCATTCTGGCTTGACCTAGATAATTTTCAAATGAATATGCATGGTCAGTTCAGTTTCTCAGAATAATGCAAAATGAATTGTAACCTACAAAAGTCTCAAATACATAAATGAGCGAATTCTTCACATTATGTGTAGGTGCTAGCAGGGTAAGTCCTGCTAGCACCTACAGGGGACTGAACTCTGCATGTAACTTGGACAGTGACATCTGGATAAATGCTTTGTTATTACGTCATTAACGTAAGGTGCAATACAATCAGTGGAGAAATTATGTCCCCTGGTTTAGCAGACGATAGAGTTATCCAAAGGCAACAACGCACATGCCTCATGAACTATGTGAGCGACATTGTGATTGATGGGTGGCCTACATTGCTACTTTTAGAACACAGCATGGATGATCCCTTTGTAATGAAGAGAACTGTAGTAGTGGCGCGATATGCCATGCCATGGTATATTTTGTTAATTTACTTTCCAGCCCACCATAACATCAGCGCCAAATATCATTCTGGCTCATCTGTCCGATCTGTCCCTTCGCGCGCCACAGTATTTTAATCAATATGTAAAGCAATAGGCCACCTCGGTACTTTCCGTCGATTCGCTGAATGAAATACGTGAGCCGATTCGACGAGGGTGACAACTGTATCTAACGTTTCCGTTTCGAATAGTGTGTGCGTGTATTATATGAGTGTTGTTCTCTTCTCACAGTCACCGAATAGACAGTTATTTAGATGCGGTTTCGTGCAATTGGACGATATTCTTCTTGGATTTATTGAGGACGGGATTGTCATACAAAGAACACAAAATGGTGGTGCGTATAATTATAGCTAATAATATATTCAGCCTCCAGTCGCACTTCTGATGATGTTTTACTTGTATGTGCAGGCTAACTGGAGGTGGGAGGTATAATAGTGTAATCATCTGATCATATATTAATTTAATTTAGTATTTTTTTTTTGGTTTAAACATATTTTAATAGTATATTGATATACATATACTAGGGGATTGGAGGACAAGTTTTTTAAACTTAGACAGATCTCAGCTCCCCACAATACAGAATAAGTATAACAACAAATATAAACAGTATATTAAACAGAATAGGTTTGGTACGGCATGACGGGTGTAAATGTAATTTAGTCATTGGCAGCATGGGTGTAGCCAGCTAGGGTTCGATGGGTTCGGACGAACCCGCCCTTGAAAACAGAGGTACCCTCGTCGCCTGACTTCCCGGGTTCGACAGGTCGTTCGCTCGGGCAATTTCGGGGGTTCGTTAAGTTAATGCATGAACCCCCGAAGTTGCCCGAGCCAACGAAACCGTCACACCCTGGAAGTCAGGGGACGCGGGCACTTAAGCAGTCAGCAAAGGCATGATCGGCCTATACTAGATTATGTCACATTAAATTATATATATCTTTAATCCTCCGATAACGAAGAGTGGATAAACATACATATTATATATTGTTTTACAAACTCGTGAACAAAGAACAGTACGACAGAAAGATAAGTTTTATCAGCAACAAAGATTACCCTTCATGTAAATAACGTATTTACAAATACATAGGTGCAGACAATCGTTCAGATGCACATTCGGGCCATCGTACATGTATTACGTACTTACATATACGCTCATTCGCGTGCATATATGCATCCAATCATGCATATACATCGATATACACCTGCCTGAGGCATGTATACATCCATCCATGCACACAACCGCATTAACCCCTCACATGCTAGCCAACACTCGCAAAGAAGCGCACACCTGACGTACGTACATAAATACATACATATGCATCAATCCATACATACACACATACAAACCTATTACATACCTACACTTTCCTGGATACAGATATACCGCCACACAGATACACGTACGTATATACGTGCAAACATGCACAGTCAGCAATATCCACATATACTCGTTTCACCTATCCATATACATATGCACATATACAAGTATACACACACGGTGACACACACGTTCACACAACACAAAATCAATAAGTCAATAGAGGGGCCGGGCCGGATCTATAGCTTGCAGCGAGTATATGAATTAGGATGTAAGATAAAGTGACAACGTATACGAAAAGCAATGAGCTTGTTTCGTTTTTGGAATTGTACCGTCTCCGTTCGTGGGCTATCAGCATACCCATTTTTGTGTTCGGTTAGTATTGACTCTATGTAATACTCACTACATACCATAGGTCCCCGTCCATTTACAACAACAGGATGGCGACCAGAGCGTCCAGTCTAACAATACGTAAGTTTTCGTGCAAGATGCGAGAAACAAGTACTTAATGGTTATACTCGCAACGAAAGTCCACGACCAGATGAAATCGTCTGGCCGAAAAAAATCTCTAAGCGGACTACTGTTAATCAATTCGGCACAACGATGCGCCAAACAAATTATTGCGTTAGTTTACTATAATTTTCCCATAATTTTGCTGTGTTTCTAACGAAAAATGTGACAAATTTGTATTTATCAAGAAATGGTATCAAGTTATCAGCAATGTCAGGTATGTGCCCCAAAAATATTGGTGCAAGTTCTGGTGTGTTCAGATTGTCCAGCATAATGTAGAAATTGATCCCAAAGAGATCTATTATCTTGTACCATATAACATTTCGAGTTTCTTGCATTGCGAGGGTTCGAACAGAGTTTGTGGACATGAAGTCCCCCCCCCCCAAAAGGGTTGTAGTTGAAGTCCCACTCCTATCAACCAAAAAGGAGCACATTATTAGTTGGTGGGTGTGATGTTAATTAAAACCTTGTTGTGTCGGACTGTATACACCCAGAAACTTTTCGACATATCCGATAGAGCGCCAGGGTGGGAACATATTGTTCGATTACAGGCCGTACAGCGCGCTGTTCCGATCCGCTCCCAGAGTTCAATGGTCAAAGGGTTCAGTGGTCCGAGGATTCAATAGTATGATGGTTCAAGTGTACGATAATCCGGGGTGCGACAGTCCGAGGGTTCAATATCCCGAGAGTCCATTAGCGGGACGTGGCGATGGGGATTTGTCTCCCCAACTTTGTTAAAAATTCCAGTTGGCTTGTTATAGGTCGCGGGTTATAGATTGCATGTATATAGAATAAGTCAAATACAGTTTGTTCATGTATATATTTGGCGTAAGTATGAATAGCTCGATAAACTGATAATATGTACAGGTGATCACACACGCAACCCTTGATGTTTGGGTTATGAACACTAGGGAAACTACAGGGATAATAGGCTTAGTAATTTTCGCAGTGAAATTCGTTGATTATTCCCTCTACGACGTCCCGAAGGTTGGTATTATGAAAAAATAGCTCGCTGACACATCATCCGAGTAACTTCCCTAAAACAGGGTGGGGGCGGGGTCCTCGACCCCCCTTTTTTAGCAACGCTTTTTTAAAATAACCGACTAACGATTCTCGTTCTAAGAACAATAACTCTATAAACGTACGCTCTTCCAATAATTCGCGATAATACACGGATGCCATTTATGCTGAAAGGTGAATAAAGAGCGTTGCTTTACTACGAGCTAATACTAAGGGTGTCTTGTGCTCCGACACGTACACATTGTGTACGCGCATGAATAGGTGCGGGTAAGTGATGTGAAGGTGGTTGGGGTAGGGGTGTTGGGGAGGGGGGGGGGACGTAGGTCTGTGACAAACATTGAGTGGAAAATCTCTTGTCAAACAAAAGATTTTTACCACGATAGAACCCAGCGAGATATTATTATTGAAAAGATAATCGATTATACATGTATTTATTGGTGATGACATAATTCACATATGGTAGGATATACAATATTTAAAGTGTTCATTTTTTTAATCCCAGTTGACAGAATCAGACATTTCTTCGGATGAATACGCACTATCCAGTAGGTGGGAATATTCATCTGTTACTCAAAATACAGTAAGATGTATGTGTGTCTGAATCTTTACGCAAATAATTCGGTTAAGCCGTCTTAAGCTGAGATTATTTAGTTGCAGACATTTAATAGTCAGCCGATATTATTTTCAGTAAGATGTATGCCTGTCTGAACCTTTAAGCACATAATTTGGTTAAGCCGTCTTAAGCTGAGATTATTTAGTTGATGTGTCAGACATTTAATAGTCGGCCGATATTACAATGCAACTTCACACGATGACTTGTTAGTCAACAATATACACACATTACGCTCTGACGACCTGCTCTGTGAATTGGTTAAGCCATCTTAAGCTGAGATTATTTGCAGACACACAATAGTCGGCCGAAATTACAAAGTTCCCCAAAAACAAAACAACTTCACACTTATACACGATGAACCAACTTGTTAGTCAACAATATACACACACCAACAGGACGCTCAAATATGACGCCCTGCTCTATCGAAAATATACTTACGCCCATTTTTATCAACAATTCTCAAATATATAGTACTATAGTACTAACATACTCAAAATACACTTACGCCCAATTTTACGATTGCACCCAACGAGTGGCTCTATCTTCTCACACTCTCGCGACACGGGACGATTTGGACAAACTGTACTCACACATTGTTCAAACAATACTGCACGCCTCATCGATCGCCTCTCCATCGATGAGACGGCATATATCGCGATAATCCTTCTGGAACAATGAACTACGGTCATGTCACGCCGATGTTCGACAGAAACGTGTAACGTGGATAGCGGATGGTCGGCCTCACTCATATTGTGCCCAATCATACGTCCAATACAAAGCATCTAAACGTCTGTTCAGAAGGTCTTTGCGTTCTGCTGCTCGTTCAGAAGAACAGCGAAGATGTGAATCTCTTGAGTTATGTGCCGTCAGGGACCAAAAACAATTCTGGAAAATGCTGAGAGCACATGGTGCTAATCCAAATACTGACAGTTTCGGTTCCGTCATGGATTTCGATGGTAGACCACTGAGAGATCATCGTGACATACTAGAAGCTTGGAGAACATATTTTCAAAAGCTATACACACCCGCTGCCCATTCTGATCCATGATTCGAGGAAGCCATATGCATGCAGCTTAACTCACTACTCGATTAGTCTCATCCAGAATTTGATTCCGATGTGTTCTGCGAACCAATTACTGATATGGAGGTAACATCAGATATACGGCGACTGAAGCGCAACAAGTCCGGTGGACTTGACCAAATCAGGAACAAACATCTCATTCATGGAAGTGGGTCGCTTGCGAACGCCCTGTGTTGTCTTTTCAACGGAATTATTAGATTGGAGTGGATACCACATTCGCTAAAACTGGAATCATCGTGCCAATATACAAAGGTGATGACCCCAAGCCGAAGCAACTGCCGGATAGCTACAGAGCGATAACTTTATTACCTGTAATATATAAAGCATTTGAACATATCCTCCTCACTAGATTTCTTAATGATAGTGGTGTCGCAAAATTTCCGCACGAAATGCAGCATGGATTCCAGAGAGGGGTTAGCTGCACAATGTCTGCATTTCTTGTTCAGGAATTCATACACTACACTGGTGATCTTAACTCTCGTGCATATGTATGTTTTCTGGACTCAGCAAAAGCATTCGATCGAGTCTGGCACGAAGGACTACTAGTGAAACTGTACCATTTGGGGTTCTGTGGTAAAATACTGCGGATAATCGCCAATATGCACGCTGGCTGCACGAGTCGTGTTATGTATAACCAAGAACTCTCCGACATACAGGGAACAAGACAGGGGGCGGTCTGTTCCCCGTTCTTCTATCTGGCCTTCATAAATGACTTATTAAAAGACTTAAATTCGTCGAAGAATGGTTTCTCCATGGGATCTGTATCTTGCACAGCTCCGACGGCAGCAGACGACATTGCTCTTCTTTCACTGTCGAAAGGTGGAATGGACAGTCTCCTTAAACTGTGTTTTCATTATAGCCGCGTGTGGCGGTTTAATTTCTCTGACACAAAAAGCGTAGTCATTGTGTTCAATGAGACGACATGGCAGGATGTATTCCGTGATAGACAATGGTTCTTGGGTGATCAGCCATAAAATTCGTCGCGTGAAAACCAGAAGGTTCTAACTTGGCGGGAAAATGAGTTATTGGTACCGATAGAACCGGCAGCTCATAATCTGTCCGTTAAACGCATGATCACATGACCTCGAGTCCCAGTTTTCACACAAAATGCTGTGCAAATACGTTCTATCTCCAATCTGCATTATTTTGGTAGAGCAAGATGGTTCTATCTACAGAGCCAATAGGATTGGCAGATCCGCGTCACGTGATGTAAGTTTGGCGAATGGCTGTCGACGAAATGTGAATTGTGTTGTCTCGACAATAATATGAGATAAATATTATAACGTTTCAACATTATTACGGTATAGCCCAATATAAATGTTCCCTTGAATACTATTTACCTCTTCAACCTACAAAAGTATCAAGATCAAGTCAATAAGACACTTTTGTGAGCTATATTGTAGATAGAACGTTCTGACATTGTGATGTTCAATCCTAGGATTTCCACTTAGACCTTGTGCGTGTAGATAGAACGTTCTTGTGCTACGGGCGAGTGATTGATGTGTTACTTCATAGTGTTCCATCTACGTTTGATAGAGTGATTTAAGGACTCGTCATGTTATGCGTGTGAGTTAGACCTTCGAGTTCTGTCTCGTGTATCGACTTGCACTGCCCGATTTGACCTTAGACCTAACGAATCCCGATTTAGCTCAAAAATTCAAAGCCATGCTGAGCCGTTGTCATTACTTGTCCCAGAGTCTTGTCATATATCATGGAATTAGGATGTATCTGAGGAGGTTTATGTTATGGTAGAGTCTATTTTTGTTTAAATATTTGATTTTTGTGGGTGAATTAGCTAAAAGTTTTGATTATTTTTAAGTTAAGTGTGTAAGCGTGTCACTGTCCAAAACCCAATTCGTTCCTAAATATGCCATGACTTCAATATATTTTGATCGTCTTTCCGCAACTTTCAGACAAGTGTTTTTTCCTTTTTGGAAGGTAATCATTACCCGTGATGGGATGGAACCCAATAAGTGTATTTTTATGTATATTTGACATCTCGATATCATAAATATTGATTAACTATTATCAGGGGGAATCATTTAACGTTTCCTCCATCGTGGATAAACGCCATCAACATGGAGAACTATATATTACTATATCGTTGAGTTATTGTGGAAAGCAATAGCGATCCAAGGTACACATGTACAACCAACCCAGTGACATACAGTCACTCCATATATATACACAAAAACACCACACGAATGGCAAGATGGTCACTCACTCTATATACACATACACCTGAACCATGAACATATAGTCAAACCCTGTATACCTATTCACCACTTTCATGATCATAAGTCAATGCTTGTATGCCTATTTATCTCACCATTGTCCATACAGTCAATCCCCGTATACCTATTCGCCATGGCCAAAATAGCCATTCGAGATAAATATATACACCCCATCCATGACCATAGAGTCACTCCATGTACATGTATACATATGCATATCACCAATGGCCATATAGCCACTCACCATGACCATATATATCCACACTCGTGTATACCTGTACACCCCCACACATGCATGCCAATAAAGCCATGCACACATGTAGACACACTAGGTATACTTATACACCTGACCCATGACCATATAGTCAGCCATGTGTACCTATTCAACGCATTCCTGATCATACAGTCAATCATTGAATACCTATACACCTCACCATTGGTCATCGGTCACTCGCTGTATACATGTTCACCAAACCCATGGCAAAATAGCCACGCAAGTTATACATATATTCCCAACCATGACCATAGAATCACTCCAGTTAAACATATATATGCACCTCACTAATGGATATATAGCCACTCACTTTATACACATACCTCTCCATAACCATAGCCACACTAGTGTATACCAGTACACCCTACACATGACCATACAGCCATGCAGGCCCACTAGGTTAGGTATACTCCTACACCTGACCCATAACCATATACATGACATTGTAGTCACTCCCTGTATACATATTCACCACATTCATGATCATACAGTCACTCCTTGTATACCTGTTCACCTCACCATTGGCCATACAGTGAGTCCCTGGAAACATAGCTGCACATCGATTTATCCATTCACCCCACCCATGATCATACAGCCAACACATGTACATCATATACATATACACCTACCCATGGTAATACAACCACACAAGGTACACATGTGGATCCCACCCATGACCATGCAGTCACTCCATATATACATAAACAGACATATTACCATGTATGTACTCTCGTTAATTACATAAACCACACCAATGCACATTAAGCCACATTATGTACACATGTACTGGGTAGTCATAGCCATAAAAACCATACAGTCACTCCCTGTATACATATTCACCTCACACATGACCATACACTCACTCCTTGCATACATATACATCTCACCATGCCCACCCCTTTCATGACCATATTGATAATCATGTACCTATTTACATCATTCACGACCATACAGTAACTCCCTTTATACATATTCACATCACCTATGACCACACGGTAACTCCCATGTTGCCATCTTGACCTCCACCCTATATCGTGTTGATCATTGTGTATCGTATTAGGTCTGAATGGCCACAGATTATGATTAATTTCAGTTCCATTTCAAAGTTCTGCCCATTTATTAAACAAATATAGCCAGTATCCAAAGAGGTTCTCGGAAAAAAAACCAGATAAGGCAACTTTAAAATTTACTTGTTATGCCCCATAAGGAAATGAGACAACCAAAATAGAACATTTAGTTATCAGTTGATTAGCTAACATGTAAAATTTGCTACATTTTCGGAAACGCAGAGAATAATGTTCGAGATATGTGTAAAAAGTTGTTGCCATTTTGGAAGCCTTATACATATATGGTCCACATTCGAGAAAAGTGAATTAAGCTAGGTGGGTAAACTTTCAGCAAAAGTTCGAGAATCAGCAAAAGGTAGCTGATCTTTCTGCACTTCCACCGTGTTAGGAATTTTTAATTCTGCACTCAAAAAAAGCCAATATGATAGCAAAACAGTGGAGACTTGCAACAGTTGCCAAATCAACCACTCCCAGTGTAGCACTTTATGGATGGACGGCCAATTATAGATAGCCTGCGTTGTTTGAACCATTCTTCCTGTAAGATGCTGCACAGAATTTCTATTGACTGATACCATCACATTTGACAGCGACAGTGAAGATGACATTACATAATCCGTGGGCAGAACAATTGCAATTTATTATATGAATCTTCTGTCAACTAGTACGAATGACCTTTCGAGTTTAGTATAAAATTGAAAGCATTGAGAACACTATCTTGGGGTAGGGTTAAGTTTTACTTTATTTCTTAATTCTGGTCTGGTACATGATTATAGCATTTCATGTCTGATATTGGGGAAGAATTTGTGCTTATTGTGGTGCATGTTGTGCAGCTGTATCATGTGAATTTTTCAAAAACATTTCCTATAAAAATAATAATTTTTTTTAGCCAATTTACCCCCAAAATATCAAATATTTAAACAAAATAGACTCTACCATAACACAAACCTCCTCAGATACATGCTAATTCCATGATATATGATAAGACTCTGAATTGGTTGACAAAACGGAAATAAAACGGGCTATTCTGACTTGACAGGTATTTTCAAATAGAAAATCAGTTTATGGGGAGGGTTAAGTTTTTGGAAATATCTCCGCTTGTTGTATATCATTGCTTGTGACGTTGATATTAATAAATCAGGTATATAATGCTGAAACTTTTGATGCACCAATGACAATCATTTATACAATACAATAGTACCACACGTTACAAGTTACACGTACACATGTCTGATCCTGTCTATTAACTGACCATTGGGTTGTGCTTATTCAATTTGAATTCCTTCATTATATTGCACCAAACAATCTTTATAGAATTCACAAAATTTAATAGTCCCTGTTTCTACCAGACACAATCGTCAATCTGACATGGTTTCATTGCAGACTGAGGTTTGTGTCAGATGAAAACCCGGGCTACAATTTGAAGTGTGGTTATCCAGAGATTATCGTAGATAGAACTCACAAGTTTGAGAAGGTCCGTGATTTATTGTGCCACAGTGTCCTATCTACTAGGGCATTCTGATCCGCACATAATCTGACCATTTTGTGTTCAAATGGTTCTATCTGCAAACACATTTTTACATATCACGCCGTGAATCCGTTTTGTTTGGGCATGAAACCTCGCATTTACATAAAGTCCGACCATGGGCACAACATATAACTTCCGCGCATATAACAAATGGGTTTTAGTACGAAATTCCGGTGCTCAAATTTTCAATGTCGATTTTCTCTAAAATTGAGTAATGGTAGTTAGAACCTTCTGGTTCTCACGCGACGCATTATCAGAAAAGTCTTCCTCCTTGCATCTAGGAGTCTCACACAACAAATTCAAAAATGAATATAGCAGAGCTACTGATCTAACACAGAAACTGAGAAAAAGTTATTTCGCCCTAGTTGGAAACAGACATCTTAAATCATGCTCTCCCATAACAATGGGGTCTATGCTCAAGTCAGTTGTTCTACCCAAGGCGCTCTACGTGGGCGAGCTGATGACAACCGACACCCGCTCGACGAAGCACTGTCTAGAACGAGCACTCCGCTGTTGTGTGAAGCACATGGAAACTCTCCCGGAACGCACACCAACGGACATTGCTCTTAGCTTGTTGGGACTCCTCCCTCTCGAATGCGAAATTCACATGAAGAAGATGAATTTCCTTGGACACCTGATACATCTGCCGCAAACACACCAGGTGCCTTTAAAGATATTTCTTCAACGGTTTTACCAGTACACTCTGTTTGATCGACTGACAACTGGATTCGTGGCCGATATAGTTCATATCCTCCAAGCGTATAAACTATACGACTTCCTCGACACATTCACCAATACTGGTCAATTTCCATCAGAAGCAGCATGGAAAAGTATTTACAAGAAAGCTGTTTCGGATCATTACTCGACTGCCTGGTCGTTATCTGTTGACAGCAACCAATCCCTTAACACTTTCCGATTGGTCCACACAGACCCCACTACTAACTGGACGATATGGAAACTCCTGAAGCAACATCCCGACCGTTCAGCACAACTACGAAACCTTGGCCTATTACTCAACAAGACAACATACATGTACATGAATAATCTGAGATGCAATGCTTGTGACTGCCAGTATAACAACGAAATCCTCCATGCTGTACGACATTGTCCTTCAGAAGTCATACTTTCTCTCCGAAATAGCTACTGGGAATTCATTATAAATCACTTTGGTATTGGAATATTCCTTTTCATGCACGACTCCTTGGACGATAAATCACTATCTGCATTCTTACTCGGAGGGAACGTTTCTGCACCTCCCCAGCATCGAACGGAGTGTGCGGACGACATATTACTGCAATCAGCATCATTTCTTCTTGCAACTTGTTCTGTCATCAAAGGCCAAACTACACACAATGTTTCCTAGTTGATGTGACACTCGAACCTTTAACGTGAGTTCGAACTCTCACAAAATCTACTGAACCTGAACTATATTTGAAAACGTGTTTTTACATCCATATCATTGTACACAACGCGGCAACATTGTAAATAACCTGTAAATACTCTTCTCCATAGTGGAGGTACTAGAATAAATATCAGAGTTTTGGATCAACTCTAAAGAAGAGGTGTCCATTTGTATATGTCAAATATGGTTGATTACATGTTTAAAGTGTAGGAAAGTATGCAAATGTTGGTCTAAAAACGACAAATTCCACACTATTAAATTGTTGTCAAATCAAACTAAGAGAACAATTTCAACATATTGTTGGTGTTAAATTTCAAACCAATCTATTGTAAGATAAGAAATTTGTAACTGTTGAACATTTTGACCAAAGTTGGGGATAGACACTAATTACGCACCCCTCCCCAAGTCCCCCACCACCCAATCACGTCATAACATATCAATGATTCAGTTGAACGTGATTTCATAAGTTATATTCATGTCTGGGCGACAAACATGTGTAAATGTCCCTCAGGCGGACTTCACAGAAGGAAATATGATGGCGCTGGCATTGAAATAATTGTCACACCTGGATCTTTCAATAATGCCAAGATTAAGTAAATGAATATAACATCTTATATTCTCCTGAGAGTAGATTTATATATCACTCTACAGGTTGTCTGAGGTCATTATAAATTTGATAGGTTAAACAGATAATTGAATTCCTTGCTCAATTTAAGCAACAAACAAAAATGATAAAAAAATATATATAATTTTTTTTTTAAATAATTAACAAATTGTTTTTTTGTAATTTAATTTAGATTGAACTCCTTGCTAAATATATTTTTTTTAAGTGTGTTATGTACTGGTTAATTGTTTGGAGAGATATTAAACCCAACTCACCAATTCAATCCCATATCTTTGGACTACATAGCTATTAATATGGCTATATCATTTTCTGATGTCTCTTATGCCAATGTGCAGATAAAGAAAGCTATGGTATCTAAATTTTTAAAAATGTTTCAACAATACTCATGAAGTAGACTACAAAATCTGCATTGCACAACTGAGTATATCACTCTACAGATGGTCTGATGTCATTATACATGTTATAGGTTTAATAGTGATGCCAAAATTCAGCATAAACAAAAAACAGTGATTAGTTGACAGCTCTACCATACAATTGATATGAATGAGTCAGCAGTGAGGTGGCTTATCTTGATGGCTGTGTTGTTGGTAGAATTTGCTAACTTATCATCGTAAACTTAAATTGGACTCTATTAACCCAAGTATTCCATGTCACCTTATCACATTTAATCCAAGGCTGCGCTAGTGCAGCATTACATGGCATGTGCCAGTGCATTCTCTTATATATGCGAGTCTCCTTATTTGACCTATAAATTCCAATAATTTGTGTTATTATGTACATTTGTCTATAATAGTACATAACATTATACACTATAATTCAACATCAAATCTCTAATTTATTCAGTATTCCGATCATATTAATTTACTATCGCCAAAGGATGGGTTAAACATCTGCCGATCGTGATGAGAGTTGTCTAGCCTGAATTATTTTCAGCGTTTATATTCTTTAAGACATATTATTTAGTTATTTACATAGTGTACTGGTCTGAAATCTGAATAGTTTTTCAGCCTCAGTGATAGTATTAAATATGTTTTACTTTTAAGCTCCATGCAGTGTATATTAGTTGTCGGGTCTGAATTCATTTCAACGCCAGTGTAATGAGATCATTGATAAAGCTTGATATAACTATTTTTTGTCTGAATTATTTCCAGTACCTATACTGTTTAAAGGGGTACTGTACGCCACATGTTGTTGTTGGTTTCTATAGTCTCCGAGTCGGAGAATAAGGTAACAATTTTTCCATTATTTGAAAGTCTGTTGAGTACGAAGTCATGTTACGGATGACAAATTTACCGGAATGCAAAAATACAAATTGTCGTTGTCGAGTAATTTTTGTAAAGTTTTCAACCAAATGAATCAAATGAAAGTTATATTATATGCATACTAGTCCCATATAATCATTTAAGTTATTGTATCGTCGCTAGTCAGTGAGTGGCTTGAGTGTTCTCCGCGTATCATCATAATATTTTAAGCAATCGTGTGTGCGATCGGTTTAAAAATCCAGTATCCCTCAATTACTATTTTTGATTACGGTAATTCGTAATTTAATTGACGCCATTTTATGGCTCCAGTCATAAATTCAATTTATATCAAATTATTAACTTTTAAATTATTAAATTTTAAGATAGCCTATTAACCTGAGCGTTTACAGAATACATCTTCGACTCAAATTACTTATGTTTCTATATATTATCGATATTAGATCGTTGTTGTCACCGGAAATTTAATGAAAATGGCGTACAGTACCCCTTTAAGACTAGACAGTGTTAAGTGTCAAAGTATATGGGGTCGATTGATGCATGATTGATAATCTAAAGTGGCCGTGGTCGTGTATAATTGGGGAGATATTATATATCCACTGCCATAACAGACGAATTTGGGCTCCTGAATATCCACGCACCGCCGCATCAGTATATATACCTCCACATATACGAACAAGAAAACCATAGTCAGAAATGGTAACGCCCCCCCCAAGATCATATTATTAACCATAAATATAAATTATAATATAAAATATATTGGTTACATTAATGCACCGCCTCAGAATTCCGTTAAAACAACTAATCCTTCAAATTATTGAAACAAACTACGGCTTATTACTGCAGGTTTTTCATTCACCAAACCAGAAAGCTTCTAAATGCGGATCAAAAATTGTGTTCCCGCGCATAAAATCTTCAAGTGTGCATGGCCCAGCCATTGTTCATACCTAAACATCGAACGCAATTAACGCGGTCATAATAGTTACACACTGCTACTATAAGACATCCAGCGAATACACACCCCACGAAAACCCGAAATGTGTTGTCCTGCGAGATATCCAACGCTATAGCTCAATTTGACACGGCCAGATTAGCCTTCCTACAATATCCTAAAACAATTAAGCTTCTCAAATCATCGGCATTGTCAGTAGAACTTTCACGAACTTGGACATTCCAACTACAGCTTTTACCGACTCGGGGTCGCAGTACAACTTTAACGCGTCCCAATATAACCGAGAAAAAAAAACAATTATCTATTTATAAAATTCCCATGGGACCACATATTTCTAAAAATTGGAGAACAGTATACACCGGTGGCGTTAATAACTGTGACCCTTGTAGACATTGGGATCAAAATCGCAAAAGAAAGCAATAAACGTAAAACAAATAGAATGAAAGTCCTTTCTGTAATTTAGTGACCGGATTCTTTCGAGACAAAAATAAATAATGGTTCAGGAGATATGCCCCTTAACTTGATTAAGGGTCCAGGAGATATGCCCCTCAACTTGATTAAGGGTCCAGGAGATATGCCCCTTAACTTGATTAAGGGTCCAGGAGATATGCCCCTTAACTTGATTAAGGGTCCAGGAGATATGCCCCTTAACTTGATTAAGGGCCCAGGAGATATGCCCCTTAACTTGATTAAGGGTCCAGGAGATATGCCCCTTAACTTGATTAAGGGTCCAGGAGATATGGCCCTTAACTTGATGATTTGCGGGATATGAGACATATTTCACGACGGCAATGTGATGCGTCTGAGCGCTGATGTTATGCTTGCCGTAACAAAATTGTTCCACCAGTGATACTTCATAGAGGAATCAGGGAGCTAAATGTGTTCTAGAGCCGGGGAGCGAGTACACCGTGGAATACTAAATGTGAAGGTAATTGAAGAATGGCCTTCACCTGATACATGCGACACGTTATTAAAGGATGACATCGCGTTTATTTGATTTTGTACATAATATCGAAATAATTTAAACTGGTGAATGAATGGGGGAATGGATTTTTGTGAGCGGGAAATTTATTTAACTAGCTGCTGTAGTTCTGGGTTTTTCCAGATCAAATTTGGCTGTGAGATAGCCCTGTCGTAGACTTGGGGATTTATTTTAAAAAGCAAACACATGACCTATGCATTTTCTTGAATTTTCGTGAGCAACTGGTGTCAATCTAGCTGGGTAAACATCACTGGTATGGCCTGCAGGCTTCAATTCAGTGAATTTGGCCGAAAAGTTAACACTGTCGCCTATGGGAAACCATTTAGTTCAGTGATTCCTATAAGAAAAATTTGAATTTTACGAAATTTCACGTCTCGCCATGATAAGTTGATAATTCCATATTTTCTTATTTTCAAATGATAATGACCACATTTTGGACATATTTAAAGAAGAAACCCATGGATTCGCCTGTAGATAGTAAAGAAAGTGATAAATCTGGGAATTTTGCATGGACATCAGGTACCATTAGGGGGTCAGGGGGTCTAAAGCCCCCCTCCCCATAATTTTGAGGAGTGTTAGCCCCCCCCCCCCCATTGGGAAAATGTGACAGTTGACCCAATTAAGCTTTTCCGGCACCCAGTAGTTTTATCGGGTACCGTAGCCCCACCCCAAGTCGGGGGGGGGGGGGGGGGGGTGATGGCATCACCACTAGAGTTACTGTCGTGCAAAATTGTCATGGCAGGTTTATTAAACAGACAGTATGCCCTGCCATCTGGTAAAATTTCATGCCCGAGGCTGTGTCTGATGTTCTATCATTATGTTTAGATATTTAAATTGACTTATGGTTGCTTTATATTGCTATTAAAGTATTTTTTATTTTAATTTTCTGTTAATTTTGGTAAATGTTTATTATAAATTGCCAAATTCTGCATGAAAAGTGTATAAATTGGACAAGATATCCCTCTCAAAATATATATTAACATTTCCTCTTCAATTTAGTAATATTATGGTATATAGGGGCATACTTCAGTTATACGAGATGCATCAGCTAGTAAAATTGAATAAAAAAATCTAAATTTTTTGGCTTTATTTTGAGGATTGACACCGTGACTAATTTTCAGGATGCCTCATATTGGAAAAATAAACCACTACTGCTCGATATAATCCATTTTTTATTTCAGTAAGGTCTATATTTTGATAAAATACTATAAGAAACGCTGTGTTTCAACACATATACATATATATAGGAATCAGGGAGCTAAATGTGTTCTAGAGCCGGGGAGCGAGTACTCCGTGGAATACTAAAGGTGAAGGTAACCGAAGAATGACCTTCACCTGATACATGCGACACGTTATTAAAAGATGACATCGCGTTTATTTGTTTTGTACATAACATCTAAATAATTTAAACTGTTGAATGAATGGGGGAATGGATTTTTGTGAGCGGAAAATTTATTTAACTAGCTGCTATAGTTTTGGGTTTTTCCAGATCAAATTTGGCTGTGAGATAGCCCTGTCGTAGACTTGGGAATTTATTTTTAAAAGTAAATACATGACCTATGAATTTTCTTGCATTTTCGTGATCAACTGGTGTCAATCTAGCTGGGTAAACATCACTGGTATGGCCTGCAGGCTTCAATTCAGTGAATTTGGCCGAAACGTTAACACTGTCGCCTATGGGAAACCATTTAGTTCAGTGATTCCTATAAGGTAATGCCAGTCAATTGACGTACCGAATAAATTAGAAAGGAACTGTATCGATATACAAAGTTCCCCAGTAGTCCAGTGCATTTATGAGAAAATAGGGCTGAACCTCAAAATAATTGCAACACAAAAGATTTTGTTTTATTTTGGTTGGGAGCATCATAGAGTATACTCAGCTAAAAATCAACAAAAATCTGAACATGCGAAATGGCCTTTTTGAGGCAAAAAGTGGCGAAAATGGTGAAAAATTGGTGAAAAATGGAAATTAACATTTTTTGTTAATAACTCTTGATGTAAACATACAATTGTTATATTTTCACAATATATTGATATTGATATTGATAAAAGTTGAAAAATTTGCCAAAATTCAGTGAAAACTAGAAGTCAACAATAACTCTTGATGCAGTTGTAAAATTATCATAACTGGGCTTGGAACTATTGTTATATAGTTATATCCACACTTGTGGGTTTTTTTCATGTTGTTACTACAAGCAAATAATCAAAATATTTTTAATAGGGTGAAAAGGTGTAAAAATGACAAGAAATCAGAGAAAAATGGAATTTCACATTACATGTTTATGCATTAGAAAATTGCCATAGTTGGACTTGGACTGTTGTCAGTCAGTTATATATGGGATTTTCCATCAATTTTGGGCCAGGTTGTGGTATCAATGACACTATTGTCTATTAGCAATACCTGCTACTGTGCCCATGTAGTTGCATTGAATTCAACAAAATACACGGGAACGGGTACGGGTAAATCGATGAACATCGTCATGGTTACTTGGGTACTTTCAATGCAGCTCATAAAGCAATAGCGATTTAGAACGGGTAGATGTGTCCCATTGACAGGTAACCTTTCACTACGATTTCTCACTGAAAGGTTCATGAATTATATGTAAGTCCAGTCAGCTATGCGTTAACCTATCTATTGCAAGATTTCATGGGCACACATCATGCATTGATAAAGTTGTCATTTTAAACCAGGTTCTATGTTCAAATTCTCGAGGCGGCTTCTAGCACTTTTTTCACTAACAACGTTGTTCACTACATTAATGAGAGGTTGTGGTTGACAGAGTGAGTAGATGTTGTTATAACGCAGTCTCGACCCATTGCAGGAACGTTTCTATAGATTGTATCCGCGTTACGAGGGGCGTCCACCTTCTAACTACACCCCATTTTCACCCCTCCCCATCCCGTTGGATTTTCCCAACTGGTCCCCCACATCCGCCTGAATGGTAGCATATTCTAAATGAATCTTTTTGTCGCTAGCCGGGGTGGGTATAATCCATTAGGCCGACCAGTACAAGAAAATGCGTAGATCTGAGCCTGAACAATCCTAATATGCTAATATCTATAGTGGTCTAACGCCATGCAAATTCACCCCGATTTTTTTTTTTTTCTTAAATTAATTATCGGTTTCTGACTGGCCAATGGGGAGGGACCGGGGACATGGTTCGTCCCGGTGTGAGAAATATTTGAAATCTGAACATGAAATTTTCTAAATCCTAGCATCCAGACTGGCATCAAACTTTCCATTTGTTGGACATTTTGAGACCTGACAGTTTCTGGTGGCCATTTCAGTCCAAATGTTTTACCAAAAATAGGAAAATATAAAATTTCCAACTGTTGAACATTTGACCAAAGTTTGGGGGGGCTGAGACACCCCTGTTGTCACGTCCCTGTCTCAACCCTTTGTACAAGGGCATCAATATATCGTGGATTTATCGATGTATTGGACATTTTAATACGACCGTTCAGTTATATTATCGTATGTAGGTAGGTGTATATTGTAGTGGAGATAATATAGGTCGCTGAAGACACGAAATACCTATACATACTCTACAAAATCTAAGCATAATCAGAGCGAGTTTCAGCTGTTTTCTGTGTTTCGCACATATGTGAAGTGAACGCTCTTTATTCAATCCGTATAATAAACAGACTACATTTTAACACATTTTATCGTTACCAAGTTTAACTTTTCAACCTACCTCCGGGCTTAGATCACGAAAAATCCCTATTCTTGGGATAAATGATTCCCTTGCCCCGACCCTTCGATCTGTTAAAAAATTCCAAACCATTGTTTACTTAATATGACTAAATATTCCCTAACCAAAATAGGGGACAAATTCGGTCTTACACACATAACCATAGATTCGGACCACACACATAACCATAGATTCACTCCATTTATGCATATACACCCCATCAATGGCCATAACGTCCTTCTTTTTATACCAATACCCCGCACACTCGGCAATTCATACACACCGGGCTTGAAAATACACCTCACCATTGACAATCACATAGCAAATTCATTACCATACAGTCACTCCTTGTATACATATTCACACCACCTTTTGCCAAAGGTCACCCCTGTATACCTATTCGCCACACACATGGCCATATAGCCTCTCAATATATACATATACATCACACCCATAGCCATAGAGTCACTAAGATCAAAAAGTGTAGTATCTGTTCTTATCTGAGCACGCTATGCTTTGATCAAGCCCGTGCTGTGAGATACGTCCCCGACGATGGTCACCCCATCGGACGGGTTTTCCACGGTATGGGTTCGCAGCCTGAGGAGGACGAGTGGTCCTGACTGACGGCCTTCCGCTTCTAGCGGGGACTGACCCCGACAGGCAATTTGACCATCTCGTAAGGGTGGGTCACCTCTTTCGGGGTGCTCCAGCCGATAAGAGTGGTCCGCAATAGCCCCGGGTTAAAAAAAAAAATAGTATATATATATATATATATATATATATATATATATATATAGTCGCCACACACATGGCCATATAGCCACTCAAGATATACATATAAACCACACCCATAACAATAGTCATTCCAAGTATATAGATATACACCCCACCAACGGCCATACAGCCCTTCTATATACACATCACTTGACAATCACACACACCAAATATATTACCATACAGTCACTCCTTGTATACATATTCACACCTCCTTTTGACAAAGGTCACCCCTGTATACATATTCGCCACACACATGGCCATATAGCCTCTCAATATATACATATACACCACACCCATAACCATAGTCACTCCAAATATATAGATATATACACCCCACCAATGGCCATACAGCCCTTATATATACCAATACCCCGCAAACTCGGCCATTCATACACCCCAGGCTTGAATATACACCTCACCCGTGAAAATCATATACCAAATGTTTTACCATACAGTCACTCCGTATATACCTATTGATTCCACCATTTGGCCATATGGCCACTCCCTGTATACATTTTCCCATGGCGACACAGCCCTTCAATATATACGTATACTCTGTACACAGGGCCATTCATGCACTCCAGACTTGCATGTTCACCTCATACTGAATACCCATACGCTACATTTGTGACCATACGGTCAAACCTTGTATACATATTCCCTCCACCATTGGCCATATGGTCACTCCCCAGCCATGACATCTACTTCCTGTATACATATACACCCACCAGTGACGATATATCAGCAACAGAAAACGAGAGGCCGATCACAATTGGCAGATGTTTAACCCATCGCTTGGCGATAGTAAATTACTATGATCGGAATCATAAATTAAAGTGTTGATGTTGAATTATAGAGTATAGTGTTATGTACTACTATAGCCAGATGTACTTAACATAACTTATTGGATTTTATGGGTCACTCGCAAATATAAGATAATTCACTGGCACAGTATAGGTAATGCTGCACTAGCGCAGCTTTGGATTAAATGTGAAAGGTGACCTTGACATGGAATACTTGGGTTATAGAGCCAATTTAAGTTTACAATGATAATGTATCAAATTATACCAACAACAGCCATCACGATAAGACACCTCACTGCTGACCTATTAATATCAATTATATAGCAGAGCTGTCAACTAATCACTGGCTTTGTTTATGCTGAACCTTGGCATCTATATTAAACATATAACCTTTATAATGACCTCAGACCATCTGTAGAGCGATATATTCAGCTGTGCAAAGCAGCAAAGATGTTCTAGTCCACTGTTAATAGCAAGTCGTGTGTAATGTTGAAACATTTTTTTAAATTAGATACCATAGGTTTCTTTATCAGGACCTATTTAAACCAAATTTGGTGTGGGGACTCGGGGTACCCTTGGCGGAGTTATAAATATTTAATGTCTGTGTAGCTGCATAGAAACGGTTGTCATTGACATTATTATAGGAAACAAGGTCACAAGTCTTTGTAATTCATCCTATGTCACAAATATACCTGAAATATTCAATTCAGAACAACTAAAGTTGAATGAAATACTGTAATACATTCTTATATGAGCATGTTTATACTTTCGGGTAGTTGCCTAGCAACCGTTGTTAAGCAGGGCCAAATCTCGATGGGGTCTGTTCTGAAAATGGTCAGTAAGGTCCACGGAACATATGTGGATGTTTCATGCTTTTGTCAATATTTGTGCAATTCTTACATTTCCATACACCAAGCGCCTGGACTATAACGAATTTCTCCATGTAGCATATACGCTACAGATTATTTAGGAGCAAAGATAACGTATTCAAAACTGATATATAAAATCAGTGGGTAGAAAATGTATGACCCGATATGAAAAAAGCTAATATTTTGGTGAATGACCTTGACCTTTGTGTATGACATTGACCTCTAGAGGTGAAATCCCCGCGTCAAAAGAAAGCCCACCAAGTGTGTCACCCCATATTAGTGTAAAGATAGAGTTATTGCATTAAACTTTCTAGTAGTAGACCATAATAAGTATATTTTTTATACTGGCCAAAAACACCCTTCGTTGCCATGGAAACACAAATTTTGCACACTAAGCTACACTGCCACAGTGCGCCCCAGCACTCAGATAAATTTCAGATTATAAGCTTTGAGAAAAATGTTGATATAATTTGCCCACCAAAATGGTACCATTCTCGGTCCTGGCTCATGGACTACATATCTTGTGGCAAAATAGTGAAAAAAGAGAAAAAATATAGAAATTCATTAAAAAAATATAGAATTTTGAAAAAATAAAAAGTCTGGATAGATCGTTATGATTTTTAGTCTGGGCCTCCATTTCACTGTTGTCGAAAGGCTGTGTGTTCGAACAGTCAACACCTTGTCATTCCACACAAGACACAATTCCATGTTTTCGGCATGTGCACCTATTGCTTTTGCAGTCCGTTTTACATTTACAACGAATGATGTTCAGTAGTTCTTTTGGAGCTGGTGGTTCCTCACATTTGATAGGATTAAGCCGCCCATCCTTAACCTGCCATCCCCAATCAGTTGGTTCCAAATTAAACCCCTTCCAACACTGCACCTGGTGATAGTGTATGTATAAAATGAAATCCTTTTCTACCTAAAAGTCTGACACAGCAGGTTACATCACCTCTGGTCGGCGCTTTGGCAACTGTGATAATCCTCTGAAACAAGAGTTTGGGTCGATGTGTACAATGTCGTTGTCGATCTTGAGAGACGGGGCACTCATTATTAATGCTTGGGATGTTCGCTTGAATACATAACTCATAACATCTTTCCCTCCCATGTTCATAAGGATCTTCGTGCCTATTAGTTCAGTGCATTTATGAGAATAAAGTGCCAACCTCAAACTAATTGCAAGACAATGTTTCTTAGCAGGAATAAGTCTATTAACCAATTATAAACAACATACTAAAAATAAAAAAGGATCGAGAAAGGCGAAATTGATAAAAAATTTGAAATAAATTTAGTAAAATTTGGTCCAATACCCATTTTATAGCTTTTCAAGGATGTTTATAAAAAACTTCATTTCACATGTCCTTCCATTTATATATCCTTTTGTTGAGTACACAATCCTGATTACAGAACAGAAAACATTTTCCAGATACGTTGATAATTTTTCGAGTTATGTGCCTCCAAAATTGGGAGTTTGTCTAATTTCGGAGCCTCAATTTCTGAAGAATTAGCTAAAATCCATATTTTAGGGTCTAGTATTTTAAAAACTAGAGAACAATGAAGGGATATCTTACTGTTGTATTAGTTGCCGCACTATATTGTGCACAAAAAAATGATTTCTTTATGCGTCTATGATATAGAAGACAAAAATATTCTTAAACAAAATGTGTGTTCCATTGTATGGACTTAGCCAAATTTGCCATGTGACACAAAACTGGTGTGATGAAATACCATATTTGAGGTCACACAACTCAATAAATTGATATCAATATGCCCTGTATTTATCATAACCTCTTAAGTATACTAGGTTAAATACACTGTGCTGGATTTGCTAAACACATATGTGCCATAATCAACTTATGGCCCTATGAATCCTTTGTATTGACTCTTTTCCAAAAATGCCATTTTGGACTGTTTTTTGGTGTTTTTGTCCATTTTAAAGTTTGTTGTGTGCACAAATAGTAAACAACAATGAATACAATTAGTGTTTAATGTGTAAAATCATTTGAACGTTCCTCCTAAAACACTTAGTGTTAGAAAAAATATGATTACATTGGTTATGTCAATCAACAGTCACTGGATTTCACATATTTTTCATGAAACTGACTCCAAATTTGAATGTTGATAATGGGGTAGGTGAAATCACAAAGGCTATGATCTTGTCACCATATTCTAGTCATTGGAGACAAAGGGTTGTTTTATACCAGTTTGTGCAGATTATTCTTGCATGGTAAACAGTTTAGTACTTTAATAATTATTAGATGTTTATTTAGAACTTTATCAGTATGTTATATAGAACCAGCCCGAAATAATGATTCGCCATTGAGTTGCAACAAAAAGGATCGTAGCTCTAAATATGAACATCAAAACAGGAAGCAGTTTAATCTGTATGAAAGAATAGGGTTTGTAGGAGCTGGTGATGTTAAAGTTTTATGCATCAATGTCCATATTTTCTAGATTTTGTCAATATGGTTTCCCCTACCCCATTTTTCAGATATTCAAATTTGGCATCAGTTTCCAGAAAAATTAGTGACATATCCAACATAAGGCATTTATTTCAACACTAAAGTGTTTCAGGAGGAAAGTTCAAATGATTTTGCACATTAAACATACATTGTTTTTACAATTTATACACAAAAACCTTTAAAAATGAACAATTTTTTTTTTAGATGAGTCAATTCTAAAGATTCATAGGGCCATAATTTGATTTTCTACACCATGATTTGGGAAATTCCTTTAATACAATGTGTTTAACGATGTATACTTAAGTGATTATGAGAAAGACAGGGAATATGGATATATAATTATTGATTTGTATGACAACAAATATGCTATTTCATCACGCCGGTTCTGAACCACAGGCAAATTTGGCTGTCCATACAATGGTGGAACACACATTTTGTTTAAGAATATTTTTGTCTCAATCATAGATGCATAAAGAAATCATATTTTGTGCACAACCTAGAGAGGAAATGACTAAAACAACAAGGAATCCCTTCATTTTCTTTATTTTTTAAATTACCAGACCATAAAAAATGGATTTTTATAAATAATTTTGAGAAATTGAGCCTCCGAAAATAGACAAACTCCAAATTTTGGAGGCACATAACTCAAAAAATACTGAACGTATCTAGGAAAGGTTTTCTGTTCTGTAATCAGGGTTGTGCACTCTACAAAATGGATATATAAATGGAAGGACATGTGAAAGGAAGTGTTTTATAAACATCCTTAAAAAGCTATAACGAGTATTTTACCAAATTTTGACAAATTTCGCATTTCTTGATTCTTGTTGATTTTTAGTATATTATTTGTGATGGGTTAAAGTACTTACTCCCACTGAGAAACTTTGTGTTGCAATTATTTTGAGGTGAAACCATAAATGCACTGGACTACAGTGCGTGCGAGTACAACGTAACCTAATGAAAACATACTTTTTAATTTTTATTAAATTTTAGTTTGAAATTTTCTTTTTAGATTTTTAGATTGAAACGTCTTCCTCAAAAATTTAATATTGAAAACCAAATTTAAAAAATAATTTATTTAAAAATTTTAATTTAAAAAATAAGGCCGCTATAACATCTGCCGAGGCACCACACCAAATTTGGTTGAAATTGGGCAAGGGCTCTGGAACAAAAATCGCAAACAGACCAGAACAGACAGACAGATGCCATTAAATTGCCATTTAAATGTGAAAAGTATGACAAGTGTCATGCTAAATGAAAAACACTGTTATAATCACGGATAAATTTATAACATGGCGCAAACATAAATCTCAGTATATTATGATTTGACAACAGAAACGTTGTTTTAATTTAGCCAATTGCATATTTCCTCGTCGGGTGGTGGGGGCATGCAGCACCCTGAGTCCTGACCCCCCCCCCCCCCCCCCCCACACACATACACACACACACCCTCCCACACCCTCACCCACCCACCCACACACACACACACACATGAAGCCACGAAGCCACTCCTGACTTATAAATATTGTAGTTGACAGTCATTTCTGTCGTGTCTGTTTGCTACGAGTGATTAATCTAATATTCAGCAATTTTTGCTATTCGTATAATTATGAACATAGTGTTACAGCTTTAAATTTGAGAGTACAGAAGGTGGTGTTGCTGTGTCAGGGAAAAGGGTTGTCTAGCACAACGAGTTCCCAACTACGTCACCTTTGCTCTCTTGTGTTATATATGTATACACAAAATTATGGAATATTTAAGTTAAACATATTGTACATTCATGCCCAGATAATCCCGGCTGATACATTCAACTAAATCCCTTAGTTATTCGAAGCTTTCGAGTACTCTCCCCCTCCCCCAATCATGGATTATGGTCCAAAATGTTATAATTCAAGCGTGTACAAGCTAAAAGTGTGACAGTTATGAACTTGTTCAACCTTTGGTTTGAGAAACATATACTGTTATGTAAATTCTGGGTGAAAAATGGGGGGGGGTCACTCTTTTTACTTCCAACGCTGTACCTGCATTAAATTTTTGGCGCTGTAATGGATATTTGCATGGAAATCCCAATTGAATGTTATCACATGAGCTCGCTCTGAAACTATCCGAGGAATCTCAACGAACCGGTATTGTCTGTCTTAATTTTCCAATGCCTGTTATTCAAGGCATGAGAGCAGCATATTGGGTTGTTAATGGGACATTAAACACTCGTGTATCACAATCGCCATAAAAGAGCTTCAAATTCTGCACAGTTCATTTTTATTTTGGATGACCCTGAAATGACGAGAAACAAATGAAGTATAAAATCGACGGACTCAAATCCACTTTTCGAAATGAATTAAAACTCGTGAAAAACAGCAACAGATATCAGACAGGATTTATTCATTTCGGCATCCATGAAATAATTTATGACTGGCCTGAAATTTCTTGATAGCAGTTAGTTTGATAATGGCTTATAACTGCTCACTTGTCTCGCCTTGAAATTGTCAGATCGCGCGCAAGCGACTAATGCTACCAATGATTGGTGTGACCATGTAAAATACCTGGATTTTATACATACAGAAATTACATGGATGTGTGTATCCACCCTTAACGTTTATTTCCCCATATTGCCATTTTGTCTTTTCAGAAAGGATACCCGGATCATGTTGCACACGGAATTGATTATTTGCCCTCGTTTTTCATTATGAAGATAAACTTATCATCATCATTCATGTTTCTGAAATCTATGCTATCATTTTGAGCAATATCAAACAAGTGATTTCTAGAGTCAGCATACGCACTTCATTCCATAATAAAATGTTTTTCTGTTTCAACTTTATGTTCATCACACATGTGATAAATTTTGTCTTTTAATTGCGTTTTTGGTTGCGTGTGTCGACCCTTTTCTATAGCTAAGATATGATTGCTAACACGTAGTCGGTGAACATCTCTCTTGATGCTTATATCGAACGTGTCTGAGGTACGGTTCTATATCATAATTGTCTTTGAAAGTTCTGTAAGTTCGCAGTTTATTAGCACCATCTGGTCTGTCGTCATCGAAAATGTCTCTTTCGAACTTTTTATATGTTCTGATTTTAACCTTTCAATTATTAGTTTGTCTTGTCACTCTTATTGTTGTATTAGATTGTGATATATTGATACCATTTTTGACTAATTGTGCGTCCCAAGTTAATTGAGTAGACATGATGGATTCCCTGAAAGAATCATGCATTGAAGTTTTTGATTTTACTGCACGCAGTTTATTTAGATATGTATACATATTACCGCGATAGCATTAATTTATATGGGATATCGAAACAATTCAGCCATCGAAGCATCATTTGAGGCCTTTTTATTCAACCTGAGTATACCCTTACAAAATTTCAAGTGCGTTTGCTCAAGTGCGTTAGAATTAGTAATCGAAATTTCAACACGGAAGCCCACATATTACATCAATATACGCATTATTAATTTGTCAAACAAATTACATTTCATATTGACAGACAATTCTGTATGTGAATTCAGTGATCAAGACATAGTTCTAGAAGTTCCAGACATCTTACAGGCAGAAATGAAGACGAGACACAAATAATTATATTTGTCAAATATTGATTCACGATCGGCAAATATCGCCATGCAATTGGAGACGTAATAATTTTCTTATGATTGTTTTCGCTTTTGACAGTCATCATATTTAAGAGTTACTGGCTTTGTTCATCCAGACATTGTCGAGCAACCATGAACATTCGCCATCGTTGGTTCAGAGGTCAGAGGTCAGAGGTATATTAACCCAACTCTAACCCAACGTTTAGTCAACCGAATCCGACAAAACGTTGGGTTAGAGCTGTTCTAAACTAGTTGGGTTAGAAAAAAGTAACCACAACTTTGCAAGGAAACGTTGGGTTAAATTAACCAAACAATGGGTTTGAGGTAACTGAACATGGGGTTAGAGAAAAGATACATGTATGTGAATATATAATTATAGTCATCTCAATGGATGAGTTTTTAACATATAATCTGAGATTCTGGTCTTTAATTAAGTTTCCCAAAGATAAGTCCAATCAATGGATTCATTTCGGACCTTAACGTCTAAATAGATGGGAGATATTGAATTAAACCAGACATCGAACCTTGTATGTAATATGTAAGTAACGAAGTGTAACATATAATGACTTCCTTTTCGGGAATAAACTAACAACCTATAGAAAAGAATAATTGAACCACAAGCGATACTACAACTAGATAATTCTGACATAACATGTGACCCGCCATATCAAATCCAGTCGGAAGTCGGGATTTTTTACCCTGTGCCAATGCATTCTCTTATATATGCGAATCGACCATAGGTCGCCTCGCATATATAAGAGAATGCATTGGCCTAACAATTTTTATACCCCCACTTTCAAAGAAAATGGGGGGTATACTGGATTGACTGCGTCCGTCCGTCTGTCCGTCACGCTTTCTCCGTCCGTCCGTCCGTCCGACCTCATAACTCGAACAACTATGAACCGATTTCAATAATTTGTTGTATGCAATCACCTTAGGACGGTCTCTCCGCATGATGCTAATTGCGGTTCGGTCCGACTTTGTTTTCTTCAAGTTACGCCTCTTTTTCGACTTAATAACTTTAACAAATATGAACTGATTTCAATAATTTTTGGTATACATGCTTCATCACAATTTTTATCCTCTCTACATGATGCGGCTACGGATTGGCTCAGACTGTTTTTCGTAATATTACACCTCATTTTCGACTTATTTTGACTTAGAAAATTCTGTCTGACTTAATAACTTTAAAAAATATGAACCGATTTGAATATTGTTTTCTGTACAAGCTTCTTGTGACACCATATCGATATTATTAGTCCGAATTTTTCTTTAAAGTTAAAAATCTTTTTGGTTGAGTTTACGGATAATGCGGGTTGAATTTGCCACGGTGGGGGTATGCTAGCACGCGAGTGCACACCTCTTGTTTATCATGTTATTTAAATAAATGTTTCTTACAATTTTTAGGACATAAAATAAAAAAACATCCATTACCCTGCAGGGAGCCCCACACATATATAGAACCACCTAGAAGAGTGTCGTCTGCTCATGTTTGTCTGGGGCTCTGTATGGGTGAAATTATAAAATTGTTAAAGAATACAAGAACATATTATTAAAATTGTAAAAAATTGTTAGGCCAATGCATTCTCTTATATATGCGAGGCGACCTATGGTCGACTCGCATATATAAGAGAATGCATTGGCACAGGGTAAAAAAATCCCGACTTCCGACTGGATTTGATATGGCGGGTCACATATGCATTTGCCGTGTATTTATTTGTGTATATAACAATGAAGATAAGAATATATGACAAACAGAGCTCACATCCAGTACATCTGTATCAAGGGGCAAAATTGAAACCCAGTGATTTTTAACTAAACTAATCTAGACCAAAAACCTAACCAAACAATTGAACCCAACTTCTGGAATTTGACCCAACATTAAACCAACTTTGGATAACCCAACAATTTTAACTAATTGTTTTTAGAGTGTAGTGGTCACTCTATATGGGGTACACTAATTTGGATAACTAAACTGGCTTTTTGGTGAAATTCCGTTGTTGTTGTTGTTGTTGTTGTTGTATATGGATGATACGGGGACCACATATATATACATACAACAACAACAACAACAACAACGGAATTTCACAAAAAAAGCCGGTTTAGTTATCCAAATTAGTTCATTACCAATCACTAGATCATATTTGCCGAATAAGTCCTATAATACCTTTTTTTACTTGGCAGTTTGGCGATGGGCGAGAGACGACAGAATTATCCATATTTTCATCATTATTATGTAATATTTATATTTATTATATGCTTCCCCATTAAATAGTGGGAAATTGCCGTGGCGTAGAGCGTTATATCCATCGCCTGGACCGACTCGATGGATAACACTGACCGACTCGATGGATAACACTGACCGGCTCGATGGATAACACAATAGTATTACTTTTTCGGAGATTACTTCCGGTTTATAGCGGCGAATCACATTAAGTTTCAAAGCGTATCAATAACAGCCGGACTATTGTTTTAATTATTGATTTTCACGGTTCATAAACTGTTATTTAATTGTTATAATGTTAACTCATTTGTTTTAATATATTCTTATCACTAAATTATGTATACATTAATTTTCTCGCATCATTTCAGAATAAAACAATGGGGACTATTTCTTATTGCGGCTATGCTCGATATTTGTCATATTCTCTATATATCTATTATATATTTTAGAAGATCTGTCTGTCTGTCTGTCTGTGTGTCTGTGTGTCTGTGTGTCTGTGTGTGTGTTCGCGATGAACTCGAAAACGTCCCAACCGATTTCGATGAAACTTGGTATGTGGGGGTATTTTCGGCCGGGGACGAACATAGGCATATTAATTTGTCCGTGCGACGTCACCTTGACCTTGAAATCGGGTCATTTCAAGGTCAAACGCCCGAATATCACGGGATTTCGATGAAACTTGGTATGTGGGGGTACTTTCTTATGGCGAGTCTCATAAACATATTCATTTGCCCGTGCGACGTGACCTTGACCTTGAAATCGGGTAACTTCAAGGTCAAATCGCCAATTTTGATGGGATTTCGACGAAATTTGATACGTTGGGTTACTTTTGTTCACCGATTGTTTTGGACGGGTCCAATCGTGACCCCGACCAGACCTTGACCTTCAAAATGATCAATTCAAGGTCAAATCGGGTAAAACCGGATGGATTTCGACGGGCACGTTTGTCGGGTACTTTTGTCCGGGCAGTGTTTTGGACTGGTCAAATCGTTACCCCACTTGACCTTGACCTTCAAAATGGACAATTCAAGGTCAAAGCCCGGACGAAGTCGGGTCACCTTCTAGTCTATTATATATTTTGGAAGATCTGTGTGTCTGTCTGTGTGTTCGCGATGAACTCGAAAACGGCCCACCCGATTTCGATGAAACTTGGTATGTGGGGATATTTTCGGCCGGGGACGAACATAGGCATATTAATGTGTCCGTGCGACGTCACCTTGACCTTGAAATCGGGTAATTTCGATGAAACTTGGTATGTGGGGTACATAAGGCCGGGGACTGGCATAAAACTATTAACTTGCCCGTGCGATGTGACCTTGACCTTGAAATCGGGTCATTTCAAGGTCAAACGCCCGAATATCACGGGATTTCGATGAAACTTGGTATGTGGGGGTACTTTCGTATGGGGAGTCTCATAAGCATATTCATTTTCCCGTGCGACGTGACCTTGACCTTGAAATCGGGTCAATTCAAGGTCATATCGCCAATTTTGATGGGATTTCGACGCAATTTGATAAGTGGGGTTACATTTGTCCACTGAGTGTTTTGGACGGGTCGAGTCGTGACCCCGACCTGACCTTGACCTTCAAAATGATCAATTCAAGGTCAAATCGGGTAAAACCGGATTGATTTCGACGGGCACGTTTGTCGGGTACTTTTGCCCAGGCAGTGTTTTGGACCCCACTTGACCTTGGCCTTCAAAATGGACAATTCAAGGTCAAAGCCCGGACGAAGTCGGGTCACCTTCTAGTATATATATATATATATATATATATATTATATATTTTATAATAATGATGGAAATATGGATAATTCTGTCGTGTATTAATAGTGAACATCGAATCGGAGTATGTATCTTTCGTGAATTCTCCAAAAATCTCAATTTCAAAGTATCAATTTGAAGGGAAAAAAATCATTATCCC
This sequence comes from Siphonodentalium dalli, assembly GCA_032622095.1. NCBI lineage: Eukaryota > Metazoa > Mollusca > Scaphopoda > Gadilida > Siphonodentaliidae > Siphonodentalium > Siphonodentalium dalli. Next base: position 165,065,405 of record CP136063.1, on the reverse strand, counting down.
TTATAACCAATGTATGCTATAGTACTATAACAACAACTCTTTACCCTCACAATTTGAGAGATATTCGAATTATGAAAAACAAGTGGTTAAAAAATATATATATATTTTCATTAAAAAACACACACTGCATTATCTAGACTAAGAACCCAACTAAGGTATGCGCTCAGTCTACAATCTGAAATCGTTACTGCTTGTCGGTGATAAAATAAATAATGAGTATGTATAAGTTTGATGGTATCAAATTTGGTGTCCACCCCATCTCTCATCCAAACGGCACCAATTTGGCGTCTTTAAATCACGATTAGATACCTTGTATCATGGAGAAGAATGTGTATCAGTTTGGTGGAAATCGGCGCTAAAAATATTTGTATAAAATGTGGTGCCCCTCTCCCATTCCCTGCACCCCTGCCTCTAACGGCGCCACTTTTGACATATTTTAACCACACCATTTGATTGCTCATATGATGGAGATGGTTATGTATAAGTTTGGTGGAAATCGGCTACAAAAAATGTCTGAGAGAAAATAAATAAAACATTTTTCATTGCATATTTTAGTTTTTGCAGGACTATTTCTTTTTTTAAGGAAAAATAACCATAAAACAACATAATGTCCGAAAAGATGATCAGTATTGAGTATTTCTGTCTGCCAGATTATTGAAAACGTGGTTGAATAATATACTTTACCCGATAAAATAACTGCCTCCTCGTTTCGGGTGACAAGGCATCTGCGTATTTTTATTTTCGTTGAAAACATATAATAAATCTTATCCGTATTCGTAGTAGGCTATGTGACAAATATTGATATATACAGTAAGGCTCTAAGTAATCGACTTCTTAACCACAGCAGAATTATGGGTAACTTTTCAGGATTTAGTCGGAAATATGGCTTGTTGCCATTCATCGGAAAGCTCTTGGGGTGTTACCCATAATCCTGCTGTGGTTAAGAAGTCGATTACTTAGAGCATTACTGTGCGTATTTAGATCGTGCCATGAATATCTACTCTGGTGAACGCCCGTGACGTTAGCCAGTGTAGAGATTCATGACATGATCTAATTACGTACTGTGGTAATGTACCTGCATGAATATCTGTTTGCGTTTGGTTTTTCAGTTATCACAGTTGATGTCTACTATGATGCTGTTAGGGCAAACTGATGCTGTTAAGAAAAAAAGTACCGTTATTTTTAAGTTTACCCATACTATAGTATGGTAAACATAGTGTCGTTGCCCGGATTGACCACTCGTCGTTCGTCCGTCTGTCCGTCTGTCTGTCGGTCCGTCTGTCTGTCTGTCCGTAGACACTTTACGAGTAATGCGATAACTCAAACATTTTTTGTTAAAGAGTTATGGCCCTTTTTCAACTTAGAATTCACGCATTCTGCCATAACTCAAACCAAATTTGGTATGTGAGTTTCACAGCCGAAAATACAGATCGAGTCCGAATATGGGTTTGATCCGATTAATTTTGAAGGAGTTATGACCCTTTTTCGAGAAAGAAAAAAAAATCCAATTTTTTTAGATTTAGCTCCTTGCTAAATTTAGCATATACAAATATTAAATTTTGTTTTAACTTTAATAAAATAAAAAAAAAAAAAAATAATAAAAAAAAAAATACACTTTCATTTATTTTAGTTTTATACGATTAATTAAGTGTGATATCCTGTTTTGAAAATATGAAGATTTTATTGCAATAGTTTCATGTAATATAATGATATAAATAAATTACCATGTGTAAAAATACGCTCTTTAAAAAATCGTCAGTTGTGGGTTGCACCCCACAAGTTACTCAAACAAAAGATCGCATCCCACAAGTATTCATAGGTATGTGCGGTCACCCCACAAGTATACTCTGGCCAGTGCGTAGACACTTGCTATCCGATTCATTTACTCAAATATTTTTTATCGAATCGTGTTCAAATTTTATGTGCATGTTTATGATGACACACTTCTCACCTGTATATCTGTATACACCTGTATCGATCAGTTGATCGGTTTAGAAATTATTAACACTTTGCATCCGCACATAGGCATGAGCTATCCGATGCTGTAACCAAAGTATTTTTTGTCCGATTGTTTTCATATTTGATATGTAGGTTTATAATGACACACGCCTCACCTGTATAGTTTTTGGTATCGACTAGTTGATTAGTTTAGAAATAATTAACCCTTCACACACATGCTATCCAATGTAATAAGTTGAACATATTTCTTCTGATCTGCCTCATTTCTTACCTAGGTTTTCCCTAGCATGGTCTTCATCTGTATGGTTTTTGGTATTAATTAATTAACCCTTTTCACTCTTATGTTTACTTAGAACTCACGCAAGCTGCTATGACTCAAAACATTTTTCATCTGATCTACACCAAATTTGGGACACGTGGTCCTCACCCCAAAATACAGATCAAGTTCATATTTGGGTTTGATCCGATATATTTTAACAGAGTTGTGGCCCTTTATAATTCAAGTAATGTAGTTATACATGTAATACACTGGTACTAGTTTATGATTGAGTGGTGGACAACTATATTAGAAATATAATGATAACAATCCCTCTTGTATTCCATGCAGACTGTAAACAGCTCATGAAATGAAATGATTAATGACTTCTGCTATGTAGCTATGGCCAAGTGTTAGATGGATACCAAGATAAACAATGCTGATGACTGGTTAATTGTCAAATTTGATAAATGACATGAGGCTCGTGTTTATCTAATTTTGAAATTTCATTACAGGCTGCCTGATAATTGACCCATGGCCTACACAATTGTCTTCTATATTCCATTGATATGCTTAGAAAATAATTAACCCTTTCCAAGTTTCCAACAGATTTATGCTATAATGCACATGGGCTCTTCCTCATATGTCTTATATTGTGTTATCTTCACACTGTTCACTTCTATGGATTGTGGAATTGATTAATTGATTTTTGAACAAATATATTAACCCTTCAGACACATTCTTTTGATATTACATTAAAATAATGGCTAATAGCCAATATAATTTTTATATGCAATAGGTTACAAGCAGATAAATCTACTTTATTGTTTGTATTATGCAGAAACATATTAAATGAACCCTCTTGTTGAATCAGGTTCATTAGTTAATGAACTTTCAATAAGACACCAACTGAATATGCTTACAGATTATAGGTGATGCATTATTTTGAAAATCAATATGGCAGATAATATTGCCAGGAATCTTATTTTCCCATCTGTTCATATTGTCATGGTTGACTGAATTTTGGGTATCACAGAGTGCTTAAAAGATTAACAGTGAAGGTTATGTGTTCTAGTCTGCAAGCTACTTGTAAAATATTGTTATGTCTTGAAACCATTTGATTGAGTGCTACTTACTTTCCTTTATATTAACTATGGTAATCTTTTCGATTTAGGGATCATTCGGGCCAGCATCCACACCATATAATGGCTGTATAACATGGCTGTATAACATTATATAGATAACACTTTTGTATTGTATAAACTACATACATTTTGACATGATTGATAAACAAATAACAACTGGGAAGAATTGGGGGGGGGGGGGTCATTAAAGTTCAAATTAAATAAGAGATGGAATCCCACATGTTGTTCTAAGCAGTCTGGCTTGTCAACTAATTATAATTTCTCTTTAGAAGTGAATGAGATTTGAATAGCTGGTAGGTCAAAAGTGGCAGAGATAGATATTTAATAGTTTTGTTTCCAATGAGCTAACTTCAACTTATAAACATATCCTCAGAAATAACTAAACCATTGGATTTCACATAGAGAGGTCCTTGGATGAATAATGATAGAGTTATTAGATTTAAAACACCCCCCCCCCCCCCTTCACAACCACAAATTCTTTAACTCCTTCTTAAGACAAATTATTTGAGCTATTGGATTTAAGATGGTGCTGATATATGGATACCTGTGTTCATATCTTTGATAATATATCAGTTATAGCTAATCGCTATCGCCCGGGTATGGGTTAAACATCTGCCGATCGTGATCGGCCTCTCGTTGAAAAATATATTAACCCTTCAGACACGTGCTTTCAATTTGAAATTAAAACAACAGCTGATAGCCAATATGATTTATCTATGCAATGGGAAACAGGCAGATAAATATACATGACTATTGTAAGTGATGACTTGTTTTGAAAATCAATATGGTAGATGTTAGTATTTCCAGGAACCTTATTTTCCCATTTGTTCACATTTTCATGGTTGATTGAATTTTAGGGGCCATAGAGCACTTAGCCGATTAACATTGAAGGTTGTGGCTTTTAGTGTCCAAGCTACTTGTAAATCATTGTAATGTGTGAAACCATTCAAATGAGTGCTAACTTACTTTCTTTTATATGAACGATTTAGTGGTCATAGGGGCCAGCATCCCCATCATATTATGTCTGTATAACATTATATAGATAATACTTTTGAATTGTATAAACTACATATATTTTTGAAAACCATACACCCCTGTTATGAAACACTTAATCTTATTTAATACACAGGTCAGATCTGATCTTATATCTGTCCATGTTTGATAAACAAATAACTGGGGAGAAGGGGGGTGTAATTAAAGAACCATTTAAATATGAGATGGAATCCCCTACATGTATGTCGTTCTAAGCAGTCTGGCTTGTCAACAAATTATAATTTCTCGTTAGAAGTGAATAATAAATTTTGAATATCTGGCATGTCAAAAGTGGCAAAGAAAGGGATTTATCACTTTTGCTTCCAATGAGTTAACTTAAACTCAATGAGTTAACTTAAACTCCTAAACATGTCCCCCGAAATCACTAAACCATTGGATCTCACAGTGAGAGGTCCTTGTGTGAATAGGGACAGAGTTGCGAGATTTAAAACTACTCCTCCCCAACCCAAAGGTATGGGTTAAACATCTGCCGATCGTGATCGGCCTCTCGTTTATTAAGTTGTCATTTTCGCTGTGTTCGGATAATCTGAACATATCCAAGAAAAGCCATCATGTGTATGAAACATTAAAAAACATATATATTGCGAAAGAGTTTAATACTATAGTTGTATTAATTAGCTGTTGCAAATCGACTATGATCAAGATGGCTGTTCATAGTGTTTTGCAAAGGCTAGCGCGACCATTATTAATTTAACCCTTTGAGTGCCAGGGTCCGATCTCATCAGCCCTAAACCTACAAAATAAGTCTGTTAAAGAATATAAGAATAAATTATTAAAATTGTAAAAAAACAACAAAAAAACATTGTTAGGCCAATGCATTCTCTTATATATGCGAGGCGACCTATGGTCGACTCGCATATATAAGAGAATGCATTGGCACAGGGTATATGGGTTGATACAAAAATCGACCTGGCACTCAAAGGGTTAAAATAAATTTATTTATGTTTTTGATAGTTTCATATATATACACTGTTTTTAATTTCTGAAATCGCTCGGATCAACCAAACACCGCGAAAACGACAACTTTACAAATGATAGTGCCAATGACACTGTAGCTCAACTTGGGGAGGCATTAATAATTTTATGCCGAGCAGTCAATAGAATGATAAAGAAGGAAAGTAAAAACGTTTCACTAAATGGATTGTATTGTTTAAATGACACTAATTTAATTTCAAACAGTTTTCCACTAAATGTGGGCTGCAGGGTGTGCCGATGGATTCAAATGTGAAATCCAAGATGGCTCCAGGTGCCCAGGTTTTTATGTTTACCCATATCATAGTATGGTAAACATAGTGTCGTTGTCCGGATTGACCACTCGTCGTTAGTCCGTCCGTCCGTCCGTCTGTCTGTCTGTCTGTCTGTAGACACTTTATGCATGGTGCGATAACTGAAATATTTTCTATCTGATCGGAACCAAATTTGGTATGTGAGTTTCTCGGCCCAAAATACAGATCGAGTTCAATTCTTATTTGAAAAAAGGCCATAACTCTGGTATAGCAAATCAGATCTAACCCATATTCAAAACTCGATCTGTATTTTGAGTTGAGAAACTCACATACCAAATTTGGTTCCGATCAGATAGAAAATATTTCAGTTATCGCACCAGATTTGAGTTTTTGATAACCCAGGTAGATTATAATTAACTACCAGTAATACAAGCTTAACTGCAATAGAGAGTGTTCTGAGAGACTAGAGCTATAATGTTGTCTTATTGAATTTGTTATTTTTAGCCACCATGTATCACATAGCAGTGAAGCTGTAACCCATTCATGATTCAATGGACTCTCCCATTCAGTTCTAAGAGTTTTAATTGAAATAGTCTATTATTCATTTGTAGGGATGTTCTCATTATAATTTTCAATTAATCATTCTTCTGTTATATCTCCAGGTTTCTCCTCGTTCGCTTGCATGGATTTCTGTAGTTAAAGATTAACATGTCTCAACATTCCTGATACTTTCATCTGATACCATGTCTCATTTCATATTGGTTTATTTTGACACACTCTTTGCCCCTATTGATTGATTGATTTATTTTGATTTTTATGTGTACCCATACCATAGGATGGTACACATATATTGTCGACATCCGGATTGACCATTTGTCGTCCGTCCGTCTGTCGGTAGACACTTTACGCATGGTGCGATAACTCAAACATTTTTTTATTCGATTGGAACCAAATTTTGTAAATCTGTTTCTCAGCCCAAAATACTGATCGCGTAAGTTTTTTTTTTATGGAGTTATGGCCCTTCTTCGACTTAGAATTCACTCATGCTGCAATAACTATAATAAATATATATCTGAAATCAAATTTGGTATGTCACAATTTCTCAGCCCATAATACAGATAGTATTCGAATATGGGTTTGATCCGATTTTTTTAACAGAGTTATGAGCCTATTTAAAAAAAAATATTTAAAGATTAATAATGAATGTTATGGATTTTTGAGTCCAAGCTGAAAATAGCTAATCACTATCGCCAAGGTATGAGTTAAACATCTGCCGATCGTGATCGGCCTCTCGTTTAACAAATTGGAAGAATTTGACAGCTTCCATCAAGAGGTTACACCAAAGAACCATATGAAGTTTGGATGGGGGAATGAGGGATGTGGCATGTAGGGTGTGCCAAAATATTTTAGTCATGAAAAGAGTAAAATCCAAGATGGCCCCTGGCGACCATGTTTTTTAACGAAATTCAGAAAATATCATTGGCTCCCATCTAGAGTTCACCCCGAAGATCTATATGCAGTTTGGTGGCGATTAGATGAGGGATATGGTCTGTAGGGTGTGCCAAAGGATTTAGTCATGCAAAGAGTAAAATTCAAGATGGCTGAGCTAAACAAAACGGTACTTTTTCGCAACGGCATCAATTTGCCCAAATATTATCATAGCAATTCAGCATGATCACCAGCATCATGGCACGTTAGCAAGATCACTTGGCCAGGGGTGATAACGTGAAACAATTAATTTAGTAAAGAAAGTGTTAATATTTTCTTTCCACAGAACTTCAAGAATCCGTTGGTATACCTCGCTCTCCTCTTCATTACGATTGCGTTGTTCATTGTCTGGCAGTTATATGAATTAACTGAGTCCACAACAAGATGGGCACATATCGACCAAAGTCAACATATCATAGTGGCGCAACAAAATTTCAACGATTCGAAAGATGAATGTGAGTGGAAATCTTTTTATATTGTTTTTATGTGTACCCATACCATAGTACACATAAATACACCAACATTATAATGGAACATGTTTCAAGCGGACCCGCCAGATAAATTACCTGTTGTTTCCAATACCACATCAAATCACACTCAGACGTGTGCAACTGTAACTTTTGCTCCGCAGATTTGCATGAAAATCCACATTCAAAATTGATCACATGACATCCCCCTTAACGATTGTCTATGTATGTCGTCTGTTATTGGTCGTCTCACTACGCTTCGTTCTTATGTATTTTTTCAGATGGTTACAGTGCAAAAACAAGACTGAGGAAACCATGGCAGGCGATTGCCTTACTGGAATGGTAATATCACTATTAATTAAACCTTTCATTAATAAGTGGATTCTCCCACTCAGTTATCACAGTTTACCTTGGAATAGTTTATCATTCATTTGGAGGTGTGTTCAGGAAGCAATAAGCAGATAACATCTATTATTATCCATCCCTTAACTAACACTATTTCCGATTGGGCAAAAGCCGCCACGTGATAATCCGGGAAAAAGTCATATTGGACTCCCGAATGTCATATTGGACTCCCAAGTTTGCAATATGACTTTTTTTATCGGGACTCCCTGACGTCACGAATTAACTCTATTGCGAAATGAATCTGTCAAATTGTGATGCGCGCGCAACACTTCCGCGTTGATTTTTTTTTTTTACTTCCGTGTTTACTGTTCCAAACCATGCTTTCTGATGATCAATTACAGGCGTTTACAGAGAATTAAGTGCCGACAAATACCAAAAATAACCACAAAAGTTTTATTCCCAATAACATACAGATGGATACAATGTTGTGTACAGTATGTGTTTTTCTTGTATTCGTCCAGGTTGTGGTGAAAAAGTCATATTGGACTCGACACTCGAGTCCAATATGACTTTTCACCACAAACCTGTACTCGTACAAGAAAAACACACACTGTACACAACAGTGTATAATAACTTTATAATACAAGTGTATAATGAGTCATATTTATTGCAGGGAAATGTATGGTCGTTTGTTGGACTTATTATCCGAACATTTCCCATGGGATAACTACTCGTCAATGAGTAATTAGTACAGAGAGGGTTAAACCGTGACAGGCGATCGCCTGTCTGGACAACATATCCTCGTGAAAATAGGTTCATAATGGACCTAAATAATATTCACATAGGTTCATATTGGACCTAAATAATATTCACATAGGTTCATATTGGACTGATTTGATTATGAAATAAGCCCATAGTGTGGCTGAAGCTTAGATATACGATCGTCAGTCCCATTGTTGTAATGGAAGCGGATAGAGATTATCTGGTTGTAGTTGTCCACCATCTAGGCATGAGCCACGGCGATATGAGACAAATGGTGTTGTAGGGTGGCCCGTAAAACAAATTAAGTAATCACCCCTTTCACCAACCAGATCCAAAGTTGCCGCCGTCCAGGGATTGGGGTCACATAGGGCACCCACAACATTCCGTATATATATTGGGGGCCACCCTACAACACCCATTATACCACATCAAACGGTTAAGGGGCCGAGAAATTGTATAGGTGCCATATCTGAAACCATCTGGGCGGCCATTTTGGATCGCGGAGTGTGAAAGCGGGTGAATATTTAGTTTGTCTCAGGGGTCACCCTACAACACACTTTATTCGACCTAAAATGGGGGGGATTGCATGGGTACCATATAAGGACCCCTCTGATCAGTTATCAGTTTCGCTCGAGGTGGTCTGAAGGTGTGAACATTTAGCTTCCTTTGCGAGCCACCGTACAACACCCTTTATTTGATCTATATCGGTCAAGTGGCAGAGAAATAATGTGTACCCAATTTGACCCCTTCTGATCGGCGACCATTTTGGTTGAAATGTGTGAATATTTATAAGTTTTTTGGGGGCCACCCTACAAAACCCCTTATTTGACTTAAATCGGTCAATAGGCCGAGAGAAATGTCATTCCCATTCGATCCCTTGTGATAGAATCTAATGTTTATATATCTGGATATATGCAAAGGTCAATCAGTTATTTCGTGGCCACGAATTAGTATTTCGTGGCCACGAAATAAAAAATAATAATTCCCATGTCCTAAAACCAGCCACCGTAATAATGGTATATTATGGCATATATAATTTTTGTTAGGGGACACCTCTGCTGTCAGCCATAAACTTGAAGAATTGCGGGGAATCCTCTTGTGAAAACGGTAATTATCCTAACCAGGAATAAGCCATCACATAGATCGAATCCGCCATGCCAGAGATGCTATAGGTTACAGTGAAGTAATTCGATTGGTAGCGCCCACCAACGGATTTTGGACCAAGATGCAGGAGAGAATTAAAAAAATTCTGGGCTCTGGTTGGTTAATAGTAGTTTCGATATTTAAACATATAAAATACATGCAATCACTCCTCTTGAAATATCAGACTCCAAACAAAACATTGGCACATTGTAAAGCACGTGGTTCCTAGATTTAATTTTTTTGGTGTGAGGTGAAAAATGTCAATATTTTTTTCATGCAATTCTGACTCTCGATTATAAATCCCAAATTTAAAGGTACATTCCATGCTCGACGATATGATTTTTTTCATGCAGAAACTTTGCGCAGATGCCAATTCCGGTGACCATGTACTCATTTATCACAATTCGTGGATAGTCAGGGCTGCAGGCCATTATATGTTAACACTGAGGCCTATGGGAAATAATTACTTCACTGTTATTATCGATTTTATGCTCTTGCTCTAAGGAATGTGTGTGAGACTGGTGCACGTTATCTAGACTCCTCGTTGAGTAGAAGAGGATACGCCGGACGAGTCTACACTCTACAGCTGCATGTGTATATGGTCGAAATTGAAACGTGTCTGGCCCAAAATAGTCAATCAAATTATTACGCTCTATTTATAGTTTGTGTTTTGATTAGCGTTTTCCCCAAGAGTTGCTGATCGCGTAGATTACTAATGGGGAATCAAGCTCTCACAGCGTCATTATATATATACAGCGTCGACATAACGTTTACAGGGAGGACGATATACATGTAGGGCCGTCCGAAAACACCGGGACTATAGCCCCCTCCCAATATTATATTAGTATATTCGTCGATAATGTTATAGCAACAAATCTTTTGTTAGATTGGCCGGTGTCACACGTACAACAGTTGCCATGTCACAGTAAAGACGTTCTTATACTGCAGTTTGGTGAAAAGTGTGTCCGCCCGCGAGATGTAGAGGGTTGATATAGAAGGCATCCGCGTATATAACTGACTCTTCCTTAATCTTTGCGAGCGATTTTGCTTTGCGTTTCTTACAATTATGGAACTTTTCCTGGGTAATTAATTCAATGTTTATTGCGATTTTGGATCACAAAAGTCACAGAAAAACATTCAATTTCGAGTTTGGACCTTCACATAAAGTGAAGTACACTATTAAGGAACAGATAATCACTAAGAAATATATTCCCCGTGTTATTTTTTTGACAATTAAGGTTCCCTGTCAAAACTTCAAAAAGTTCCCAGGTTTTGCACTCTTAAAACGACTGTGTGGTAGAACCACACAGTTACCACACAGTTTGTGTAGCCACTTGATCGAGCACAACATTGTGTGGTGAATTGTGTGGCAAATTATCACACATCTGTTGTGTGGCGGTGGCGAACAAACTGTGTGGATCGACCAAACAACTTGTTCTTTGAAGGCACACATTAAATGTGTGCAAAGTTGCGCACAAGATTGTGTGGATGCAGATGAACAGTTTATGTGTGGTAACTGACCTACATAGTTGTGTAGTTGACACACACAAAGATGTTTGGGTCCAGCAAATTTATTTGTTCTCTGTATAGAATTATTCTACAAAATGTCTGTCATGTTGCACGTCGTGTATGGCGCTGTGCATCGCCATTATTCTTTTGGAAATTATCATCATCTCTGAATAATTATACCACCAGGGAGCCCAGATTATCGTTAAATGCCAACATATACTAAAGCAATGAGTGAACCTGAAACCTAAAATTACTTTCCATGCAAAATATGTGCACCACTACAAAGACCACACAAATAAGAACCGCCTCATTTGGACGCATGCATGCATACGCTGCGATTCTCTCGTTTGATGATGGTTTCATTCGTTTAATGGAGCGGCAAAACTTCTGAATGGATTACAGAATTTATTAGTGTTTTCTGAAAACTTTACTCGATTCAACGCGTAATTAAAGGTAGCATTTTAGCAGCACGCGGTTGCGAATGCATCGTGCACTCGTCGGCCTGATCATAAACAGGAAGGTGACTATATATATATGGTCTTCGTTTGTTCGTTGAATGGACACAAATATGTTTGCACTAAGGAAACAATATGTTCACCGCTACCACACAAGATTGTATTGTTATTGTACACAATGCTGTTGGGCGAGACTACACATATGTGTTAATCACATGCGTACACATTTGTGTTAATCACATGCGTACACATTTGTGTGGTTGATCCAAACAATAGTGTTCACCGCCATTACACTATTTGTATTGTTATTGTACACAATGTTGTTGGGCGAGACTACACCTATGTGTTAATCACATGCGTACACATTTGTGTGGTTGATCCAAACAATAGTGTTCACCGCCATTACACTATTTGTATTGTTCTTGTACACAATGCTGTTGGGAAAGACAACACATATGTGTTAATTACTGCAATCCTGCAAAAAAAAAATCATATTCAACGAAGAGTATTTACACCGATATTTATTGGCCATACATATAGTTCGGCTATCGTTGGACGTTTTTTCCCCCGCCATACATATGAAATGTTATAGTCTACTGATGCTTGACGTGCGGCGCTGGACGTTTTCGAATATTTAATTATCAAACATCAAACATGCATATCCCGGGGTCCGCGGCCTTCTTTTGTGTACACAGCAGAAATCGTGATTGTCGAATGATATAGTATAGCTATAGTCTTTAATTTCAATAATACAAAGACACAAAACAAAACAGCCGTTTAACACATTTACATGATATTTTGGTCATCCGACGAGTTTTCAAAGAAATTTAAACTATAAGCGTGCATGTTTCAGTTCCATCAATGGGTTTCACATCAATAACTAGAATGTTCCTCCAACTTGAATGTATTGGAACAATTCGAAAGTCAGTCTCTGCTATATATACATATATATGTATATTGCTATACTGGTTGGCTGTCTTACATCAGACTCACCCTCACGTGTGTAGAAGAACAAGCTCTAAAACTAACTGAAGCTTTCTGAGATCCCTTGAACTATACAAGAAAAGTAAGGGCTCCAAAGAGGATAGTCTTTTTGAATGTATATATACCGGTGCAATTTCTGGGGAGAAATCTCGAGTTCACGAAGAATAAAAGTCATCGCCTCTTGCACATAAACTAAATTACAGCACATGACATCATCATATGTATACCAAAATCATTGATTGTGGAATTTGTGTCTAACTCATACATTCCACCGTGGTTCTTGGTTGGTTGACTAGAGTTTATCTGCGTCGTTGCCAAGGCAGTCATGTCCATATCTTGTTATTTACATCGACGTCGCACCGCGTGACCGCCATGGTTTCACCATTGAACCTGTAAGCAGAGAAGTTATTTTGTTTATAACATGCCATTGTGGGAATATTATTTACTGTGTATGTACATCTATAACAGTATTATAATTCATACATTAAAGAGCGCATTTTCAGAAAGGAATATAGTTTTTGAAACATGCTAAATATCTACACGTATATACTACTCATTATAGCTTCACATAATGAATGTTCGGACATTTTATAAATATATTTTACTTTATCTATATGGCCAGATCGATGCCCCATTAAGCACAATCTTGACACGGGAAATTCGCAATTTTACATGAGGAATTTTAGCTATATAACACAATACATTCATATATAAGGATTATAGTATGAGAAACATGGCGAGTTTGAAAATAAGCCCCCCCTCCCCCTTTTTATAGTATAAACGATAACTCTTCACTTAATCCAAATGCTAATAATACTTTAATGACACATCTCACTATTCTGCAGTATTTATAATTTTAGATTATTTATAAGTTCATTATTTGCTATTATGACATTTATTGAATGACATAATATTCTTCACAATTTAAAGTTTTGGACATAAACGGTGGCTACATATGTATTAGATATACGACATCACCCCCACCCCGGCCCCTCCCTCGGTAACCGAATTTACGCAAGTTATACATAGCAGAGGAGCCAAAATATGCATGTTAATTTTTCACATCGGTTTGGTAAACCACCAATATAATGGACAAATAAATACCCCACCCACCCAACAATTTGTTTCACTTGGTACATTGATCGTCCATTGTGGTATTTCAAGGTTTATTGCAACAGTGATGCTCATGATCATCATATTCAAATGAAATTTATTTGAAACACCAATTTCACCCAATTTAGGTGATTCCGGGTGCCACATATAGAACTTCGTAGTATACGACTAGGGCATTTCAGTGGCATCCACAAGTCGTATTCAGGGACGCGGCTCGATAGTCGCCGTTGGCGGGGGGGGGGGGGGGTTCACCTTCAAATGTCGAAGTGCACCCCACCCTCCCCTTGAACCAAATTTGTAGAATTATATTTGCACACCCCCCTCTCGTTCTGAATTTTCCAATTGGTACCTCAAGCTTTCCAACTATTAGAATTTCCAACAAAATGGAAGTCTTCCACCCGATGGCCATTTGAGGCCATTTTTGTTTTACCAAAAGTAGAAAAATATGCTACTGTTTGTCTAAAAAAAACCCAATAAATTTCCCACTAATTACTGGTTGAAAAATCAAACAAAGAGAACAATTTCAACCTATTATAATGCATGTGGTGTAAAACTTGCAACTTTGCGTCAGGCATGAAATTTCCAACTGTTGGAATTTTTATAAAATTTTACCGAAGTTTGGGATAGGGTTATAGACACACCCTTCCCAATATCCGCCCTGTCGCCACGTCACTGGTTGCAGCTAGCCCACTGAAAGACCATATCCGATCCTTCTTTAATATAATTTTAGTTTCAGGGACAGTTCCACATGAATGGGGAATAGGAATTATTCAACAATTTTTAAGTCAAATGACCCCTCCTCACCGTCAAACTATCGTCCTATCACCTTGGTGAGCTGCATAGCAAAGCTATTTACATCGATATTGAGTAACCGGATTCAGATGTTTTTAGAAACTAATAATCTCTTGTCCGAAAACCAGACTGGTTTTCGTTCCAATTATTCGACCACAGATCACATTTTCACCATTAACTGTTTGATTGATTTACTGAAAACGCTTAAAAGAAACCTTTATTGTTCGTTCATTGACCTATCCAAAGCTTTTGATAAAGTCTGGCGAACTGGTTTATGGAGAAAACTCTTTGACATAGGAGTAAAAGGCAGAGTTCTGAAAGTAATAGTAAATATGTATGTTGGTATTAAGTCATGCGTGTCGGTAAATAACTCTTTTTCTGATCTATTCCCATGCGAACTCGGAGTTAGACAAGGTGGAAACCTCTCACCCATCCTATTTTCCATATACACGAATGATTTAGAGAACTTCCTCAGTCAGAACCAACAGAATGGTTTACTAATCACTAACCCTAAAGTTGGATCTAGTTTACCGTTGCTAAAGCTTTTCTGTCTGCTTTACACAGACGACACGGTCCTCATGTCATACACTGCAGCCGGTCTGCAATCGGCCCTAGATGACTATGCCCAATATTGCAAAAAATGGAAACTTGTCATTAATGATGCCAAAAGCAAGGTAGTTATATTTGGTAGAAAAAAACCAACCAAGATTCAGTTTACTATTGACTCTCGACGTTTAGAGACTCATTGGTAAGATCCGGAACTTGAAACTATCTTTAAAGTGTACTATAGATCTATATGAGAAAACGATAGTCCCAATCCTAACTTACGGATCTGAAATATGGGGTATTGGAAGTCTAGCGATTGTTGAAAGACTAGAATTATGGTTTCTAAAATTCATACTTAGACTTAAAAAGACCACACCCACTGCTTGTATCTATGGAGAACTCGGTATATTCCCTATTTCATTGAAAATTCAACAAAGAATTTTGAACTTTTGGGGACGACTGGTGACTGGTAAACGCGACAAACTCTCTTATCTTATGTACTGGAGGTTGTGCAGTCAATTTAATCAGACAGATATTTTCAAAAACCATAAATCTAATTGGATTAATTATGTATCGAAATTATTACATGATATTGGCATGAGCGGGGTGTGGAAATTTCATTCAATTGGAACATTGAGATCGTTTCGGGAGGTCACAAAGCGAAAACTCGAAGCCACTTACATCCAACAATGGTGGAACACATTGTCCTCATCAACAAAATACTCATTTTACCGAGAAATAAAACTAATATTCAAAGAAGAAGACTATATAACAAAATTAAATACAAACGATGCGCTAACACTAATCAAATTTAGAACACGTAACCATAGACTACCCGTTGAAGTAGGTGACTGGACTAGAGCGCTGGCAGAGGACAGAACGTGCACATTTTGCGATTTCTCTGAGATCGGAGACGAATTTCATTTTCTTCTTAAATGCCCGAAATTTAACTCCATCAGATCTAGATACATTGCTCCGTACTACTACACAAGACCCAACATGTTTAAGTTGAGTCAACTGATGAACAACCGAAACCACGGGTTACACGCGGAATTGCTAGAGTAGTCTCTGAAGTAAATAATCTTATATCTGAAATCCCGATGCTATGACCTGTTCATAATCCACATTATATGTGTAGATGTTTGTCACACACTAACCACCATGAACCTGACATGGTGAAGCTTGTCCCAATTCAACCAAACCCCAATGTTGTTGTTGCTGATCGTAGTATTGAACATATCTGAAACCAACCATACTTCAATGATTTTGTTGTTGTTGCTGTTTCGATAACAGCGCTGCGTCATATAAAATAGCTTTAATCATGTAAATGAAATCTCCGGACTCCAAACCCCCGAAAAACTAATGAACTCGAAACTGGGGATCAAGCGACCATATTTTGAATCGCTTCGAAAAATACGTAAAGCTCTCTTGGCTCTTGTTTGCAGAATAAACGTATATAACCATCAACGCAAAACAGATACAACTTATTGTAAAAAGCATTAAACAAATTAAAAATGTTATCTTGCGATAAAAAATCAG
Organism: Siphonodentalium dalli; assembly: GCA_032622095.1. NCBI lineage: Eukaryota > Metazoa > Mollusca > Scaphopoda > Gadilida > Siphonodentaliidae > Siphonodentalium > Siphonodentalium dalli. The sequence continues at coordinate 165,048,623 of CP136063.1, read as the reverse complement.
GGTCACCTGATCCTCAGAGTATCCGGGGCTCCATCATATTGTTGTAACAAAAAACAACAAAAATAAAAAATATTTTGTTTGTTTTTATTTACACTTGATTCTACTGAAAAAATTGTACAAGTAATTTAATCAGTACATACTTACTTTTAGCCGAGTTGATATTGTTGAAATTACGGTAACCCCACAGCACTCGTGCCCGCATACGCGCCATTCTTTTTTTCAAATCAGACACTCTCATTAGACGACGACGATACTCCCTTAATGCTGACAAACACACACACAAAATCCAGACAATTTTCCAAAGTAGAACAACACGAATATAAGTATCCGTCCACCGCCTCTCATGTGTCACGGTAACAAGCATGCAAACCACAAAACCTGAGATGTAACGTTTAAATCCGAGATGCAACTTTTAAAGTATATAAACGTTCAACGCGCAACACACATTTATTCAGCAACAGTGAAACCTCCCCAACGACGTGACACGAGTGCATGGGTGGCTTCCAATTTACTCTCCAGGTCAACGGATCAGCACGAAAAATTAATGTTGTTACTGCTGCACGATTCTTGTTGGCCCCGTCTGACCCAGTTTTGTGTAAACGTTGTGTGTGCGTGTTCGTCTTGCAAACTAGGGATGTTTATTAATGGAATGGGGTGGTATGTTGTCGAAGGGTCAGGCTTAATGTATGACAAAATATCATGGATTATTGTTCTAGTAAATAAACAATAGCAAAACGTATGGAGCCCCTAATACATATCTAAAGTGTAAACTTTTATTATCAATTTAATACCTACATATATATGTTTGAATATGACTATTATATATAATGTTGATGACTGACATGTTAGTCCTACTGTTTATATGATTATAATTAACCATTTTTTTATATGCAGGCGGAGAGATGTTCCTAGCGCAAATGTGAAAAATACCATATATAACTTTGAGCGAAATCAAGCAAGAAATAGATGTCGTGTAAAATTAAGGATGATATAGAACTAATGCATAAACATATGTATAAATATAACTCTGACCTCATGACAGTATGCGTAATACGCCATGTTTTTCTGGGTTTTTTGGTGTGTTTTTTGTTATTTTTTTATCGTCTCCAATGAGGTGTGAATAAACCGGTTCCTCAATGCTTTAGAACGACTTGCACGTGCGCTGAGAACTCCTCTCCCCTCTCTGTTGTGAACTGCGCATGTACCATATATATATACGCCGGCCCGTCCTTCTCGTTGTAAAGGCTTAATGTATAGTTAATTGTAATGGATATTGGGGTCGGGCAGGTCGGTGGCTTCATGTATGCTCGAATACCACAGTATAAGTGGTGAAATGGGTTAATAAATATTTATTGGTCTCAGTATAGATATTTCCTCTCATCTGCATTCCATATAAACACAAAACACGTCGTTACTTTATCAACATGAGAACCTTACCGTGCAAAATAATAAAATTGTGGTTCTGGTTTAAAGCACGCTGTATAATATATAGTGTGTATGTGATGAACACACATTTGTTCAGTAAATGTCTTCATCACACAGTTGAATTTGTCAATTTACATAAAGACAATTTTCGAGCAGAAATAGGTTTCATGCGTCGGAAAGATGCGTATCATATAGACTACAGAAACAACAGATAAACCCAGATAAACGCACAACTCTAAAATGTAAATATATGACTATGCGATAGGAAATTGTTGAATCAGAAAATCCAAATCGTTCAATCATGTTATACAAAATAGATACGGACATTCTCACAAAGGTGAATATCTTGCCAATTTAAATATAATCTTACCTTAACTATAGAAATAATCGAAGAGACCGCCCAATATATCGAATTTCGAGATCCACCACAATCAACAAGACTCTATGTGTAGACTTTACGGCAGCCTGTGAGCCTGTACGAAACAACGACGCGCGCGTGACCACCACGTGAAATTTAAAAAACCGACGTCACACACAAATATGTGTGGTGATGTACACATATATGTGTGGATATTGGGTGATACACACATATGTGTGTATTATGTACACATTTATGTTCAGATAATGCCTTCACACAGTCATTGTGTGGAAGCTGCCACACAGTCCTTTTTACAGTGTGTACTGGTGGAATATGATCTCTACGGGCGTTAGTCAGAGTAGAGATTCATGGCATGATATAATGTGTGATGATGCTTTTATTTTATAGTTCCGGTTTCATGGTTGATGCGAACGGCATCTACGTCATTTGACGTCAGCGAGATGCGTATGGAACGTACGTTCCATACGGATTTGTAAATATTGAACAGCAATAATACTGTACTTCTAGGAACAATTTAGCGTGTAATAAACAATAGAGATGGATGCTTATTTCTCAAAATATATATGTGGATGCAAGTATATAGTGCAACATAATTATTTGTCCACACATCCGGTTGTAACTATGGCAATCTGATTGCTATAACGCCGCGTGTAAGTCACCATATACCCCGCCATCCTTGGCAGTGGCGTTTAATAGAGCGAAACATCGGGGATATAGCTCGTTAAACTATCGGGGGGTTATATGCATGGCCCTTGAAATGGCAGCTTCCACCCAATCGTGACGTTGCTCTCGCAAAAAAAGTGCTGAAGGGTACACAGGTTTTGAAAATGTGCTGAAGGGTACACAGGTTTTGAAATATCGTTCTAAATAACGTTTAGTTTTCGTGTCTGCCATGATTTCTGTTAGAGAATAATTGTTTACATTAAACATTAAAATGAACTGAAAACAAACTGCTAATGGGCGCCAGACTTTCAGAAACACAGTTTAAGTAACGGTGTTAGTGGCGATCACAAACCCTTTGTACCCTTCAGCACATTTTCAAACCCTGTGTACCCTTCAGCACTTTTTTTGGTGAGAGTGACCCCTTCACCCATAGTGAGCTTACACCCGTTGTTCCGTTGAATGGCGCGGACCGCAGTGAAAACACATTATAAAGAGTTTGAATCTGGGAAGTCGTGAAGTCGTGTCGATGGAAAAGGTAGATTAATTCATGCCAATGTGGGCTTATTTCGTATCGAAATAGTCCCATATTGAACTGTTTTAAAAACCGGGTTTATGTTCATATAGATCGTAATTCAGATTCAAATAATTCCGATTTGGGCTTGTTTATTATTTTGAAATAAGTTCAATATGAGCTTATTTTCAGGAGAACAGGCTGTACTGCATGGAATGGTAATTATATATTAAACCTTTCTTCACTAAATATTCATTGCTGTAAACAATAATTTCGACACAGTCACTTGCGTGCTTTCAATGCAGCACATACAGCGATATTGATTTGGAACGAGGTAGATGCGTCCCATTGTCCAATTGAAAGGTTTTCTAACTCAAGAGTACATGAATTCTATGGTGTAGCAGTCATCTATGCATTAACCTATTTTTGCCAGATATCAGCCGCAAATGTCATTTAAAGGTACTCAATCCGATTCGATGGTCCTCATATAATAAGATTCCAACAACAACAACAACATTTTTAGAAATGCCGCTTTAGTTATCAGAATCGATTAATTACCTAATAATAATGCTAACCACTGTCAACTATAGTATAAAATTGACATAAACGTGTTATTTATCAACATGTTGTCGAGAAATTTGGCCTTATTTTACTGGGCAACTAATAAGTCTCGATGGTGAAAAATAATAGATTTCAAAAATCGATACCTAATAACTCTGAGTTTGAAAGGTGGGTTCTTCAACCCGAATCAAATAATTTTTACCCCGAATCCAAATAATTAGTAATTGGGGGCGCTTAATGTGATTATGCATCTTTAAGCCACGTACGTGTTATGTTCAAACTCGTGAAGCCGCTTCCAGCACTTAGCTAACTACGGAAAGCCAATCGTTTCACTAACAACACTAGTACTGAAAACTTATGATTAAAATAGTGGGTAGATTGTGCTAGATGCAGTCTCGACCATTAGTCCCTTAAATATACAGTAATGCCCTAAATAATCGACTCCTTAACCACAGCAGAATTATGGGTATAATTGTTCAGGATTTAGTCGGAAATATGGCTTATTGCCATCCGTCGGAAAGCTCTCACTGAGAGCTTTCCGATGAATGGCAATAAGCCATATTTCCGACTAAATCCTGAAAAATTACCCATAATTCTGCTGTGGTTAAGGAATCGATTATTTAGAACATTACTGTATAGGCATTAGTATACCTTGGATTTAAAACATGACCATGATGCCACTTCTTTGTTCGTCGCGTCCGGTTAATATATGTAGGATAATGGGTCGTTATTTTACAAACAACGATCCATTATTTGAAAAACGGACGCTCAACAGCGAACTTAAACGGATATGGCTCACCCGAGCTTCGAAATTTGTCTGTGTAATTTGCAAAGAGGTATACGTATAAGATAGGTTGACAAATACACGAAATATTGATATACCGGCTTCACATGCTCTGAAAAAAAACTTGCCATGGTCACAGCCTTTTTCCAGCTTTTCAATTGTTCGCACAAAAATGAAACAAACGCTCTTTATTTCTACCATGCGAGGAATAGACTGATACGGAACGCCCTTTTCTGTTCCATGCCATGCACATGAATGTTGTCTGTTTGGGACCAAACACCGCGTTCAAAGTTGTATTTATTTTAGTCCAATGCGTCTTTCTTGGACATAATATTGCCCGTTGAAAGGTAGCTTAATTAGTTATCGATCCATTTCGATACCCGGAAAAAATCAAAAGCGAATATTATGAGGTGTATTTTGGAGCGCAAACCACCATGTTGCTTTGATGGACGGTTTAATTTTATATGACTTGTATGTACATCTACGATACCATACTATTTGCATGTATCTATGCATGCTGGACGAGGGTGTCAGTGTTCTAACCCCGACATGGGCGAAAAGCGGGACTGCTTTTCTAGCTTGATCTGAAACGAGGGACATCTCAATGTGCCATTCGATACATGACCATATCGATAATAAATGAGAATTTGCTCATTGAATCAAGCACATTGAAAAAATTGAACCCTCATACTGAGTCCGTGCCTCCATAAATAATTTATACAATGATTTTCAAGTATTGGCGCTCTAACTGCCAACTGGAAGTATAGCAGAAGGGATACACATAGAGACACTTCACTCGCGGTGGGGGTGTCTAACTTAGCTTTCTGCCTGCCCATCCCCTCAGCGCCTATATGATACCATACCGAGCGGTTTGCAACATGGTTGTTAAAGGCATATTGTGGACTTGTTCGGAAATGATAAGTTCCTCGCAAATCTGATAAGCAAATCGACCATCTGAACTACGCTCAATTGTAAATATTTACTTTTCGATTTTGGACACCAGTATCGCCGACAAACTAATGAACACAATTTCGCCATCGAGAGTTACTGCATTTAACTGCATGTGTGTGTTGTAAATTTAGATATAATTGTTTTTATAAAAATAACTACTTTAAAGCAAGATTAATCTCCATTTCCATTTCATCACTCTACCAGAGCGTTTCACATCACTTTAAAATACTTATTATCTACGTCTATTTGATGAGGTTTATAACATTCTTGAAGATAACATCCAGGAAAAATTATCAACGGTGCCATGTTGAGCAACCCTTCCTTAAATGTGTTGCTTCCTTTGGGGAACACGGTATCCATTGACATGCTTTAGCCATTTCATGACTGGAACTGCGCTGGTGCAGCATTACAGATCACGTGCAGTGCATTCTCTTATAATATATGCTAGTCTCCTTATTTGATTATTAAGCGCGCGCCGCGTGTATACTGTTGTAGATAGCTATGGTTCGCCGTGTGTTTTATTTATAGATAATGGGTTTTTCCGGTTTAAAAGTCGAACTGCGCGACCAGGAGGTCGAGTCCGGTAAAAGGTGTAGTTGAGAATTTCAATTTCATTTAATGTCAATGATTTTTATAGATATTTTTCATTCTGCAGCCCACTGATTGATGTGGTCGGAGACGGTCGTGTCGGCCGCCGGTTCGTTAATTAGGTGCTGGTTGTTATTGTTATTTTAACGGAATTCTGAGTTGGTCATTCGCGAAACCAATATATTTTATATTCTATAATTACAATCATGGGTATATAATATATTATCGTTACCATTTCTGACTATGGTTGTCTTGTTATTCCTTTCATAGTAATTTACTATCGCCAAGGGATGGGTTAAATATCTGCCAATCGTAATCGACCTCTCGTTACTAGAGACCTTTCGCAAAACTCACGTTTACGATTACGGATACGGATAGGGTACTACGTCACCAACCTTTGTGTACTTTCTAATCGTTCTCGTATTTTACTATCCGTAATAACGTTTACGATTTCATGGTTTCTAATAAGCTCAAATAACACCTGAAATTTATATTCTGCAATATATCACTTTGCTCCGTTCGAGACTGTATATGTATATCATGTAAACCATACAGCTGTATTGAGCTACGACCTCAATATGCTGTTTAGATTGTCAATCACTGTACTCGTCGTCGTGAATAACGAGCTTCCCGCGAAATAAGATCGCTATTCACAACGGATAGCCATCGCAAAACGTTACAGTAAGAGGAGTGCACTATGAAACCAGTCGCCAAAAATACAGTATATATAGTGTGCGATGCATGAGGAGTTTTGAGTGATTATTATGGGCAAGATAGTACAAAATATATAGTGAAATTCAACAATTATTTAATTCAACAACCCATGGTGCATGGTGTCCTAACGTGTGCAGTTATAGAATGCCTCAGGAGAGCCTAAATAATGGCTTAACCCTATTAATGAATAGTGAAAGATTTTGTGTTCTCTTCCCCTTTCCCGAATTCAATTCAATTTAATAATATTCGGGGTAGAAGTTGGGTTTTATATCTCTCGTAGAGTCTGTAACGCAGGGCATTTCAAAATTACATGGAATTCATAACCGAGTACTAAGTTACATAAAGTACTCTTTCTATCTAAGTAATCTGAACCTACCCTAGATCCCGATTCAACTGGTAAGTAGTGATTTCTGTTCCTGAACCGTAACTAAAAGAATATTTGGCACACCCACCGACATCACAATATAGATCAGCAGTCTCTGTCATGTTTGTTCTTTGCATTTATTTTTAATTTAAAAAACACGCACAAATGCGGCATTTAAAGGTACTCAATCCGATTAGATGTCCCCATATCATCAGATTCCAACAACATTTTTTTTTTAAATGCCGCTTCTGTTATCAGAATCGAGTAATTGCTCAAAATTAATGCTAACCACAGTCAACTATATCATAAAATTGCCCAGAACCTGTTATTTATCAACATTTTGTTCAACGAAATTTTGCCGGTTTGTCAAATATCTGACAAAAAAGCAACTTGATGCACATCGCTTCTACCGTGTCGACTTTGTTTCGATTTGGTAGTAACAAATCAGAAGTGATGCACATCAGCGAGCTCACCAACCTTATGTCGGATTTCCTAAACCCAAAGAGGTGAAGCCGAAATCGCATTGAAATCAAATCGCGGACTTGAAGGGGCTTGAACGATGGCGTCGTGGTTGATGTGAGGTCCAAATTCAGGAACCCCTCTTCCCCATCAGCATAACGTCTATCTGGCCATCCATGCTAGCAACGAACTGAATTTCCACCACATATGACCTGGCATTTATACCTGTATTGCCACAATATATCACGAGAATCCCGGGTCGTACGTTGTGACTGGTCGAATTATTGACAAAATTAACATGTCATGATTATCGCATTGTTACGCGTAAACGTTTTGCGAAAGGACTTTTTGGCCATACGGATAGACTTACGACTACGAAAGCTATCCGTATTCGTAATCGTAAACGTGAGGATGCGAAAGGTCTCTATTGCTTGAATATAAAGCCGACGATGAATATGATATTGAAAACACGTCAGCAGGATGCGATCAGACCGGTAAAAGGTCGAGGTATCAGGGTAGTTAACACTCACTGTGTGGGGTGGTGCTCTTATGTACAAGCACATAATTGAATATCGAATATACTTAATCCATTATTTCATCAATATAATCAATCCAAAGGGAAGTATATTTAGTAGAAAATGTTGTTAGTTGGCGCTGGTTACCCCACTTCCGATTAAATCAGGATACTCATTTCGAAATATATTCGTAACATCGCTTGAATTGTGTTACTCAGTTTGAATATCAATCGCTATCTAATCGTGAAGCCCGATTAGATATTGTGTTATATCTAATCATTGACGTAATGTCTGGTATAAGTAAATTACAAATCGGCATTCAATCGCTTTCAATTTCTTATCAATTTAATTCCATAGCCGTTATAGTTACATAAATCGCAAAGTGTTTCAACGATATATCCTTTCTCAGTATATATTCGTGTTTACCAGCGATAACATGTAATAAACTCGGATTCGTATACCAACGTCTGACCTTGCATGGAGGTACACAGTTTTATTCATGTATATGGATTTCTAATATTCTGTGGCTGGTTCAGGACATGGGAATTATTTTTTTATTTCGTGGCCACGAAATAACTAATTCGTGGCCACGATATAACTAATCGAGATATACGATCGTCAGTCCCATTGTTGTAATGGAAGCGGATAGAGATGATCTGGTTGTAGTTGTCCACCATCTAGGCATGAGCCACGGCGATATGAGACAAATGGTGTTGTAGGGTGGCCCGTAAAACAAATTAAGTAATCACCACTTTCACCAACCCGATCCAAAGTTGCCGCCGTCCAGGGATTGGGGTCACATAGGGCACCCACGACATTCCGTATATATATTGGGGGCCACCCTACAACACCCATTATACCACATCAAACGGTTAAGGGGCCGAGAAATTGTATAGGTGCCATATCTGAAACCATCTGGGCGGCCATTTTGGATCGCGGAGTGTGAAAGCGGGTGAATATTTAGTTTGTCTCAGGGGTCACCCTACAACACACTTTATTCGACCTAAAATGGGGGGGATTGCATGGGTACCATATAAGGACCCCTCTGATCAGTTATCATTTTCGCTCGAGGTGGTCTGAAGGTGTGAACATTTAGCTTCCTTTGCGAGCCACTGTACAACACTCTTTATTTGATCTATATCGGTCAAGTGGCAGAGAAATAATGTGTACCTAATTTGACCCCTTCTGATCGGCGACCATGACCCCTCTGATCGGCGACCATTTTGGATTGGTATGGTTGAAATGTGTGAATATTTATAAGTTTTTTTGGGGCCACCCTACAAAACCCCTTATTTGACTTAAATCGGTCAATAGGCCGAGAGAAATGTCATTCCCATTCGATCCCTTGTGATAAAATCTAATGTTTATATATCTGGATATATGCAAAGGTCAATCAGTTATTTCGTGGCCACGAATTAGTATTCCCATGTCCTAAAACCAGCCACCGTAATAATGGTATATTATGGCATATATAATGTTTGTTAGGGGACACCTCTGCTGTCAGCCATAAACTTGAAGAATTGCGGGGAATCCTCTTGTGAAAACGGTAATTATCCTAACCAGGAATAAGCCATCACATAAATCGAATCCGCCATGCCAGAGATGCTATAGGTTACAGTGAAGTAATTCGATTGGTAGCGCCCACCAACGGATTTTGGACCAAGATGCAGGAGAGAATTAAAAACATTCTGGGCTCTGGTTGGTTAATAGTAGTTTCGATATTTAAACATATAAAATACATGCAATCACTCCTCTTGAAATTTCAGACTCCAAACAAAACATTGGCACATTGTAAAGCACGTGGTTCCTAGATTAAATTTTTTTGGTGTGAGGTGAAAAATGTCAATATTTTTTTCATGCAATTCTGACTCTCGATTATAAATCCCAAATTTAAAGGTACATTCCATGCTCGACGATATGATTTTTTTCATGCAGAAACTTTGCGCAGATGCCAATTCCGGTGACCATGTACTCATTTATCACAATTCGTGGATAATCAGGGCTGCAGGCCATTATATGTTAAAGGCACGTGAGGCCTTAGTTGTCGAAAATATTCATATTTGTTCCAATCACCGTGAACAGAAAAACATTAAAACGCATACAGTTTCGTTCATATATACCATGACCATCGCGTAAAAAGCATGTTATCATAAAGATTTACTATATTTCACATAAGCAAGAGTCTGATTGTGTTACAGAAGACAGCACAATGCTGCTGGCTAATCACACACAAATGGCATAAACGCTCTTTATTCGTTCCATATCAGGAATTCACCCACAAAGAACGCTCTTTATGTTTACCATCATAATATAAACAAACACCAGAAAAGTAACTTTTTATGCCTTTGTTTACATAACAATGGTCAAAAATATGACAATAACATACTGTTTATGCGATATTTCTTATTTGTATACGGACAAAGTCTGTCTACATTTTGTTGTTCTTTCTGTTTGTGGCGGATTTTGACGGGTGGAAATATTTTCACATGATACCCACCGCCAAGGCCAACCGTACCTTTAACACTGAGGCCTATGGGAAATAATTACTTCACTGTTATTATCGATTTTATGCTCTTGCTCTAAGGAATGTGTGTGAGACTGGTGCACGTTATCTAGACTCCTCGTTGAGTAGAACAGGATACGCCGGACGAGTCTACACTCTACAGCTGCATGTGTATATGGTCGAAATTGAAACGTGTCTGGCCCAAAATAGTCAATCAAATTATTACGCTCTATTTATAATTTGTGTTTTGATTAGCGTTTTCCCCAAGAGTTGCTGATCGCGTAGATTACTAATGGGGAATCAAGCTCTCACAGCGTCATTATATATACAGCGTCGACATAACGTTTACAGGGAGGACGATATACATGTAGGGCCGTCCGAAAACACCGGGACTATAGGTTACACTGGTGTAAATGTTTTCCATAGGCCTCAGTGCTAACGTTTTAGTGTATAGTATTGGCAATATAAATGTTGGGTCCAAAATTTTCTTTAAATCTGAAAAATTGACATTTTGGGAAACTTTTTACACAAAAAAATCATGTCTGTCTAGCAGGGAATTCGCCTTTAAATCTTATGTTTTCGTAACTAGTGTCAGAACCGCATAAAAAAATACAGTCATATTTTAGACCACACCAAAAAATTCAAACTTCACTACAAAGGGTTAATTCCTGTGCCAATGGTTATTTTACCTATGGGAAATCATAGGGAAGAGGTGTGATGATTTTTTTTATGTGAAAAGCACACAAGGCTATTGACCAATCAGGGCCCAGTGTCTATTTTATTCTCTCCTATATATTCCTCCCGCATCCGCTAGATGTCACTCGGAACCTTATTTACACCAGTGTAACCTAAAGCGATAGCCCGCTTTTTCGCGGAATAATTGTAACTCCCTACATTTCTTCAGAATTGCCCATCAATGGAAAAAATGTGTTCAAAAACAATATCACTTCTGTGGTTCTTTATTTATCACACACAATTTAACCCCACCCCCTTTAACAAATTATTCATCAAAAAAGCACAATTTTCCACCACCAGTCATGTTCAGGCCCCATTTTCACTCAGTTTTAGGGGTCTGGTGTTGCAAACTTGGATCAGCTATGGAAGACTGTACAATATTCTTTCCATGAGAGAACTTCTGGTGATGTGAGGTCATTGAGTCCAGATCTGATCAGCTGAGCATCAAGCGCATGACTTTATCAGCACATTGAAGAATAAAATATGACATTTTCAGGTCTGCAAGGGTGATCCAAGATAACTGGATGTGGGTGTATATTGAATTAGTTGAACAAAGATATGCTCTCATTGAATTGCTGAAGCATTTTCTTAAATGTGTCCAAGTTTTAGTGCTATTAACCTTCAAATGACCATACCCACCAGTGGAAATGACACACTTTTATGATATATAGCTGTATATCACTGGCTATAAAATCCAAAATACTTGTTAGATTAGGTTCTTATAACAATTGATATATGTGTCGTTGACATGCTCATGTCATGGGTCATTTGCATTATCATGTGACTATTACCACCTTGAAATTTTTTGAAAATACCTTGAAAAATTGGCATTTTTTATGAAAAATCTTACTATTTTTTTGGCTGATGTAAGTGAAAGAAGTCATCAGCAGCAAGAATAGCCACACCAAGCATGAGATATTCATTGGACTGAAATACCAGGCTCTGTAAAATGCATTAAAATGCTTTAAAGTGACTCCCAGGACTCAAAAATGATAAAAAGCTATTTTCTCCCTTTAGGTTACACTGGTGTAAATGTTTTCCATAGGCCTCAGTGCTAACGTTTTAGTGTATAGTATTGGCAATATAAATGTTGGGTCCAAAATTTTCTTTAAATCTGAAAAATTGACATTTTGGGAAACTTTTTACACAAAAAAATCATGTCTGTCTAGCAGGGAATTCGCCTTTAAATCTTATGTTTTCGTAACTAGTGTCAGAACCGCATAAAAAAATACAGTCATATTTTAGACCACACCAAAAAATTCAAACTTCACTACAAAGGGTTAATTCCTGTGCCAATGGTTATTTTACCTATGGGAAATCATAGGGAAGAGGTGTGATGATTTTTTTATGTGAAAAGCACACAAGGCTATTGACCAATCAGGGCCCAGTGTCTATTTTATTCTCTCCTATATATTCCTCCCGCATCCGCTAGATGTCACTCGGAACCTTATTTACACCAGTGTAACCTAAAGCGATAGCCCGCTTTTTCGCGGAATAATTGTAACTCCCTACATTTCTTCAGAATTGCCCATCAATGGAAAAAATGTGTTCAAAAACAATATCACTTCTGTGGTTCTTTATTTATCACACACAATTTAACCCCACCCCCTTTAACAAATTATTCATCAAAAAAGCACAATTTTCCACCACCAGTCATGTTCAGGCCCCATTTTCACTCAGTTTTAGGGGTCTGGTGTTGCAAACTTGGATCAGCTATGGAAGACTGTACAATATTCTTTCCATGAGAGAACTTCTGGTGATGTGAGGTCATTGAGTCCAGATCTGATCAGCTGAGCATCAAGCGCATGACTTTATCAGCACATTGAAGAATAAAATATGACATTTTCAGGTCTGCAAGGGTGATCCAAGATAACTGGATGTGGGTGTATATTGAATTAGTTGAACAAAGATATGCTCTCTTTGAATTGCTGAAGCATTTTCTTAAATGTGTCCAAGTTTTAGTGCTATTAACCTTCAAATGACCATACCCACCAGTGGAAATGACACACTTTTATGATATATAGCTGTATATCACTGGCTATAAAATCCAAAATACTTGTTAGATTAGGTTCTTATAACAATTGATATATGTGTCGTTGACATGCTCATGTCATGGGTCATTTGCATTATCATGTGACTATTACCACCTTGAAATTTTTTGAAAATACCTTGAAAAATTGGCATTTTTTATGAAAAATCTTACTATTTTTTTGGCTGATGTAAGTGAAAGAAGTCATCAGCAGCAAGAATAGCCACACCAAGCATGAGATATTCATTGGACTGAAATACCAGGCTCTGTAAAATGCATTAAAATGCTTTAAAGTGACTCCCAGGACTCAAAAATGATAAAAAGCTATTTTCTCCCTTTAGGTTACACTGGTGTAAATGTTTTCCATAGGCCTCAGTGCTAACGTTTTAGTGTATAGTATTGGCAATATAAATGTTGGGTCCAAAATTTTCTTTAAATCTGAAAAATTGACATTTTGGGAAACTTTTTACACAAAAAAATCATGTCTGTCTAGCAGGGAATTCGCCTTTAAATCTTATGTTTTCGTAACTAGTGTCAGAACCGCATAAAAAAATACAGTCATATTTTAGACCACACCAAAAAATTCAAACTTCACTACAAAGGGTTAATTCCTGTGCCAATGGTTATTTTACCTATGGGAAATCATAGGGAAGAGGTGTGATGATTTTTTTATGTGAAAAGCACACAAGGCTATTGACCAATCAGGGCCCAGTGTCTATTTTATTCTCTCCTATATATTCCTCCCGCATCCGCTAGATGTCACTCGGAACCTTATTTACACCAGTGTAACCTATAGCCCCCCCCCCCCCCCCCCAATATTATATTAGTATATTCGTCGATAATGTTATAGCAACAAATCTTTTGTTAGATTGGCCGGTGTCACACGTACAACAATTGCGATGTCACAGTAAAGACGTTCTTATACTGCAGTTTGGTGAAAAGTGTGTCCGCCCGCGAGATGTAGAGGGTTGATATAGAAGGCATCCGCGTATATAACTGACTCTTCCTTAATCTTTGCGAGCGATTTTGCTTTGCGTTTCTTACAATTATGGAACTTTTCCTGGGTAATTAATTCAATGTTTATTGCGATTTTGGATCACAAAAGTCACAGAAAAACATTCAATTTCGAGTTTGGACCTTCACATATAGTGAAGTACACTATTAAGGAACAGATAATAACTAAGAAATATATTCCCCGTGTTATTGTTTTGACAATTAAGGTTCCCTGTCAAAACTTCAAAAAGTTCCCAGGTTTTGTACTGGTGGAATATGATCTCGACGGGCGTTATGCAGTCCTGGTGAGAATACCGTTATGAACGAAGCATACCGACAAGCTTTACACCAACCGATGCATGTGCTATTGCAGCACCCTGGCGGATTGACGCCTGAAGTTTAAAATTATACCCATGTCCGGTTCCGGACCGAATGCGTTTATACGGACCACATAAAGAGTGGTTGAAGCAGTGGGGTGGGGTGGATGTACTAACACATTTGCAGGAAGGCATGCCGGGGTGGGTGGGTTGTCCGAGAGAGAAAAAAACCCACATTTTTACTGACTACCTCATGCAAATTTTATACTAAAGACATTGTGTGCCCATATTTGACATTTGTAACAGTTTAAAACGTATAACCAGATTAAAGTCATAGAATTTAGAAGGAAAAGAATAAGATTGTTTTGCAAGGAATAACAATGAGAGTTGGGCTTTTCTTGTTATTTTATTTCCGACTAGAAGGTGACCCGACTTCGTCCGGGCTTTGACCTTGAATTGACCATTTTGAAGGTCAAAGTCAGGTGGGTTCAAACACCAACACCCCAAAAATGGTGGAAATCGGCCCAGCGGATACCGGGAAATCGGCCCAGCGGATACCGAGATACCCTATGCATCAAATTTCGTCCGTAAAAATCTGCAGTTTAACCCGATTTGTTTTCCACTCAAGTATATAAACGCGCCTCATATACACACGCTCATTAATTATCAAGTTTCAACGTAAAGATAAATTACCATCGGTGCCCGAGATATCGCCAAGACATCTGAAACAGTCAAATGCATCGGCCGGTTAAGCGTTAACGTGATCTAGCGTTATGACCTCTAACGACGTCATAGAAGTTACGCATTGTTTTTATCCTGATGGAAGATAGTACCACTTCTTCTTGATAATTGAGGCAGATAACTAAAACGGATACATACGCATTATATATCGTTGGAAAGAGGAAACACGAAAGATTCTCACAGTGTCATTGTTATGACTGGCATGTTAGTATTCGCGCTGTTTCGAATCGATTTGTAAGCACCGAACTCAAATGAAAGTCCCGTAACACAGCGTAAAAACAGATTTGACCTCGGCACGTGAAAAGTTGACCTCGGATCTGAAAATTAATAGGCTCATGCCCGTCCCCGGCCGAAAATAACCCCACGTACCAAGTTTCATCGAAATCGGCTCGGCCGTTTTCGAGTTCATCGCGAACACACACACCACACACACACACAGACAGATCTTCCAAAATATATAATAGAAGACTAGCCGATGAGCCCGACGTTGTCCGGGCTATTCAAAAACAAAATTTCAAGTCGATAGCTCCACCCGTTTCCGAGATCTGGTCTGCGCATGCGCGAATCTGGCGTCGCACGGGCTCGGCGACCCGACAAAATTCGTATCCGGGGCAAGATACATTCACATACCAAATTTCAAGTCGATAGCTCCACCCGTTTCCGAGATCTCGTCTGCGCATGCGCGAAGCTGGCGTCGCACGGGCTCGGCGACCCGATAAAATTCGTATCCGGGGCAAGATACATTCACATACCAAATTTCAAGTCGATAGCTCATGAGCCCGACGTCCGGGCTATTCAAAAAACCAAATTTCAAGTCGATAGCTCCACCCGTTTCCGAGATCTGGTCTGCGCATGCGCGAAGCTGGCGTCGCACGAGCTCGGCGACCCGATACAATTTGTACCCGGCGCAAGATACATTCACATAGCAAATTTCAAGTCGATAGCTCCACCCGTTTCCGAGATCTCGTCTGCGCATTCGCTGCACGGGCGTCGCACGGGCTCGCCAATAAGACAACGACCACCGCCTGGTCAAACTACACACATGTACCAAGTTTCGTCCCGATCGGTCGAGAATCGTAGATTTGTATAAAGGACAGACAGACAGACAAACAGACAGACAGATTGTTTCAAAATATATAAGAGACTAGCCGATGAGCCCGACGTTGTCCGGGCTATTCAAAAACCAAATTTCAAGTCGATAGCTCTACCCAGCCCGATAGCTCTACCCGTTTCCGAGATCTGGTCTGCGCATGCCCGAAGCTGGTGTCGCACGGGCTCGGCGACCCGATAAAATTCGTATCCGGGGCAAGATACATTCACATACCAAATTTCAAGTCGATAACTCCACCCGTTTCCGAGATCTCGTTTGCGCATGCGTGAAGCTGGTGTCGCACGGGCTCGGCGACCCGATAAAATTCGTATCCGGGGCAAGATACATTCACATAGCAAATTTCAAGTCGATAGCTCCACCCGTTTCCGAGATCTCGTCTGCGCATGCGCGAAGCTGGTGTCGCACGGGCTCGACGACCCGATAAAATTCGTATCCGGGGCAAGATACATTCACATAGCAAATTTCAAGTCGATAGCTCCACCCGTTTCCGAGATCTCGTCTGCGCATGCGCGAAGCGGGCGCCGCACGGGCTCGCCAATACGACAACGTTCACCGCCTGGTCAAACTACACACACGTACCAAGTTTCGTCCCGATCGGTCGAGAATCGTAGATTTGTATAAATGACAGACAGACAGACAGACAAACAAACAAACAGAGGTCTTCAAAATATATATGAGACTAGCCGATGAGTCCGACGTTGTCCGGGCTATTCAAAAACCAAATTTCAAGTCGATAGCTCTACCCAGCCCGAAATTTCAAGTCGATAGTTCTACCCGTTTCCGATATCTGGTCTGCGCATGCGCGAAGCTGGCGTCGCACGGGCTCGGCGACCCGATAAAATTCGTATCCGGGGCAAGATACATTCAAATACCAAATTTCAAGTCGATAGCTCCACCCGTTTCCGAGATCTCGTCTGCGCATGCGCGAAGCTGGCGTCGCACGGGCTCGGCGACCCGATAAAATTCGTATCCGGGGCAAGATACATTCACATACCAAATTTCAAGTCGATAGCTCCACCCGTTTCCGAGATCTCGTCTGCGCATGCGCGAAGCTGGTGTCGCACGGGCTCGGCGACCCGATAAAATTCGTATCCGGGGCAAGATACATTCACATACCAAATTTCAAGTCGATGGCTCCACCCGTTTCCGAGATCTCGTCTGCGCATGCGCGAAGCGGGCTCGCCAATACGACAACGACGACCGCCTGGTCAAACTACACACACGTACCAAGTTTCGTCCCGATCGGTCGAGAATCGTAGATTTGTATTAATGACAGACAGACAGACAGACAGACAAACAAACAGAGGTCTTCAAAATATATATGAGATTACACAAAACAGTAGCAGTTTATCAACGGTCGTTTTGTTAGTTAAGCCATTTTGGCAAGTAATCGTGCGTTCTTACAAATTTCACAATTCCCACCCATATACCGGCCACCATATTGGCATCCATCTTGGGTTATTAGGCCAGTTTTTAAACCAAGACGGAACGAAATTACCATATACACTAATAATATTCACCCTTAATATATACACTATTTTCATATTTGCCTCCCGGAAGAATACAAAATGGGGAGTCAGGATGTACATTATGTAATATTGTTACTTTAATGCTCGACTGTGTCAATCGAAACATATATATTAGACAATACATTAGCAGTCCATCAACGGCCGTTGTGTTAATTTCGCAATTTGGCACATAATCGTGCGTTATGCGTGCCTTACACCACATCCTGCCGCCTCTCAGCTTTAGGGGAGGGTTGATTTTTCTTCCTTTGATAAAAAATAATGCAACCAACAGCGATAAGTGATACGGATTCCGAAAGTTAAGTGTTCATGCTAACCAAAAATGTAGCTCTCATAAATTCCCTCTCGAGGCGACACCTTTGTCCATATTTGTCTAGACCAAGACGGCGATCACTTTTTGTAATTCGAAACTCGACGCTTCAGCAGTTTTCAAAAAGTCATTGCCTTCATGCATATCATTGTTATTCCACAAAGGATTTCTAGTTCAGCTGGTAGACTGGTCCGCGTCCATTTATTACAGCTGTGCTCAGAAAATATTGGTTACGTGTATGATAGATACATGCCCAGGTACGTTGTCTGGTGATGGGTATCAGGGTGTATCTAAGCATAATTAGTATATTGCAATGACAGGGCAATAATCACTATTATAATGGCTGGTACATATATACGTACTGTGCAGGGGGTGTGGAAAAAAGTTTTTTCCGGGCACGTATGCCGGGGTGGGTGGGCTATCGATAGGACCAACAAACAATTTTTTCCGCAACTCAAAAATATATTTCCTGCTAGTCTTTTTGACTGTTTTTGCAATGAGTTTGGCTTAAAACACATCTATATGTCAATATTAACATAAATGACAAATTTCATGATCATCAGACAAACAGTATAGCATTTAGCCCATGCTAATGGATTGAATCTTGAAATCCAAGATGGCTGCTGGTAGCCATGTTTTTTTTTGACCGAATGACCCCAAAATGACTTGTACCTATTTACATGTCAATGTTAACATCCATGACCAATAGTATGCACATAAATTTTACAGTGAATTTCCCCCCATCAAATCTCTGTTTTAGTGTTAAATGGGGGGGGGGGTCCAAAAATGGTCGGAAAAAACTGCCGAAAACGGGAAAAAAAATTGGACGCGGGGGTGGGTGGGTCCCAACAAGGGTCGAAAGTCAAAAATCAGCATACGTGCCTGCAAATTTTTTCCGACTCCTCCCCCTGTACTGTGTGCGCTTTATAACTGCATGTGTTTTCATGCCAGTTTCCATTCACATGCACATATATAGTTAAATACTTCTAATGCATATCATATAAAAAGAGAACGAGGTCCAATGTGTTAAAGGGATATATATATACCATAAGGTTAGAGATGAACCTTCATATGTATAGCATATTCAACAGAGTCAATGGCCTATATATGTTCGCTCCTTTGGGGTTGCTAGCATTGGGTTCGAGTACATTATACTGTAAAATCCTTAATTCGTGGGGGTCTGTTATTCGTTGATGTCGTGGTTTTGCTCAACCACGAAATCAACAACCAGCGAAATAATCGACTCTTGCGTTGAATGAACAAAAAAGCCATATAATATACGAGATGGAAATAAAGATCGGGCATTAAGGTCTGTTTTCTAAAAGTCGTAAAATTTATGTATAGAAAAACACAGAAGACGAGATGAAGCGTAATCTATTTCAATACATTATCATTCATTCACGAAACGAAATTGATATGCTACATCATCTGATCTCGGCTATCATAGTTTGTATAACAATGCTCAATGCATTGGTTTCTTTAAAAGGCTATTTGTTTAACAGTAACCACGTGCAGACTACATAATACGTAGGGCCAAAGCAGAGATACTTATAGAGTATAAAGTATCTCTGGCCAAAGTTTGAAATGAAGCTGGTAGAATTTGTGGTAATGCATGATTGCGTGATGTGCTTTCAGCGCAGAAATACCCTGGGGTCTAATTTCACAATAGTACACACATAAGTTTGGTCACGCAGCTGTTATTGTCGGACCTGTTGATATGCATACAAATGATATCTGATCCACGAATTCATGTACCGACGAAAACGCATTTTGATGACAAACCACGAAAATTGATGCCAAAGAAATCAAAGCCAATCGCAGTACGTCCATTTGAAACAGTCATGGAATACTAACACGAAAAGCTCTTTATTTATATTACTCTAATATGAATATTACTTCACACCATGTTCCAAATAGGTTGTATTTTTAGTCCGACAGATACATTTATATAGAAGCCATATATATACGAATGATTTTAATGTCATCTGTTCAGCTTCTGTTGACACATAATTATGCTAAATGCCTGTAATTTATACTATATCTATATCTATATTTGCGAATGTCTGTCTGTCTGTCTGTCTGTCTGTCTGTGTTCTATAGAAATTCACAGGGGACCATCTAGATGATGCCAAAGGGGTCTACTAGGGGTAGCTTTTTACGAGAAAGATAATGGTCGGGGTTAGAATTTTCTAAAGTGACGCCGTTGTTGTCAGGGGCAGAAAAGGGGGAGGGGCAGAAAAAAAATTTGTCGCCGATTGCCACCAAACTTATATATAATCATCCCCATAATATGAGGAATATAATGGCGTGGTTTAAATATGGCAAAAGTCGCGCCGTTCGCGTCAGGGGTGCCCGGAAGGGGGGGCAGATTTTTGTTCTCTCGCCGATTGCCACGAAACTTACATATAATCATCCCCATGATATGAAAAATCAACGGTGTGGTTTAAATTTGTCAAAAGTGGCGTCGTTTGAGCCAGGGATGAACGGAAGGGGAGAGGGGCACCAAAATTGATAAAACTAATTTTAGCGCCGATTTCCACCAAATTTATATATATTCTTCTTCATGATACAAGAAATCTAATTGTGCGATTTAACAACGCCAAATTGTTGTTTTTGGATGAGAGATTGGGAGGGGGTGGGCACTAATTTTGATAATAAGTCGCCGATTGCCACCACACTTATACAAAATCACCCCCATGGTATGAGGAGTCTAATGGTGTGGCTTTTATCTGTCAAATGTGGCCTCATTCGAGTCAGGGTTGCATTGAAAGGGACAGGGGCACCAAAATTGATGCACAATTATTTTAGCGCCAATTTCCACCAAATTGATACACGTTCTTATCCATGATACGAGGAATCTAATCGTGACTTAAAGACGCCATAGTGGTGCTGTTTGTGTGAGAGATGGGGAGGGGAGGGATTGGCACCAAATTTGATAAAAAAAATTGTTTAGTCGCCGATTATCACCAAACTTATAAACAATCATCTCCATGATATCAGGAGTGTAATCGTGTGGTTTTAGGATGTCACAAGTGGGGCCATTCGAGTCAGTGGCGTATAGAGATGAGAGGGACACAAAAAAAAAATATCTATATGTTTAGTGCCGATTTCCACCAGATTGATACATATTCTTCTCCGTGATACGAGGAATCTTATCGTGTGGTTTAGATACACCAAATTGGTGCCCTATGGGTGAGATATATGGGGACCTTAATTTTGATACGAATTTGTATACTCGCCAATTTTCACCAATTTCATATATATGCATCTCTAATCTCTAATGAGTCTTAGTGTGTGTAGCTTGAGTCCGAAATAGGGACGGGAGGGTCACCAAAACTGATACAAAATATTTTTAGTACCAATTACCATCAAATTCAGACACGTTCTTCTCAAATGATACAAGAAATAAAAGCGTGCTGTCTGTCTGTCTTTTTGTCTGTCTGTGTGCGTTCTATATATAACTTCTCGCGGTACAATCGAATGGCACCAAGGCGTTCTAAGAGGGGTAATTTTTAACAAGGAAGATAATGGTGCGGGTTAAAATTTTCTAAAATGACGCTGTTGGTGGGATGGGAAATTAAAAAAATATGGTGAAATAGACAATAGTTTTGTCGCTGATTTCCACCAAACGAATACATAATCATCTTCCCAATATGGTGTTGTTCGAGTCAGCGTTGCATCAACAATTGATTTAATAAACCAAATTCCACCAAATTCATACACTTTTTTCTCTAATGATATACCATGAATTAAATCACATTTGGTGTCGTTTGCGTCACGGATGGCGAGCGGATATGCACTATCATTGATAATTCTTGCTATTCGCCGATATCCACATATAAGATATATACAGTCACCAGGCCATCTCCATATCATTTTAAGTAGTTGGGCGTTCACATTTCACAATCCCGACATATGGTGACCCACATAAGTCACTTGAACAATTATATCTTCTTAACAGTCATATTTATATGGGAATGGCAATCAAGGCATTCACACAATGAGCTAGCAAAAAGAGATAACTAGAAGAAGCATTAAACGTATATGTATCATTCTATTGAAGAGATACATATATTCGTGCAAACTGAGAGACCTCGAACCGTCAGAGGATTGCATATATATAATAACAAAATTTAGTGTGTTCCATTCAATACAGTTTCCACAAAAAGTTACAATTTGTCAACAGACATGGAAGGCCTGTTCAAAAATAGTGGTCACAGTGTGCAGTCAAATATAGTTTCTTCTGATATACAAGAAAATGCAGTTAGTATCACAAGACTTTTCAGGATCCTACCAATACTGACATCTGACAAGGGTTTTAGAACAGACTCATCGACTGACATAAACAACTCAAAATCTCGCTCTGTGCCTGGCACATGTAGCTGATATATGTGTGAAGCAACATTTCGTTTAAACTAAGAATATTTAGCCAATATATAGCACCATGAACAGATGAGCACCTGGGAATTTCTTTGAAACATCTGTATCTTCGTGGAGATATGATAGCCAGGTGTCATCGAGATCTTAGTTCAACCCACTAGATTGATTGATACATCTCAATATGTAAAACCCAATTATCATCTTTTATCGAACTAATGTGTTTATGATGTTCATGTATCATATTATAACGTCTAATGTATACGCAGTTGTAAATAAATAAATACTTCATTATTGGTGGAACGGATTAATCGCGATTAGATAAACAGAATGACAATTGACAAGGTGAGCCACTACTTATATTCCATGACTGTAATAATCATGTGTTGTGATGCTATTTGAATATACAATTTATGAGAAAACTTATAACACTTTAAGCAAGAGCATTCTCTATTCCCAACAAATATCCACAGCATACATTAACCTGGGCAACGCCGGGTAACCCTGCTAGTATACTATATGTATGCTATATGTATTTCGTTTCAAAGTTAAATAGTGCGATGCAAATGTAATAAATATATAATTGATCTGAGATATGAGATTCACGTGCATGGATTATTATATCTGGGCGTGTTACGTATTATTATCCTGCATATACGCTGTTATCAACAAAATATCGCATAGCATCGACACATTTAATATATTAATGCGATACTTATATTATACAAGAATAACAGCGATCACTCTATCGAATTGTGTCGATCCATACTTGAACTACCTTTCTACGGGCATTATATGTCCCAGAAAGACGCATTGCAATCATACACAATTTTGAACAAGGTGTTTAGGTCCCAAACAAACAACACAATGTGTATGGAGTGGAACCGAAAAGAACGTCCCGTGTTATTGTCTATTCCTGATATGGTATAAATAAAGAGCGTTTATTTAATTTATGTGTGAAAAATTTAATACAGCTGGGAAATGGCTGCGGCAATGGCATGTATTTTTTAGAGCATATGAAGCCGGTATGTCAATAGTTCGTGTACTTGTCAACCTATCTTATATCTTTTCAAATTACGTGGACATAATTTGGAAGCTCGAATGAGTCATGTCTCCATTTAAAACAAATGATGTCCAAGTCAGTGGAAATATGATCCTTTTTTAACAACAGTTAGACACGTAGTCGTGTCTTGGTGGTTTACATTTAGAAGTGGACACCCTGCCAATCGCGTAACCACTGTCACGTCCCTGTCAGT
This sequence comes from Siphonodentalium dalli, assembly GCA_032622095.1. Taxonomy (NCBI): domain Eukaryota; kingdom Metazoa; phylum Mollusca; class Scaphopoda; order Gadilida; family Siphonodentaliidae; genus Siphonodentalium; species Siphonodentalium dalli. The sequence goes on along the minus strand of CP136063.1, from coordinate 165,024,811 downwards.
TGGTTATTAATTAATACCATTTCTGAAGCATCCCTCCGTGTTCACAAGATGATATTCAGTTGTTCAATTTGTTTATAATAATATACATACACTAGATCACATCCATCTTTCCGAATACTTAGGCGGATAATAAGTTGGGTCTTAACTTTAAGATTATCTTAAGACACACCTCACTTAAAGTTAAGACCAAAGTTAAGACCATCTTAAGTTAGGACCTTGTTCGTGAAACGCACTTATGACTGAAGTTTGAACTTATGACCATCTTAAATCCCAACTATGTCATAAGTTGCTTTCATGAAACTGGGCCCTGGTTTATTATCCACCTCCACCAAATAATATGCCATTGGCACACTATGCCGACAGAGAAGCCTTTTGGGTAGAGAAAGGCCTTGGTGTGCGTGGGAGAGGCTGAACGATCAATCAATCAATTAATTTATTTCTGCAATAATCATAATTGATATAACAGAGTGGGTGGAATTATGTTATAACAATCATGCTGGTGCCAAAGTGTAACGTGAATTTTAGTTTAAACATATTTTATTGTATCATTAATGTACAATTGGGATTGGGGCACAAGTTATACAACTTAGATAGCCCCTCTCCCCATACAATTACACACGTTCTTATAATAACAAGATAATAATAATAATTTATTTTATATAGCGTAAATACATTGACGTGCTCTAAAACGCTTACAATTATGATACAACATGAAGTATGGCAAAACAATACAAGAACACAAGCTAAATTTAAAAATTCCAATTAAAAAGAGTAAGATCGTGTGAAAAAAAACATTACTGTCTGCATATTAACAACATATAAAATAGGGTCTAAATTTGCAGTGATTAAAAAACTGACTAACTAAATAAAAATAATAATAAAAGAAACAAAAAAAAATAATATTGAAGATTAAAAGGAGTTTGAACGAATAACAAGTGCGATAAAGGAGTAATCATTTCAGGTCTTTCTTTGCAATTTCTGCACCAAAATGTTCAATGAAACACTTCTCCCCTCAGTTCCACCGGCAGTGCATTCCACAGTGTTGGTCCGGCATAATTGAACGCACGGTCTGATATGGACGCGATTCTCGTGAAAGGGACGTCAAATAAATTCAAGTTAGCAGATCTGAGGTCTTTTAGTGGCTTATGTTCAGTCAATAGATCTGTGACGTATTCTGGTGCCATTCCACACTTGGTCTTAAACATAATTGAAATCAGATGGTATATATGTTTAAATTGTTTTAACTGTTACCAGATCCAGGTTCGGTATGTGATTTCATTTTGTTTGATTACTCGATTGTTGGAAAGATGTGTTAGTTAGTTTATAGTATAGTAGCTTTGGGGTAGTAAAATGATGGCGTTCGCGCGTGACGTTGACCCAGAAGTGGTAAATGTGTTAATATATATATACCTTTATTTCCTCCAATACTGAAGATTCGATATACATTGTATAATTAAACATATATACAAACAATTTGGTACATACAAATGGAACAAACTGAAACAGGAAATGTAATTGAGAAGAATGATAAGGTAGAATATACAACCTACAGTAGTAATGAGCTGACGAACGCCGCCAGGTACAACTGACGATCGATGAGCTCTATATATATAGGCTACATAAGCTGGCATGAAAATACAAAAACAGAATGTACAAGTATATAGCTAGCCTTCGTGTCAACATTACATATACCTTCACATATAACCATATATTCATAAGATACACCACGCACACATAAATATACACACATCTCACATCCATACGTACACCAATCGCCATGCACACAAGAATATAAATACACATATATGTGTACATAAACATACACCATGAAGCCACCCCACCAAGCATACACTTGCATTTCCACTGGCGCGTGTCAGCATATACATTGTAAACCATGCATCCGCGTGAATATGCATGCACAACCGTACATACACTTACTTAAACGAACATACGACTATATTATGAATTTAAAGCTTGCATGTGCATGCTAGCACCATGCAGCAACATATATCAAAGTCCACTCAGATGTGTTGGCACCTATGAGGCGCGTGCATGAACATGTACAACCAGAACTATACACTTACTCAAACGACCAGATGATTATCATATAACACAAGATGTTTGGTCGTTTTCGTTATCGGATACAGCGCATATACGGGAAAGCAATGAGAAGGAGTATCAGATTTGTGACCAAAATGTTGATATTGTGTCCGGAGATAAGTCGCTCAATTATTCACATGGTTTAATATTGGTGTTAACGCGCGAACTTAGTTACAATTGCTGTTTGGTAGCTACTCCACATGTGGTTGGTCAGCTTTACAAAGAAGTTGATAAGCATGAGTTCAATTTGAATGGGACCCTCCATCTGAGCTGGAATGCACCCAATGAAGATTGCTACCAGATCCATGGAAGATAGGGAGTCAAGAAAACAAGACGTGCCTGTACCAAGCAAGTCAATTATTTTATACCAGACCTGATTGCGGGACTGGCATAAATATGGACATTCAGTTATAACATGGACCACTTCACAAGCTATTTCCAGTTCGCACATCGAACAGTTTGAATTAAAATCATAAGCCGACTTTGCGATGAGTTGTCCTACAACCGTATAAAGGTGCTTATCTTGTGGGAACAGTTTACAGGATTTCCAAAGTCTAGACATGGAAAGAGAAGGTTGAATAGATTGAAAAATGCTGAGGTTCACATTAGATTTAACTTTACAACGCCAATCTTCTGCATATAGTTCATCAAGTTTATTTTTGACCATCCGCTTCCAGCTGAATCGCGAGGGAAATTTGTATTCGCGCGAAAATGTTTGAAGCACAGTTGTGAGTTCTGTTTTCTCGAGAATTTGTGTGACGTCTTTAAAGAAAGAAGTGCCAATATGTCCAACTAAGTTAGACCCATGCATTCTAAATAGGAACACTTGTTTGGCAGATTTTCTCGGATCAGCTCTACATAAAGCTCCGAGGAATGACAGCTTGCGTTGGTCGATGTGATAACTTATCGATTTGATACCATATAGTCCCTGTGCAATGCACGTACTTGTTCGAACGGGCAAGCCTTGGAAATTATTGATGCAACATCTATGTGCCTGCTCAAGCTTTTCTCTTTCTGAGTTGGAAATGTTCCAAAGTAGTTCTGAGCCATATAAACCGGCTGGTAATACCATTGATTGATATATTTTTGTGCTGGTCATTGGTGTCATTCCAACGGCATAAACTCCAGCATTAGAAAGTGAGAAATAGGCTGCCTTCAGCGTATCACACACTGCCCCAGATAGTGCCGAAATGTGCGAAAATTTGCTCAATTTAATGCCCAAATGGACAACGTCCTCTTGGTCTTTTATTTGCGTGTCGCACAGGGACCATGAGCGGTCAGAGTTTTTGAATTGTGACATCGATTCATTGAAAACGATGACGACAGTTTTCGATGCATTGTATCTAAATCGCCAAGTAGTACTAAACTGAGTACATATATCGCACATCATTTGAAGGCCGTGTCATGTAAAGGAACGGAGAGTCATGTCGTCTGCTTGAGTGGGTGCACAACAATTAGTTGACATCATAGACATGCCGTGTTTAGAAGCGACGAGCTGACTAATTAGATCATCGATGTATAACGAATACATTAGGGGAGATAACAGGGATCCCTGTCTGGCTCCTTGTAGAACATTGAACCATCGGGACAATGTATTATTATATTTCACACAACATTTTATTCCTGTGAAGAGATTGCGTAGCACGTGCCATATGGGGTACTAAAATGCTGGCGTTCGCGCGTGACGTTGACCCAGAGGTGGTAAATGTGTTAATTGGTAAAGCGGTTTGTAGCGACTATATATTTTTGAACTTCTGCAAATATTAATTTGTTTTTGTTATTACTAATGTTTGGTATACCTTTTAGGAGGTCGGTGATATTGTATACAGTGATACCTTTTGTTCTAAGCCTGTTAAAAAGCCGTACGCATTGTGTCTGGAAAAGGGGGCATAAGAAAAAGTAATGGTGGGCGTGCATTGCGCATGCGATCTGAGACATCAATCAATATATATTTCTTTTTGTTTTCGAACTGGAATTAGTGAACAGTTCATTACGTTTAATACAGTAATAGTACTTCTTTATATACATATACTTAGCTCTTAAATTAGTCTTAATTCATTAGATCATGCCATAAATATCCACTCTGGCTAACGCCCGTAGAGATCATATTCCACCAGTACAAAACCTAGAACTTTTCGAACCTTATATAAAGTCGAAAAAATAACACAGGGAATATATTTCATAGTTATTACTTGTTCCTTAATAATGTACTGCACTGTAGGTGAAGGTCCCAACTAGAAATTACATGCTTTTCTGTGACGTTTGTGAGCCGATATCGCAATTATTAATCTATTAATCTATTAATTCATGTAAACTTTTTTTGCATTCTAGAACAATATGGAATTCGTCCCCAATGTTTGCAGCAGACGATGCATGTGTTTGTTGGTTGTAGTAGGACCGCGCTGGGGGTTAAATGAACTTGGCGACCTATACACCTAATATTATTCGCTTTTGAATTGTTCCCGGTATCGAAATAGGTCGACACTTACTTAAACTACCTTTCTACGAGCATTATTTGTCCCAGAAAGACGCATTAAAGTCATATAAAATCAACTTTGAACACGATGTTTGGGTCACAAACAAAAAAACACCATTTGCACGGCATGGAACAGAAACGAGCGTTCTATGTTAGTCTATTCCTGATATGGTTGAAATAAAGAGCGTTTGTTTCACTTCTGTGCGAACAATTTGTAAACCTATCTTATACCTCCTTCCAAATTACGTAGACAAAATTTGAACGAGCCATGTCCGTTTAAACAAATCTGGTTCTATATTGTTATATAAAACATTTCTGAAAGTTGCAATGTGGTATTTTTGCAGAATGAAAATAATCATAATTTTTTTACGAATAAAAACTAATTAAGTCTCCTCCAATGATCTTCAGATATCATGGATATATGAACTGCACTTTTGAAGAAAACAAGAAAGTATGGCATTGGAATCCATGTTAAAAAGGACGACCATGTAGTCACGACCTGCACTACTCATAACTCTATGTGTTGACTAATATGAACGTCAAGATTTAAATAAAACTATAAATATTTATTATAACCAATTACGCTCATGAAAGTTGCCAGCTGGTGGTTGGGGATGGGGTCTACCTCTGAAATTTCCTATTGCACCAACATTTTTCACCCTTTCATGGCTCCCAATTTTTCGACTGGCCCATATGCCCATTCTCAATTTGGATGAAATTTTAGTTGTACTCGCCCCCACTCCACCCTTGGCCTTTGTTGGAAATTGGGGTTCCGATGAGTGAAAACTTCGCTTTGCCCCCACTCATAATTTGGGTTGTTTGTTTGTTTCAAATCACAACCCAAATCATTAGAATATAAGAAAGGAAGAACTTTCAATTTCCAAGAACATGTTTTGTTTGTTCCTAAAAACGCTGTAGTGATTTAGGTTGGGATCATTTTGATTACAACTGCATGGAGCTACATTTATACTAGCATATGAGTAATTTTGATTCCATCCACCGGAGGTCCGGAGCCATGCACTAGAAAACAACAACGTCAACCCAACCAAACCTAATGCCAACCGTGCCGACATTATGCCAACTTTGGCCAACGTATAGTCATGGTATTATATATGCATAATATTTGTTTAATTAAAATGGCAACCATGTGTGCATTTCTCTGGCGTATATTATGGCAAACATTTTAGACATTTACGAGATGAGTCATGTTGTTTTCGCGATGTGGCTAACGAAAATATTCAGTTTTACGTAATTTCCGTCATTTTCAGAATGGCATAGCAACCCGAATCAGGTCGGCAATATTTATGATTTAAGTAATGATTATTGTTTTAAGCATAAACCATGTAATGTCTTCATGCGATGATTACTGTTATGTTAGCTATAAGAAAAGTAAAATTTTGACGTTTTAATTAATGGCGCCTCAAATTCAAGATGGCGGCGCCCATGTTGAAAAGCGAACTTAGTATATATAAGGACGACCAGCGGCTACGCAACACATGCGCGGTTGGGCTACGCCCAGCTGGTCGTCCTTAAAAAAATATATATTTTACAGAAATTCTTGGTACGGGAAAACACTGAATTTTGTCATGCCATAAAAGTGAAGTAAATGAGGATATAATTTAAATATTGTGTCACAATAATCGCTTGTACCAAATTTCACAAAGAAATTCCTGACAGATTTTTAAAAAATCCATTTTGAAATACCAGGAAATTTTGTCAAAACATGCATCTCGCCCTTAATTGGCACTATATTCAAGCGCAACTCTACCCGCCTAGCCATCGCGATCGTTCACAGCATGCATGGCTTTGCTTTCAGATAGAGATTATCTGTGCCAAATATCACAACAGTATATAACAATGGATCCCATATATTTGGAGGACAACAAACCCCAAAATATGAGGGGACTTAATTTTTATATGCATGTGCTATATATACAGAACTTATACTCTCTTTTACAGGGACAACGATCATGCAGGGACAAGCGATATAGGCTGTCGGAAGCTCATCAATGCTGGTGATACCTATAAAATCTGCCAAGATCACCCATACACCATTAAACCACCGTGCCTTGTATATTCCTTCGGGTGAGAAATTACTGATATTAAATAGTTTTCATGCCATAAAAGTTAAGTAAATGAGTTTATAACACCCAATCGGTGTGACTAATTACTGCCCCGGCAAGCCGGACACGACCGGGAAGGCCCGGGCGCCCACATGAGCCGGTGGGCAGTATCATATGATGTCTTATGGTAGTAGGTAGGATACATATATGTGAAAATTGACATGCTGTGTCATCCACCGGCGGGTTTATTAACCCTTTAAATGCCGATGTTGTCTAAAAGAACCCGGGAGAGCCATGGCAGACCCAGAGACCCGATCACACTATATATCGATGACTATTGTATCCAGACACCTATTAAACGTAAACGGCGAAGATTGACTCGCCGTCTGGTGTAAACAATATTTATTCCCAATACAAAACAAGATGAATAGTTTAACAAAAATGCTAATGGATGATTATGGGTGATTGGAATGGAATGAGACAACAAGCCTATTGTGGCTTTTTTGTAAATCCTCTCCCAGATCGCTCAAAATTCCCGAACTACTTAAGGTTGTTCGGGCGAGTCAGGCGGGAATTTTTGCTGGTTTGTGCTTTAGATAACTTAGTGGTGATTTTAATATAGATCACAATCAACAACAGATAGCAAGAGATAAGATAAGGACTGGAGTGGGGTAAGATTTTGGAATTGAAGATAACCAATGGGATGAAAGGAGAGTAGTTATATTTAAGAAAGTTTAGAAAGATAGGATGGTCAATGCATGGGGGTAGTTAGATTTGGCATTCGGCTGTTGAATTATATGTCAATTGTGTATTACTAGGCGTACAGAGACAACATGAGTTAGCTGTGCAGTCAGGCTTTCCGAATTATGACGTTATATACGACTTTATATATGACTCAATTGCAGAAAACATGTGACATACGTTAATAAAATCGTTTTGTACTAATTATGTATCTTTGTGTGGCCTCGAAAATACTATGATTTTCCCTAATGGAAGTTTCGGGTGAACCTTCGAGTTGGGTTCTTTCTGATAATATTATGTTTGGTAGAGATGATATCAGTTCCAACCTTGAGGCCTGGTAAATGGTAAATAGTAAATGGTAAATGACATTCTAACAAGTAATTACGGGCTGTCTCAACAGCACTGCATGCACAATATGGGTCGGGCCTAACAAAATTCTTTATTCTTTGGCTAGAGAAAACTTGATTTGTGAACTGTTTGACTGGTTCTGTTATAAAATCTGAAGGGGCATTGAATGACCGAATAGCACGCAATACCACATTTTAGTTCCTATTTTAAAATGTGTGCTGACGCTGGTTATTACTGACAGCTATATATGAATCACGATGAGTACTTTCAGAATAACGAACCATCTTGATACTTTCGGAATAAAGAACCTACGGAATATATGATGTTCGGGGGAAAAAAAGAACATTCGGAATAAATAGTCTTCAGAATAAAGTCATGACGCCTAAACGTGCATCTCAGGATTCATATTCAGATTCACTGCAACTTATTTGGAAATGTTACCACATCGAACCAGGCTAGTTGCTTGCTCATCGCACCAGACGACGTTTATATACTGTGAACATTTTAACAAAATGCGACACATGCACATCGCGAACTTTGTTACGTATATACACAGAATCGGACGTAAAAAATATATAAACTTGACGAATATAGGGTAACCTGATGAATATTGCCCAAATGATCCGAAAAGTTACGTACTTCTGTGTTACATTATAATTTGCCTTCGTTCACATGACCTGTATAAATTATTTGAAACACCACCTAGACTCATTCAGAATACACAATGCACGCCTTAATAAGATTAAATTCCCCTGTTAAAGTTGGTTATGCGCATCCATTTGTAACCTCCATTATCAATTTTATCTTCTTTTCGTGCAGATATAATTTTAAAGATACGGGCGGCGTTGGCGGTGGGTATGCTGCTAAAATATTCACCTCCGTCAAAAACCGCCATAAACAGAAACAATAGTAAACTAGAATGCACTCAGAGAGATGCCAACGTGCGCAAAAATGTAATAAACAATAATTTTAAAAATAATTGCACTGTATTTTACCTAATTTATTTAATTTAATTGAATGTTAGCAAAACAACACAATTACCATTTCTCATTTCATCACAGATAAAAGGCAAATTACTGTATTAATCATTTAAGTAATTAAAACCAATTCCATGTTGCCGAAAGGATGAGACTTTAATATCGATTACATTTTTTTCAGCGCCATATTTTGACTTTTCATTTTCCGATAGTCAAAGTTGACCAAAGGAGCAATTATAAGAAATAATTTATACCATTTGTGTAAATATTGATAGCAGCCAATATGCAACAATAAATATCAATAATTAATCAATAATTAATCAATAACGATCATTTTATGTAATAATAAACTCTTCAAACGGTGTTTGTTTCAACAAATGCGTTTTGTTTTGTGTTACGTTATTCGTCGTATTTGACCCGGAACTCGGCTGAAGGTTAGGCTATTCAGCCTATTGCGTCGAATTACGAAATCGCGTGTTGAATGTCTCTCTTTTCCCGCACGATAAAAAGAGGTTTTCGTACGAACCAAAAATGATAAAACTTCCCAATTATAAGTAAAAATACCCAAAATGAAGGAGTCTATATTGGTCCCGAAGGAGTCTATAGACTCTTTGATGTAGAGTTCTGATGGAGAAAATGTAGGTCGATCTATTTTTGTCATAACTCTGACGTATTTTGACCTGGGAGAAAAAATCGAAATCGAGGCTCACTACGAGCATGCCAGTTTTAAATATAGAAACAGGGAATCCCGACAAATGGTGATATCGGCGACAAACAAATAATCGAAAACAACACATAAAATAAACATAGCAAAAACGCGGCACAGTAAAAATGTCAGAACGCCACGAGGTTTTACGTCGTTTTTGGTGACGTCATGGAGTGAAACGGAATAGGGTGACACCAACGTACCTACGAATCTGTCTGATCGCCATACTGTTGCGCGAGCGCACGTAAATATAGACAGACTTTGTTCTTATACCAATCAGAAATATGGCATAAACAGTATGTTATTGTCAATTTGTTTTCCTCTGTTTTGTAAACAAAAGCAAAAAACGTTACGTTTTGTATAGATCCGGATATGGTAAACATAAAGAGTGTTATTTGTTACTGTTTTCCTGATATGGAAATAATAAAGAACGTTTATATCATTTGTGTGTGATTAACCAATAGCCAATAACCAATTGCGCTGTGTTATGTAAACAGAAGCACAACTTCTGTAACACGAGCTGACCCTTGTTTACGTACACCATCGTACGTCTTGACAACAATATATTATTTACGTGCTGATTGTGTTTGGCATATGAACAAAACTATATATATTTTAATATTCCTTCTGTTGATGGCTTAAAAGCGCGTGTATTCGAGTGATCCAGTGTAATATGCAAATAGGCCATGGGCGTAAGTCACATTTGTTTGTACACGTACATGTATATATTTACATAGCCCGACTGTGTTACACTAACTCGTTTATCAACTGCCATTTGGGCCACCCGTTTCTTATCCCAATAACACACATACCCCAAATAACACACAGACCGTAACACGAACACGGCGTCACAATTTGTTGACCTAATCTGACCTAATCACTAAAAGCGGTTAGCAGAATAATTGGGCGATCATTTGAAAGTTCAGTCGAATTGTATCTGAAGCCAGTTGTTTATATCGATATTATATTGGGCTGACTTAATGTGCTTTGTGGGCTAGTTTCAAATTTTCGGCAGATTATATAGGAACACACTCAGCTTTTTTTCAGGGAATAAATCATCAAGCTATATAAATATAAGAAATATATGTGGTGGGTGTGTGTTATTTTGGGATAGGTCGCCTCGCAGATAAGAGAATGCATTGGCCTAACAAATTTTATAATAGTTTTTATAATTATTAAAAAATATAAGAAAAAATTATACAAAATTGGAATAGAATGTAAGAATTAATAATAAAAATTGACAAAGACCTTCAGAAAAAATTATTTAAAAAAATTATAAAATTGTTAAAGAATGTAAGAAAAAATTATAAAAATGATCAAATTGTTTTAAAAAATAGAAGACAAAATGATAAAATTGTTGTAGAATGTAAGATAATATTATAAAAAAAATGATAAAAATTCTTATAGAATGTGAGAAAAAAAATATTAAAAATGATTGAAGAATGTAAGAAAAATTTATAAAAAAAAATATAAAAAATTGTTAGTCCAATGTATTTTCTTATATATGCTAGGCGACCTATGGTTGACTCGAATACAATAGAAGGCATTGACACAGGGTCTTTAATGTTGCGCCAGCGCAGCTCCCGCCATGAAAGGGTTAATTATTGTTTTATTTTCAAGTACGATCATCAAGATGAGTAACCATGGATGAGTAACTATCTGCAAGCCCGTAGCCAGGGGGGTTCGTACAATTCGAACGAACGGCCCTTCTTCCTGCATGTGCCCGGTGGGGGTAATTGCCGTTCGGACGAACGTGTCATGTGCAGCAGTTGACCAAATGGCAATTCCTGAGCGGGACCTCCATTCGAACGAACAACGTACATACGTATATAAATATAGTCATATAGTACATGCAGGCTTAGTCTGAATAGAGACTGTTGCATACAAATTTAATATATACAGACCGCCAACCCATGCATGTCGGTATAAAGTTTCTTTCACTGACATGCTGCTGATGCCTGCGGCTATCGGGTTATATAAGCAGTTAAGCGTAACGTTTTGAAATCGGATGCGTTTAATTGTGTCAGCCGCAACCCCAGTGATATATATGTATGGTTTGAAACGTCCCGACAGCCCCATGCATTGGCCGCATGCGTCAGTAGCAGGTATGTGAAAGCAGCTTAAGATTCCGGAATTCATGCATGGGGCTCAACAACATAACTAACTAAAAGTAGCCTGACAGAATCACTGGATATAAAGACCCATGCATACAGCGAATGGGTGTCATGTAAAGCATGTGCACATCCCATCGAACGTCCGGCGAATATCATTTCAGCCTACATATATAGCCGGGGCAGAGACCGGTACACGCAAATACTACAGAGTGTCAATTAAGCAATGCCCATCAACCTTGGTCAAAATTTTCAACTGTTCGAAATATCATGCCCGATACAATAATAGTTGGAAATTTCACACGAAACAATAGGTTCAAATTGTTTTCGTATATCGATTTTCCAACAATCTATTGTGGGGAATATTTTGTTTTAAACCATCATTTGCATATTGTCCTACTTTTGGTCGAAATTTTGGACTGAAATGACCATCAGTTGGAAATTTTCCAAACTTATAGGGGGTGTCAGGTTTGAAGTTGCTAACACTTGGAAACCTTGAGGCTACTCAATTGATGCTAGGATTTCACAATTTGTATGTTCATATTTCAAAATGTTCTCACACAGGCCCGAACCATGGTCGGCCCAGTGTGTCCTAGTCCCTCCCATATGGTCAGTTAAAAACTTATAAATAACTTAAGAAAAACAAATTGGGGGGAGGTAGATTACCTGCAGATAGACTACTATAGATGTTGATTAAAAAAAATTCAGGTTCAGGTCACAAACTTGTCTGATACTGGATCGAACCATGGTCGGGCCCACTGGATTCTGTTACTCGCCCACAATAAATATACATGTAGATACCATTTAAATCCAGGCCTGTCAGTGTTGTATCCGTAATGTTTTCCTGACCCCACCCCCTGGGCCTGTGAGAGAAAACTTGGAAAAATCAAAGCTCAACTTCTTGTGTCAGGGAGGATCTAAATTACGCCGTTTGCATCGTATTTTTCCAAACATTTTCCTCGGGGAGTAACCCCAGACCCACTCAATGCGAAAGGGGGACACCCCCTCTCGTCGCTTCGCAGCTCGTGTCAAATGCCCTCATTAATGTCATTATATATGACGAACTGTCTTTGCTAGTGGCTGGCTACGGACTTGATCTGTAACCATGGTATTAATAAATTTTGAAAGTAATGGGTAATTGTAATTTAGGTTAAATGGCAACTTTGGCAAGTAATATTAATATATTACTTTTGCAAAGCAATAGATCCATCCATGGCGTCGGTCTTCCTATATATATTTGCATAATACTACATTCGACTAATAACATAGTATTATCAGACGCGCTCGTTTATAGTCTCTGATTTCTTTCTTTTTTCTTTTCTTTTTTTTCAGAATAGACTACGATTTTAGTTTTGATGATAAATTAGCCAGCATTGGTTGTGAAGTTCACGCGTTCGACCCAAGGTATGTAGTGAAGAAATCACTGCAATGGCAGAATCAGAGACGAATTGCCTTCTGCACTTTCCATTATATGTCGTCTGCTCATATTTATGAACAATTAAACATCCCTCCAAATAAATAATAGACCATTCCAATGTATACTTGTATGACTGAGTGGGAGAATACATTCCTGTATAGAAAGGGTTAACACTCTTTTCTCCTGGGAATAAAATAAAATCTAATCTTTTATTCGCCCATAAGACACATTTATGTGGCCTCCGAGGTCATATAACAATAATCTTGAATCAAGGAACTGACGTTGGCGTCACTAATTTTCAATATTATAATGAAGGGTAATTGATTCTTTGGTAAATTGTTATGGGATGGACGGGGTGGGCATGCAGAGCAGAGTCGAGCTAAGCAGTGCATTTAGGGCTATAAATTCATAACATTTTGACATCTTTTCAACTTATTGGGAGTCAATTTCAAATGTCTAAATTATACTTTTAGCATAAAATAAAATCTTTTTTTGAGGATACGTTCTAAAACTGTTATCATAATTCCTCTGCTCCAGGATCCAGCTTTTACCTCAAAATTCATGTCATGAGAATGAGGAGCAATTTGTCTGCAATAAATTGGGACTTTCGTCATTATTACATTTATCCTCTTCTTTAACATGCCTAGAAGACATTCTCCCCTTCCTCATGCCATCCATACATTGTTGTATAAATTGGCCTTATAGGTTGTATAAATTTGCCTAATAGCTTTTTATGTTTACCCATACCATGTATGGTAAACATAGTGTCGTTGTCCGGATTGACCACTCGTCGTTCGTCCGTCCGTCCGTCCGTCTGTCCGTCCGTCTGTCCGTCCGTAGACACTTTACGTGTAATGCGATAACTCAAACATTTTCTACCTGATCAAAACCAAATTTTGTATATGGGGTTTTCAGCCCAAAATACAGATCGAGTTCGAATATGGGTTTGATCCAACTTTTTTTTACAGAGTTATGTCCCTTTTTCGACTTAGAATTCACGCATTCTGCCATAACTCAAACATTTTTTATCTGATCGGAACCAAATTTGGTATGTGAGTTTCTCGGCCCAAAATACAGACCGAGTTCGAATATGGGTTTGATCCAAGTTTATTTTACGGAGTTATGGCCCTTTTTCGACTTATAATTCATGAATTCTGCCATAACTCAAACATTTTTTATCTGATTGGAACCAAATTTGGTATATGAGTTTCTCAGACCAAGATACAGATTGAGTTCGAATATGGGTTTGATCGGATGTTTTTTAATGGAGTTATGGTCCTTTGACATATAGTTCACACATACTTCGATAAAGCAACCATTTTTCATCTGATAGGAGCCAAATTTGGTATATATGAGTTTCTCAACTCAAAATACAGAACGAGTTTGAATATGGGTTAGATCCAATTTGTTATAACAGAGATATGGCCCTTTTTCAACTAAGAATTATCCAATTATAACCCAAGTAACTTACAATTAATGAATACCTCAGCCTCACAGCTTCTCTGTGAGAGAGATAAAAAGACATGGTTTATTGAGAGTTATTTATAGCCCTCATATGTTAGCTCTCTATAAGAGACACAAATTAGTGAATTATTGGATAAATTGATTTTGCTATCTTATTAACCACAACTTAGCCATGCAAATATATTTAACTAGACCAATGGAGCTCTCCAAGTCCTTGGATATTGGGACTACATTGGATCAAACAGGGCAGAGATAGGTGATTTAACCCCTTTTACCCATTCCATGTCTTTTAACCTTTTCCATTAAATAAATAATTATATTATTTTGATATCTCACATGGCAATTTGCAACAACATGAATAGAACTGCTTACACTATGATAGTGGTGACAGGCTCTAGAGTTTAGATGTTATATTAACCCTTCTATATTGACTCATACATTTCAATAATTTGTGTTATTACTGGTTATTATGTACATTTGTCATATACTACTTTAGATCATAACAGTATACTCTATAATTCAACATTAAAAGATTATGATTCTGATTATAACAATTTACTATCGCCAAGGGATGGGTTAAACATCTGCCGATCGTGATCGGCCTCTCGTTTACATTTGGTGATTGTATAAGCGGTACGAGTAAGAAATTTCTCCTTAACATAACATAACATAACATTTATTAGCATAAAACACCATGTAAGGCAGTATGCACACAATAACAATATTAATTTAAATACAACATGTAGGGGGGGGGGAAACCGCGGGACACAACGTACCGGGGGTGGGGGGGGGGGGGTACCTAGGCGTCAAACATTTACACGTAAAATTTTTCCTTATTCAAATCATATATACATGAGTAGTACCATCCACCTAAAACAATTTTGGATAACCACTGTCTTGGTTTACATGTGATATTGACCCCATTAACCCTCTTAATAATGCCGACAATGTCAGTGTCTACCAGTCGAATGCAGAATTCTACCATGCGATCGCTTGTCTGGCAAATTTTTACTGCAGAACTATCACATGTATTAAACAATTTCTCCTCCAATGGTATCAGAAAACAGTTATATGCTGGTATCTCACTCATCTCATTTGCATCTTTTTCAAAGTCGAGGTAATGACTAGTTGTCATCTTTTAAAGTGCATACAAAGCGTTGCGATCACCAATATACATGTTTGTACATGTCATGACATCACGAGGTACAAATCTGCGTTCTACTGGCAGACAATGACCATTTTAGTCATAATAATCTAAACTAAGTTACCAAGCACCTTCTCGTGAATTGTATGCTCCGGTGTTTTTTTCGGTTTCCGGTCAAACCGAGTTGTTGTCCGGCTGGGGTAGATTTGATTTTTCGGGGGGGGGGGGGGGGCAAATGGTCAGTGGAAAAAACTGCAGTTTTTGCTGTTTTTTTTGGGGGGGGGGGGGGGTACTCAAACCGAAGAAAACAGTTTTTTCCACCCTGTGTATGCAGTTTTTTTTCCGCCCCCCCCTGCAACAAGTAATATAAAACAAGTGATGTAGTTATTTCATTGAATATATAATTAGTTATTTAGTATTTCGTACACAATATAATATATATAAGTGCCTCTTAATACTTTAAAATGAAAAACTACCTTATATACATTTATATACATGTATAGGATGCAACCATGCAGTTTGGTTGAATATTACTCTACATATAGTTGCTACTGCTGGGATCTTCGATCAAAACATTTTCTAATCAAGTTGCATATTGTATAACAAGAATCTGGTTTTTCATTTTTGAGAATCAAATTGAATTGCCGAGTTTCTGACATAGCGCTAAATCCATTATATTGTACTTTCATTACTTCATATAGTTCATTTCTGAAATCAGCATATAACGGACATTTCATTATAAAATGAAATTCATCTTCAACTAGTTTCTGTTTGATCGGACAATGTACACATATTCGATCTTCAATGGATTTCTTCTTCGGTTTGAAATGTCGACCTTTTTCAATGGATAATTTGTGGTTACTAATCCTTAGCCTTGTAAAACGCATTCTATCTTCCACACATTTTGTTCCAATAAGATATTTCTCCATAGAATAGTTATCTTTAAAAAGCCTATAAGTTCGTAATTTATTTTCACCACTTTTCTTGTTGTCATCGAAGATCGATTTGATAAATTCGGCGACGTGTTCATTTTGTAATCTTTGCTTAAGGGGGAGACGCACGTTTTGCATAAATCACAGTAAATCCAGCCAGAAATGGCAAGTGATTTTCAACCAACAATTTCTCTGGATCTATCTGGTGAAAAATCTTGAATTTTACATATGATAATTTTCATTATATATAGAATCAGAGCAATTATAAAGAGACAATAACAATAATGGATTTTAATACATTTGAGAGGTTGAAAATATTTGTTTCGTTTCTGTCCCTTTAGGTACCGAGAACAGCCAGAAAATTCTATAATTTCAAACAACATGTCAACCATCAAATAGCTTATTGTCTTGACTCCATGAGAGGAGGCTTCATTTGTATCATAATGTTGAGTTAGCTTTTTAATTGCATATTATAGAATCATACCCCATGTATTATAATGAAGAATAAAGCAGTCACAAATATGCCAGCCCAATGAAAACAAATGTTCAAAAGTGGTGCTGTCCACTCAAGCAGGGAGCAATCAACAGAAATTAGGCCACAGTGTTAAGAGATATGGTGGTCAGATTTAACTTGGTTATGAACCCATGACCCAGAACTCAACTGAGCCCAATTTTCCAATGACCAACAAGCATGGCATGAAAATTCTCAATAATAAAATATTATTTATGGTAGTTGTCTTTCTGAATGAAAATAATCATTTAATTTCATGAATCAAGAAAAATTAAGTCTCCTCTCATGATCTTCAGATATGATATCATGTATATATGAAATGCACGTTCGAAAAAAATCTGTTTTACAGTAGTTCTCGGTACCTGAACACAGTGAAATTTTAAAGATTTTTCATGCCATAAAAGTAAAGTAAATGAGATTATAATAACCAAATGTCCAATGGTACTTATGTATGGTACCACAATAATCTCTTGTACAAAATTTCACAAAGATATTCCTGATAGATTTAGAGAAAATACATTTTGAAATACCAGGAAATTTTGGCAAAACGTGCGTCTGACCCTTAAGTTTACCGACAATTACATTAAATTTGTTGTTTGATAAATCTATGCCGGGATCTAAATCGCGGCCATATGCCTCTAGTATTCTAAATATTGACGTTGACATACTTTTCCGCGCTCTTTGTTCACAAATAGCATTGTATAAAAGGTCATTTCGAGTATGTGAGGTCAACTTAAGTGCACCCTTACCAAAAACTGCTAACAATTAACTACATTAGATCTAGCATGAAATTCTAATGTGAGAACTAGAAATATTTTGCACACTGGATCTAATATGCTGCTAAAATGGGTGCGTCGAAATACCAAGCAGTACCAAGCAGTACCAAGCAGAACCAAGCAGAATAAAACCAAGGCGGAAAATGACACTTAAAGCATGTTTTGTGGTGTATAATGAAGAAATAAACCATAATAATGCAACATGACGTGGTTTTATTTGACTTTTGATGACACAGCGAGCGTAAAACTAGAAAACAGTGGGGCGATCGCGAAAAACTTCAGCTTGGTATTTCGTCGTTTACAGGTACTGCTTGGTTTATCAGCGATAGGTGATAATTGAATTGTTTGGTTCGCGAAAAGACTAATAATTTCTATCACGTCCAGTAGTATCGACTTGTTTAAACTCCCCTCATCCTTTATCTGGTATATGTATTCACGTTCAAACTATTACTATACGAAGTTTGGTGGAGTTTGGTTCAATACTGAGTTTTTGTTAGATGTTTTGTATAACGCGAACACAAACTTCTGTCTCATGGATTAGTTTATCCGCTGATAGGTGATAATTAATATATGCCAGATGGAATTTGGCAGGCTTTATTCGCGAGAAAAAACGTGTTTTGTTGGCCATTTTCGTCTGCATTCTCACTCAAATATTAGCGCCCCCCCCTTCCCCGTTATTATTACAAGTCCATTCGTACAGTATGGTAGTTTAGATGGATCATACTGGACAAGTGCGAACATCTCAGCACGCCCCGGACTTCTTAGAAGTAGTAAATCGGTTGTTGAGTTAAAATACAGCATGTACTCATGCGGAAATGGTTCGGAAAGTACAATACTAACCACAAGACAAATAATTTTCAAATAGTTTATTGCAATCGTAAGTAAACATTGTAAAATTATATATATGCAAAACATAGATCTGTGTTACTGCACTCTTCTCTATAATTTCATTACCACCGACTAGCTCTTTTGTTTTCACCGATCACCATCTCGTATAAAATGTACACGTTCACCATGCCATATGTTCCCGAAAATTAATTATCACCTATCGCTGATAAACCAAGCAGTACCTGTAAATGACGAAATACCAAGCTGAAGTTTTTCGCGATCGCCGCACTGTTTTCTAGTTTTATGCTCGCTGTGTCATCAAAAGTCAAATAAAACCACGTCATGTTGCATTATTATGGTTTATTTCTCCATTATACACCACAAAACATGCTTTAAGTGTCATTTTCCGCCTTAGTTTTCTTCAGCTTGGTTCTGCTTTGTTCTGCTTAGTACTGCTTGGTATTTCGACGTTCCGGCTAAAATAGCAGGGATGATTAACAGACGAAACTAACAATTCTAAGCTGTTTCTACCCAAATCACATGTGCAGTTTATGTACGGGTAACTAGCCATTCTGCTTATGACATCAATATAACAAGGATACCTACCAAGTTCAGCGCGTACAGCGTGATTAGTTGCACCATCACCAACACCTAAAATTCTCTTACAAAACTTGGTATGAAGTAATTCAGACGGCATTTGGTATCGGCTACTCGACGTTATTTCAGAACCCCAAATTTCACAGCCATATAAAGCGATAGGTTTTATAAGCTTATCGTATAACTTGGATACAATATATAATGCCGGAATAGCTGTTGCGTTGAAGCCATTAGTAAGCGAATAAAATGTTTTCCGACCTTTAGATGATAACTCATTTTGAGCACTTGAAAATTTGCCGTTAGAAGAAAACTTAATTCCTAAATATGGAAACTCATTAACTACATCAACAATTTCATTTCCTATCGAGAATCTAGGAGATCCTGCTTGGCAATTTGATCCTAATATCATCCATTTATTTTTTCAACGTTAATGCATAACCCATTATTGAGCGTGTATGGGTCTAAGTTATTTAGACAAGACTGAAGTCCAGTTTGAGTGCTTGGGATTAAAACAAGATCATCGGCAAATAATAAATGATTGAGCTTTGAATCTCTCACATTAACTGGATCACAGGTCTTCTCAAACACATACTTGATATCATCTATAAAAATCTTGAATACATTAGGCGATATAATTAGCCCTGACGAACACCGGTGGCCAACATGCGACAAACGCGATGGCCCAATCCCTTTGTTCGTTTTTGTGCTATAACAACTTGAATCATACATTGATTGGATTATGTCATAAATCCTACCTGAAATGCCTATAGATTTAAGTTTTAGCATGAGTAAATCTCTGTTAACTGAATCAAAAGCCTTTCTAAACTCAACAACTGATATATATAAAGGTTTTTTAGAAATATGTATTTATCTATGATTGTTTTAAGAATAAAACCGCTGTCGGTTGTCCTCTTCCCTTTACAAAATCCAAATTGGTTGTCGCTTATAATATTGTTCACTTCCAGATATTTATTCATTCTTTGATTAATAACTTTATTAAATAACTTACCAATGGCAGAACTGACCGCAATAGCCCTATAGTTATTAGGGTCGTTACGGTCACCTTTCTTGTATATTAAACTAAGAACAGATTTACTCCAACTTTCTGGATAATGCCCGGATGATAATATCTGATTGAACAGTTTTTATGTTTACCCATACCATAGTATGGTAAACATAGTGTCGTTGCCCGGATTGACCACTCGTCGTTAGTCCGTCCGTCCGTCCGTCCGTCTGTCTGTCTGTCTGTCTGTCTGTCTGTCTGTCTGTCTGTCTGTCTGTCTGTCTGTCTGTAGACACTTTACGCATGGTGCGATAACTCGAACATTTTATATCTGATCGGAACCAAATTTTGTATATGAATTTGTCATGGGTTCGATCCGATGGGTTCGATCCGAGTTTTTTTCACGGAGTTATGGCCCTTTTTCGACTTAGAATTCATGCATGCTACCATAACTCAAAAAAAATTTATCTGATCAGAATCAAATTTGGTATGCAAGTTTCTCGGACCAAAATACAGATTGAGTTCGAATATGGGTTTGATCCGATATTTTTCAATGGAGTTATGGCCCTTTGACATAGAATTTCTGCATATTTTGATAAATCAACCATTTTTCAACTGATAAGAACCAAATTTGGTATGCGAGTTTCTCAACTCAAAATACAAATCGAGATTGAATATGGGTTAGATCCAACATTTTATACCAGAGTTATGGCCCTTGTTCAACTAAGAATTGAACAGATAACCATAGCAGTCAACAAATAATTGATTACCAGCACCAGCAGTAAAACTTTAGCTCTGTAAGAGAAGCAGTATCTGAGTTATTGATAATTAGAGTTATTTTTAGACATTAGTGTGAGGAGAAATAGCTATCTGTTGTTTATTGAATTTCCATAGTGTGTGGACAGTGACTTCTCAGGATTTATCAACTCCAACATAGCTCTCTGGTCTTGCATGGATTTTGGGATTAATATTAACCCATTCCATAGTCACATGATATCTGATAGGCAGATATTAAATTATATCTTTCACTTTGAGCCAGGTTCAGTAAGGATTTCTAAAAACATTAGAGGAAATGTCTTATTTTGAAATTCCCTCTATTGCATTTGGGGTGCAGGATAATAATTATGTTGCTTGTATTCTTGAGACTGACTTATTGTGTGGGCTTCTAAATCCATATACATGCATTTATAGACTATTTTGATCAGTTCATTAGTGTGATTAAGATCAACCCCTTGCTATCTCATTTAATAACTCAAATATTTGTCATTGATTATATTATATTTCAAGTCATAGTTTATGATAACACACCCCTAACCTGTACAGAGAGGGTCATTTGGTTTAATTGCTTTAAAATATTATCAAAATTAACCCACCAATTCCATAGACATACAGTATGCTATCCAATGTAATAAATCTAATATCTTCAATCTCATATCCCTGGTGACCTCTAGTTATCTCATAATTATGCATTAAAGTATGTTATATCCAATCATTATCAATCATATTTTACGAAATTTTTAAAATAGTTTATCTTTAACTGTTATGTATGGTTCTTCTGCCTGACTATGGACTGAGCTCTATAAGACTATATATCTATTTTAAACTGACTTAATAGGTTGGAATCAAATGCCATATCCATGTTCATATGGACGGTGCCCAATAAGTCTTATGCCACTTGTGAACTTAAAGGTACTCAATCCGATTTGATGGTCCCCATATCATCAGATTCCAACAACAACAGTTTTTTTGAAATTCCGCTTCTGTTATCAGAGTCAATTAATTGCCCAAAAATAATGCTAACCACAGTCCACTAGTATAAAATTGCCCAAAATCTGTTATTTATCAACATTTTGAACAATGAAATTTTGCTACTTTGTCATATATCTCACACAAAAAAAACACTTGATTTTAGAGTTATCCATCTTCATCAACTTTCATACGGCCACTAAATATTCCAGGTGGTTAAAGATAATAGATTTTAAAAATTGATATCTGCTTATTCTGAGCTTTGAGGAATGGGTTCCTCGATTTGAATAAAATATTTTTTACCCCCGAAGCCAAATAAAACATAACTGAGGGGTGCTTAATCGGATCGAGTAGCTTTAATAGTAAGATGTGAATTGTTGAAAAGGTTGGTGTAAGGATTTATGAAAATAGCTAATCGTTATCGCCAAGGTATGGGTTAAACATCTGCCGATCGTGATCGGCCTCTCGTTATGTTTACCCATACCATAGTATGGTAAACATAATGTCGACGTCCGGATTGACCACTCGTCGTGCGTCCGTCCGTCCGTCCGTACGTCCGTCCGTCCGTCTGTCTGTCTGTCTGTCCGTAGACACTTTACGCATGGTGCGATAACTCAAATATTTTCTATCCGATCGGAACTAAATTTTGTATATGAGTTTCTCAGACCGAAATACAGATCGAGTTCGAATATGGGTTTGATCCGAGTTTTTTTTTTTACGGAGTTATGGCCCTTTTTCGACTTCGAATTCACGCATGCTGTCATAACTGAAACAATTTTTATCTGATCGGAACCAAATTTGGTATGCGAGTTTCAGAGCCCAAAATACAGATCGAGTTCGAATATGGGTTTGATCCGATTTATTTTAAAGGAGTTATGACCCTTATTTCGAAAATAAAATTAAAAAAAAAAATCCGTTGCTATAACCGAAGTATTTTTTGTCCGATTGTGTTCATATTTGATATTTTGGTTTATGATGACACACCCCTCATCTGTATAGTTTTTGGTATTAATTGGTTGATCGGTTTAGAAAATAATTAACCCTTTACACACATGCTATCCAATGCAATAAGTTGAACATATTTCTTCTGATCTGCCTCATATTGCTTACCTAGGTTTTTCTTAGCACGTTCTTCATCTGTATGGTTTTTGGTATTGTTTAATTAACCATTTCACTCTTATGTTTACTTAGAATTCACCCAAGCTGCTATGACTCAAAACATTTTTCAACTGATCAACACCAAATTTGGTATATGAATTTATCACCCCTAAATACAGATCAAGTTCGAATATGGGTTTGATCCGATATATTTTAACAGAGTTATGACCCTTTATAATTCAAGTAATTACTGCTGGGAATATGAAGAGATGATATCTCACAGACCATGTGTATTATTGAAATGAGTTAATTATCACTATTGTCATTAGATATGGCATTCTATAAAGCCTGATAGTGGTACCACGGTTGCAAATTTATAATAATGTCAAATTGATTGATGGCTATCTGGTGGAGTTCTGTTTTCTGTGCAATATTAAGTTAACCCCTTTGTTGAAACAGGTTCATTACATTAGTTAATGTACACACTATAGGACACCTATTCTAAAATATTAAATTGGAACAGTCCATTGTTACTTTGTGGGGATGTTTTACAGACATTGTTGTTTACAGACACTGTTGTCTTATCTTAGACAAAAATTAATCCACACATTCCTTAGTTCCATGATATGATGTCATTGAAAATGATTAACCCTCTCCACACATCATATGGTTTTGATGCTTTTCATTTGATAATTTTCCTATATTATGTCCAGGTTGATGGTGATCCACTTTTGATTTGCATGGATTTGGGATTAAAATTAAACCATTCCATAGACACATATTATGCGATAAACAGATAACATATTAACCCTTTCACTTTGATCCAGGTTCAGTAAGGGTTTCAATAAATCACCAATTGAATATACATCATTACAGGAAATGTCTTATTTTGAAATTCCCTCAATTGCATTTGGGTTCCAGTGTAATATTAAAGGTGCTGGTATTCTTGAGGCTGACATGCAATGACATGCTTTTTATAGACTATTTTGTGTTTATCAGTTCATTAGTTTGGGTAAGATTAACCCCATTCTATCGGATTTGATAACTCAAATATTTCCATTGATTATGTTTATACATGTAGTACTTGGCATAGTTGACGGGAACACACCCCTAACCTGCAAAGTGAGGGTCATTTGGTTTATTTGCTTAAAAATATTAACATCCTACACCAATCCTGTTGACACAAAGTGATAACTAAATATTTGTTCACACGATCACTATATTAAGTGTGAATTGTTGAAACTTTTGCACTCATGAAAAGGTTGGTGTAAGGATTTATAAAATTTATAAAAATAGCTAATCGCTATCGCCAAGGTATGGGTTAAACATCTGCCGATCGTGATCGGCCTCTCGTTTAATTTCAAACACAATGTGTGGACCAATTGTTCTCAGAAGCCCGTTACTGATATTGTCCGGTCACTCGGCTTTACCAAGTTTAAGTTCACTGATTGCCGCCAAAATTTCGGTAGAAATAATATTTGTGTTATCCATTTGAGTATCAACATTACTCTGGTTCAACATAATATTTCTCTTGACTGGTGGTATATTATTTGTAGAATATAATTCAGTGAAGAAGTCAACTGCTCTATCAGGATCTAAATCATGTGAATGATTAGGTTTGATGTGCATTTCCCGGATAATATCCCAATATGTTTTTGGATCATTAGATTCCATATTTTCCAGATTATTGTATAAATCTTGATAAAATGTTTTTCGTTTCAGTTTCAGTTCCCGTTTATAGGCTTTTTTAGTTACGAAAAACTTAACTCTAAGAGAGTTATTGAATAGATTTTGTCTCATGTTATGAATCGCGTTCTTCAGATCTAACTTTAATTTTTACACCTTTCGTCAAACCACATTCTTTTCCTTTTATTTTTTCTTCTACGATTTGGAATATGAGTACACAATACATAATTTATATGATTAACCATTTACATTAAGTCATCCAATATCGCAAGGGTAACAACGCGATCGTTTTTGTAAGTCATTAATTTATATCGTTCGAGTTTATTCTGAAATTCCGGCTTCTGAATGTGATCCAGTGCTATTTCTTTGCTGTTCGTAGTCCATTTCAATCTACATTTTGTCTGATTAAACTCATGTTTTGTTCTGCCCTGCGTTGT
Organism: Siphonodentalium dalli; assembly: GCA_032622095.1. NCBI lineage: Eukaryota > Metazoa > Mollusca > Scaphopoda > Gadilida > Siphonodentaliidae > Siphonodentalium > Siphonodentalium dalli. Next base: position 164,999,650 of record CP136063.1, on the reverse strand, counting down.
ATAATAATTAAAATGAGCCGTTAGCTGACAATGATCTGAATGTTCGGTATTTTAACACAAAAACAATCGATATCGGACAAATACATTTCCGATATTATAACATAATCAACGACACTAGCACCATTATATTGGTAACTAGTGAAATGGCCTAAGGCATCACCCAATGTACGCCCGTTAACAATTCTCAGCATGCTTGTATTACTACAGACGACCAATAACTGGTTACCAAAACTGTTAACATTCGAATCCATACTAGTCCTTATTTTGTTTGTATCTAATATATAATCATCAGGTACTGGTATATGGTGATTACTGCGATCATTTTCTCCAACAACATGATCCGGTTTAATTCCTGTCCGAGCATTAAAGTCAACTGCCATAATTATAAGGTCACATGTTTGATAATGTAGTAAATGATTCTGAATTTGCGAAAACACATCTGTCTTCATATCACTTCTTATATCCCAATAACTGGAGTTGACAGGGGGGATATAATTGGCTATGAAAGCAATTTTGTTAGAAATATTAAACATATTTCCCTTGAAATCGACGGAAATGGTAAACTCACTTATTCTTTTAGAATTTACGAAAAATCTTGCGTATTGATTGCGATAATAAAATACAATTCCACCTCTATCACCGTCAAGTCTAGGGAAATCTATGCATTTATAACCCGGAATATGAATATCCGAACTTTCTGTATGCCATGTTTCTACCAAAGCTATAACATCATAATTTATCAACTTTTCGAGGAAACTGTTGTCATCTAATTTAATTCCTTGAACATTCCACAATTCGACGTAATTTCAGTTGAAATATTCCGCTCAGACATAATATGGATAAAACTTGCACCACCGAAGTCAGAATGAAACCATGCAGGAAGGGTATATATTCAAATTTTACTATCTATAAATCTTCAATCACTCAAATACAAGTACATGCAAAGAAAATAGATAATTAAGATGCACATATATGCATACATACATATACATACACATACATATGTACATACAACATACATATATATATACACATATACACATACATACCCGTACATACACAGGCACATACTACATATATACTTATACATATACATATACATACATGTGCTCTCATGATACTCATCATCAATTACGATTTGAAATAATTAAACATTACCAATAATTTTAAGAGCACTTGCGAGTATTGCACGCAATCCTGAAATGTCATCCACATTCATCGCTCCCACATTATCAACAAAACGTGCGTGATGCACTTCTTTTTGGGAACTGTTCATTTGATCTTGAACTTTCACTTCTGTTCATTCTTACCCTGGGTCTGATTTCACTGTTTTGTGCTTCTCAAGATTCTCGATACGGCTCAGATTGTACGTCCATGACTCCAACTTTTATTTCATTCACCAACACCTCTATTCCAAGATCACTCGGATGCCAGTTGTCATACAAATATCTACGTGGGACGAAACCACTGCGCTCTGAAAAACTGGGCGCATCATCGATGAACTGGCACCCCATCCCTGAACATATATGTATGCTTGACTTTCAGCGAGTTACATGGGTGGGGCACAATGACTCAATGAGACACAATTTCTGGCATGTGGTAGTATCCACCTTCAGTAGATGATAGGCACTTCGAAAAGAAATGACATCATTTGCCAAATGACTATTGTTTTTGGGGCTGGAGTGGATAAATTGTTTAGATCAAACAAACTGATGCCATTGTGAAATAGTGGTATGTTCGGGTCGTTTCCTATACGGTTACTACCTTACTCGTATTTAAATTCGCGCAGTACAATTTTTCGCGCACCCACCGGTGTGCGAATTTTAAGCTGAGCGAAAAATAGTACGACTCCTGAATTTATACCAAACTGCGTGGGAAAATAAGGGTTATATGTTCGTGAGTTACACATGTATTACGGAAGATTGGAGTGATTACATTCATATTCAGACAACCAAGCTGAATACCATTTATTTAAAGCATATAAAGCGATAAATAATTGTATAGTCTTCTACGTTTCAATGCTTGTAAAAATACACATATTTCAGAGTGAAGGTGCACGAAAGCACATCTCCATATCCACAACCCTGCATCGAGTGGAGCCGTGGTCATGTAACATTCTTGAGTTATTTATGTGAACCCAACTATTTAAAATACAAGCAACCATTTGTTTTTTTCAGTCAGCAACCTACTCGGTTTTTGTTTTATACTTTTGAGCTCAATTCAATGATCTACATATCTGCTAAAATATCAGAATGATTACTTGGATCATATACACCCATCTTCACAACAAAATTGTAATGCAGCTATGTTCTATTCGATGTAAATGTCCATCTTTACTACACACACGTATCTTTAGGAGCGATTAAGAACTGACACTGTCATCAAACACAGGACCTTTTCATATTTTTATAAGTTTTGAATTCGCGCAGCATGGTGTGCGAATTCAAAGTGCGCGAATTTGAACTGAGCGAAAAATAGTACTGCGCGAATTTAAATACGAGTAAGGTACTCATTAATCAGACGCGCATATATGCACGTTTACGGAGTTCACCTTAAAAGACTATCGGACCACAACAAGTACTAGATCATGTCATAAAACTTTTTTATGTTCTGACAGCCAGATTATAACAATGAATAAACAAACAGGGAATATATTTCCCTTTATTGTTAATAACAAGTCCTCAATAATCTACTTCACAGTAGGGGTGGTCCCAGTTCAAGATTGCATGCTTGTTTGTGACTTTTGTGAGCTTATATCGTACTCTAAGGTGTCTACTCATTGTGATGATCAATAATAGTGATAGTGGAGACTTAGACTGAAATTAATAATAGTGATAGTGGAGACTTATACTGAAATTAATAATAGTGATAGTGGAGACTTATACTGAAATTAATAATAGTGATAGTGCAGACTTAGACTGAAATCAATAATAGTGATAGTGGAGACTTAGACTGAAATTAATAATAGTGATGGAAATTTAATTCTATTAAATTCTATTTTAATTTAATTCATATATGTCTCTATGCCAAATAATTTAATGATCGTTGAGAATTTTATCCAAAATTATACTAATCATGCAGCACATGCTGACACTATTTTTAGGCATTATTAAGAATACAGGTATTTCATAATTTATTACCTGTACTGTTTTTTCATTGTTACAAACATCCCTATCGCAACAGCGAAAACTTTTTACTGGTGGAATATATCATTCTCGACGGGCATAGATACATAGAGATTCATGGCATGGTCTAAGAAAATGCTACCAGATTAAACATTGTCATTTATATGACCATCTGCGATTGCCTCATGCGTCATGTAGAACTACATGTAGAAGGTCGTGACAGTTCGACCAGCTTGGCCTGGAATTATTATGTATACAGATTATTCCAATCCCAATGTGTCAAGTCGACAATAGCAAGTACACAGGAATATTTAATAATTTGTCCACAAATAGCCACTATATACACATGTATGCTAGCCATGCTGACCGAGCTCTCGCTTAATGCTTAAAGGTACTCAATCCGATAAAACTCCTCTCAATTACTATTTCAATGGCTTCGGGGGTCAAAAATATTTGATTAGAGTCGAGGTAGTCACCCATCAAAGCTCAGATTTGTTAGATATCGATTTTAGAAATATATTATTGTTCATTATCGGGAATACTATCTGGCCCAGAACTCAGTCAAAATTGCGTTATTATTACCACTTGATTTTAGAGTTATCCATCCTTGTCTGTTTGAATAGATTTTGGTGTACACATCCAGAGCATATTACGGGCAGTTGAAGGCAATTATTAGTACTCATCTCGAGTAAATAACAAATTTCAAAAATCAATATTTATAATAACTCTGAGCTTTGTTTGATGGGTTCCTCGACTCGAATCAAATAATTTTTACCCCCAAAGCCAAAGAAATAGTAATATAGGACCCTCTGATCGGATTGTTGTTGTTGGAATCTGTTGAGATGGGGACCCTCTGTTCGGATTGAGTACCTTTAAGGTTTAAACCGAGAACACAGTGTTAAAATCATAAAATATTTAATATGTGAGAATGCTAAAACAAATAACTTTTAATGGCGTTATTAACGGTGCATTATGATTATTATATTTAACTTGATATGTCCATGACAGGAAACAGAATTCATAGATGGAAAGTTGGAAACATATCCTCTCACCAGTCACTACACTCTGCAGTGTGCCGAGCCCAAATGGGAGATGTTCTTCTTTTCCTTCACTCACCAAGTTAATTGACTCACTTTGTCAGTCACCAATTCACTGGGCTTCACATGTTTGTCACATCTGTGTGTCGACTGCTCTGTAGATGGCTAGACTGTATTTTGATCCGAGTCTGTATCTGTATGTGTTTCAGCGCTGGAGCCTCTCGACTGTGTTCACACTCACAGTGAGTGGGTGAGGCCGAGCCCGAACAGGCTGATGTCGTTGAAAAGTTAATTTACTAATCTGTAATCACTAATACAATCCTAATAATAATAATAGACTAGTAGTGCTAGTAGTAAATGAGTAAATCAGTCAGCTCTAAAATGTACATTTTCTGATTTCCTTGAAGTTGGCCTGACAGTGACAGCTATTAACAATTACATTTAGAGAAGTAGACGGAACAATTTGCCGCTTGCAACTCTAGCCACTGGGTCCAGGTGAAAACAGACTTAAAATTAAACAGAACAAGTCAAATCACAGTGGTGACCACAGACCAGTTCAACATCCAGTCCACTCCAGTGACCTTCATTTTCATATTTTTTTCAGTCACAGTTTCGTCATTCACTGAATCAGTTTCTTTTCGACTGATTGAGTTTCACTTTCACTGTTAAACTTCAAATATCTGGAGGATCCACACACAATGTATGCCCAATCGGTTGGCTTATAGCAAAATAAAATTCAGCACGAGAACCACAACGTAGAACTTTAGAGTTGTTGTTGTTGTTGTTTGAAGAGTTTGAACAGCATTCGCCTATACATTATCAGGGCGCAACCATTTTGTAACAAAAATTACGTCACCATTTGTAACGTTGCTATGGGCCAGGGGACGTAATTTCAAACTGAAACGGTTCGAACGGAATCTGACGAGGTTTGCCGAATGCTATGCGTCAAGGTCAACTAAATCCACTTCAATCATTTAATTTTGAATAAGATTGATTTTGTTTTTCAAATTTAACAGTGTTGCTATGGGGAGGCTGATCGAAGAAGAAAACTAAATTCGTTTTGTTAATTTGTCAAGGTTATTCCAACATGGCGGCCACCATAAAGGCCCCATAGGTCCGAATCGCCCGGATGTAAAACAAGAAATTATGGCATTGAAATCCATGTAAAAAAGGACGACCGTGCAGTCACGACCTGCACTACTCAGACTAAATATATGTGTTGACTTATATGAACCTCAAGATTTAATTTAACTATAAATATTTCTTATAACCAATTACGTACACGAAGTTGGTTGCTTGTGGTAGGGGGATGGGGTCTACCTCAGAATTATCATATTGCACTCACATCTTTCAGCCTTTCGTGGCTCCCGGGGCCATTTTTTCGACTGGCCCATATGCCCAATCTCAATTTGGATGAAATATTAGTTTTACTCGCTTCCACAACCCTTGGCCTTGGTTTGGAAATTGGGGTTCTTATGAGTGAGAACTTGGGGTTTACCCCCTCATAATTTGGGTTGTTTGTTTTTTTCAAATCACAACCCAAATCATTAGAATATAAGTAAGGAAGAACATTCAATTTCCAAGAACATGTTTTTGTTTGTACCTGTACAAATCCTATAGATAGCGATTTTATGAGACCCCCACCCCCAGCCCCGATGGAATACGGAATACCACTTAACACAGAGGGTGGAATACGGAATACCAGTTAACGGCCATATGGAATACATAAAAAAGATATGAAAACTTCATTTTTTGGAAGGTCGGCGTACGAATACCGGTATTTTTCGAATACCGAATACATCCTAACAGAGCTAGGGCCGGAATACGGCGTACCTCATAACAGGGCATGGAATACGGCGTACAAAAAGGGGGTGGGTGGCCTCTTTTATAGGTTGGGATTTGATGAGTTTGATTACAATTGCGTGGAGCTACATTTATACCAGCGCGGACTCGGGCCATGCACTATGAAACAACGTCAACCCAACCAAACATAATGCCAACCGTGCCAACAGTATGCCTGCTTTGTGTGCTATGTCGCTGTCAAAACGTCAATCACTTTCGCGGGGAAATGCTCGTGCCAATATGACGTCGCTTTGGATACAACATATGACGTAACCTAACAGTTTACGTGAACGTGCTTTTACTAATTTAATAATCTAAAGAAAAGTTTATTTAGTGATATGACAAACATTTTAGACATTTACGAGATGAGTCATGTTGTTTTCGCGATGTGGCTAACGAAAATGTGCAGCTTTACGTAATTTCCGTCATTTTCCGAATGGCATAGCAACCCGAGTCAGATCGGCAACATTTATGATTTAAGTAATGATTATTGTTTAAAGTATAAATCATGTAATGTCTTCAAGCAATGAATACTGTTATGTTAGCTATATGAAAAGTAACATTTTGTAGTTTTAATTTAATTGCAATGACGTTTCAAGATGGCGGCCCCTCAAATTCAAAATGGCGGCGCCCCTAATTCAAGATGGCGGCGCCCATGTTCGAAAGCGAACTTAGTATAAGGACGACCTGCGCATATGTTGCTGCGCAACATATGCGTGGCTGGGCTGCGCCCAGCTGGTCGTCCTTAAAAAAATAAAATTGAGGTTGAAGGAGTATAGAAATTAGTGACGTCACAACTATACTTGCGTCGCTTACGAACCGTAAAACAACCTTTGGGTTGTGATAAATCACCATGACTAGCTATAGTAACTGGCTAGATAGGCTGACCACACCAGTTGGCTATATACTACAGTGACCAGCATGCATAAGACCAGAGTGAAAAACTGACTGGTGTGCGCTGACCCCCCGATTTTATCGGGCCCGTGTGCGCCGACACTAAATGTACATAATCCGATTCAATGGTCCTCATATCATCAGATTTCAACAAAAACAAAAACAACAATTCTTGAAAGCGCTTCAGTTATCAGAATCGATTAATCGCCAAATAAAAGTAATGCTAACCACTGTCAACTGTAGTATAAAATTTCCCAAAAAGTGGTATATATCAACATTTTGTTCAACGCAATTTGGTTTCAAGAGTATGTCGGTTGGCATTCGTCGAATATTTGCCAGGCCGCCAAATATTCCAGGTGGTGAAACAAAACTGATTTTTTAAATCGAGATCTGACCAACCTGAGCTTTGATTTGTGGGTTCCTCGACTCGAATCAACCAATTGTTTACCCCAGAAGCCAAAGCATATGTAATTTAGAAGCGGATTATGCATCTACATGTATATATAAGATAACGAACTTTACAATTCAGCATGAAAAAGGCTACTGATGGCGAGAAGAGAGGTCCCGGAAACCGTGTTACATTCCATAAAATCGGCATAGGCCGAGAAGACAGCGACAACTTCGGTCCCAGAGTTGACGGCTATGTCGAGCGTGGTGCGAATGAATGGCGCATCAAAAAGCTGAGTTCTCTTAAAAAGATGTTAGGTCACGAAGGGGTGAGCATACTTGATTCTGACCATTCTTATATAGGATTACATATAAATAAATCGGAGGGGTGATTATCTAGATATTATTAGTTATCTTCGGCAACATCTGGGGTATATGAATGCCTCTTGAACTGGTAGTTTCCGTGCACCAATCGAAATGTTGCTCTCGCACGCCGAGTTTGACGTCACCTGACGTCGGCTACTGAATTATTCTTATTGACCAATGTGAATTAATGAAAAAGCCACTTAAATTAAGGAGACATGACTATTGTTGTGGAGACAAAATCGTTATCTCCGGCAACATCGTGGGGTACATGGAGATTTAGTAACTGGCTGTCTCTTTTTGAACAAACATCCAGGTGTTAAATGTTCATGTAGGACCTACCCCCGATGTTGCCGAAGATAACTATAATAATTCTGATCCCAACCTCAAGCAGGGTACACACCTGCATGATCACTATATATTAAGATTGATCGAGTTTTAATAATGACTAAGAAGAAGTGATTTAATGCTGATCTTCGGATTAATCGAGGATTAATATTGACTAAATAACGGAGATACATGTATTTGAATTGTCTCTAAAGCATGTTCCCCCACCCAGTAGGAAATTTTGACTTATGTATGACCAAAGTAGATCACTTGTGATGTTGAATTTTTTTTCATGCAAATCTCTGTTTTTTAGTTAAAATACGTTTGATACAGAATTATCATCCTTCCGAATTAGCGAAGACGAGTATTTATATATGTACAATCGTTGCCTTTGGTGTCAGATTAGTATATTAACTAATATTATCCACAGGCCCCTATGGAAAATTACTAAAATACCAATATAGACTATACCAGTGTATATTCTATATTGGTATTTTTGGTAATTTCCCCCGGGTGCCTGTGATATTATCTGGGCCGGATTAGATATATTTTTAGCTGAATTTGACGGAGTTAAGTTTGAGCTATTACCATGGCCTGGTGCACATGCCCCTGGGGTGAATTACTAAAATACCAATATAGACTATACCAGTATAGTCTATATTGATATTTTAGTAATTTTCCAGTATAGTCTATTTTGGTATTTTAGTAATTTTCCCCAGGTGCTTCTATATGGGAGCCATCAATTTTGTTTACGAAATTTGTTATCTTAGATTTCAAATTTGAATCCATCGGCACACCCTGCAGCCCGCATTTATTGGAGAATTATTTTGAAAAAAATAGATGGGAGCTGTCGAATTTGAACAATTTGCTATGATAAACGTAAACTGGCAGCCATCCTGGATTTTACACTCTGACTCGATCGTCACCAAACTCCATACGGATCTTTTGGGCGACCACTAGATGGGAGCCATCAATTTTAAATAATTTCTTTGAAAACATGGCCGTCAATGGCCATCTTTAATTTTACGCTTTGTATAACTAAATCTTCGGCGCACCTTGCAGGCCAAATCCTTCATCCGGTCATCACCAACCTTCATATGGATCTTTTGGGTGACCAATAGATGGGAGCTATAATTTTTTTTTCCGAACTTCTTTGAAAAACATGGCCGCTGCCATATTGTATTTTACTCTTTGTGTGATGCGATGCGATACTACTCATGTGACTTGATTGCGATACCGTACAATGGAGTGAACAAGGACTGCAAACAGGAGCGTCCCGACAGTGTCATAATTGAGAACGCTCTATATTATCTACCGCTTACGGGCGACTGAGGCATGAGCGCTCTTTATAAGAGACGATCATTGAATATTTGCTCGCCTGACTTAACCATTCACGACGGAAGCTGCGCTGGCGCAAACTTAAAGACCCTGTGCCTATTCACTCTCTTATATATGCGAGTCGACCACAGGTCGCCTCACATATATAAGAGAATGCATTGGCCTAACAATTTTTTATAAATTTTTCTTACATTCTTCAACAATTTTTATAATTTTGTCTTAAATTCTTTTTTAAAATTTGTCATCTTTTATAATTTTTTCTTACATTCCATAACAATTTTTATCATTTTTTCTTATAATCGTTAACCATGTTATCATTTTAATTTTTATCATTTTATATCATTATTTCTTACATTCTTTAACAATTTTTTAACATTTTTATTTCATTTTTTCTTACATTTTTAACAATTATAAATACAAAAGAAAATGAAATATACTCGCAATCTCCCATCAATAATATGGCACAGGTATCGGGAAAAGACACAAAAGAATCCATCAGTTTTACGTTGAAAACTACAAAGGATCATAACCGAGAACGCTCTTTATTATCTACCACTTTTGAGCGACGGATTTATAGTATTGCTATATTTGTATTACTTCATTGTAAATATATTATACTAGCAGGTTAGCCCGCCACTGGCGTGCTTGGTCAGAAACATGACAATGTTTTATGTTTTGTTTGTGTTTTTCAATGAGTTAATATTGGGTTTTTCAATATTTTACCCGATTTTACCTTGAATTGATCATTTTCAAGGTCAAGGTCATGTCGGGGTCACAATATATAATTTGTGGGTACCCGTTTGAAGGTTAAGACTGACCCGATGAAAAATTCCCCCGTTCCTAGGAACGACAGACATAAGAATGTTTCACACAATGCGACGTCGACGACCCCCGTGTGTTTTTACACTTATATACGAAGTTTGAGCTCACCTAGGGCGGTAAAACTTACCCGATCCGCGTTCTTAGGAACACAACGCGCTCCGCATTCTTAGGAACACAACACGCTCATGTCTATACACGCCCAGACCCAGAAGAGGTATGATTTGTTTTAACCTGCCCGTGGCCATTGAACAGCCCCTGTCAGAGGTTGTCCACCCTTACGAGATGGTCAATAGTCCCCGCAAAGTTAATCCCGTCGTGAACCCCATCCTCGCAAAGAGCGGACAGTCAATTAATCCCGTTGTCCGGGCTATTCAAAAACCAAATTTCAAGTCGATAGCTCCACCCGTTTCCGAGATCTGGTCTGCGCATGCGCGAAGCTGGCGTCGCACGGGCTCGGCGACCCGATAAAATTCGTATCCGGGGCAAGATAGATTCACATACCAAATTTCAAGTCGATAGCTCCACCCGTTTCCGATATCTCGTCTGCGCATGCGCGAAGCTGGCGTCGCACGGGTTCGGCGATCCGATACAATTCGTATCCGGGGCAAGATACATTCACATAGCAAATTTCAAGTCGATAGCTCCACCCGTTTCCGAGATCTCGTCTGCGCATGCGCGAAGCGGGCGCCGCACGGGCTCGCCAATACGACAACGTTCACCGCCTGGTCAAACTACACACACGTACCAAGTTTCGTCCCGATCGGTCGAGAATCGTAGATTTGTATAAATGACAGACAGACAGACAGACAAACATACATACATACAGAGGTCTTCAAAATATATATGAGACTAGCCGATGAGCCCGACGTTGTCCGGGCTATTCAAAAACCAAATATCAAGTCGATAGCTCCACCCGTTGCCGAGATCTCGTCTGCGCATGCGCGAAGCTGGCGTCGCACGGGCTCGGCGACCCGATAAAATTCGTATCCGGGGCAAGACACATTCACATACCAAATATCAAGTCGATAGCTCCACCCGTTGCCGAGATCTCGTCTGCGCATGCGCAAAGCGGGCGCCGCACGGGCTCGCCAATACGACAACGTTCACCGCCTGGTCAAACTACACACACGTACCAAGTTTCGTCCCGATCGGTCGAGAATCGTAGATTTGAATAAATGACAGACAGACAGACAGACAGACAAACAAACATACAGACAGAGGTCTTCAAAATATATATGAGACTAGCCGATGAGCCCGACGTTGTCCGGGCTATTCAAACAGCAAATTTTGTTGTCCGGGCTATTCAAAAACCAAATTTCAAGTCGATAGCTCTACCCGTTTCCGAGATCTGGTCTGCGCTTGTGCGAAGCTGGCGTCGCACGGGTTCGGCGACCCGATACAATTCGTATCCGGGGCAAGATACATTCACATACCAAATTTCAAGTCGATAGCTCCACCCGTTTCCGATATCTCGTCTGCGCATGCGCGAAGCTGGCGTCGCACGGGTTCGGCGATCCGATACAATTCGTATCCGGGGCAAGACACATTCACATACCAAATATCAAGTCGATAGCTCCACCCGTTGCCGAGATCTCGTCTGCGCATGCGCGAAGCGGGCGCCGCACGGGCTCGCCAATACGACAACGTTCACCGCCTGGTCAAACTACACACACGTACCAAGTTTCGTCCCGATCGGTCGAGAATCGTAGATTTGTATAAATGACAGACAGACAGACAGACAAACAAACATACAGACAGAGGTCTTCAATATATATGAGACTAGCCGATGAGCCCGACGTTGTCCGGGCTATTCAAACAGCAAATTTTGTTGTCCGGGCTATTCAAAAACCAAATTTCAAGTCGATAGCTCTACCCGTTTCCGAGATCTGGTCTGCGCTTGTGCGAAGCTGGCGTCGCACGGGTTCGGCGACCCGATACAATTCGTATCCGGGGCAAGATACATTCACATACCAAATTTCAAGTCGATAGCTCCACCCGTTTCCGATATCTCGTCTGCGCATGCGCGAAGCGGGCGCCGCACGGGCTTGCCAATACGACAACGTTCACCGCCTGGTCAAACTACACACACGTACCAAGTTTCGTCCCGATCGGTCGAGAATCGTAGATTTGTATAAATGACAGACAGACAAACAAACAAACAAACAAACATACATACAGACAGAGGTCTTCAAAATATATATGAGATATGGCGTTATGTCCTATGTGTGTATACTGCCATTTTTGTTCGTTGATTTATTTGTTTTTGTGTGATTTAATTGTATATGTATCAATGATCTCCCATGAGGAGGAAATAAAGATATATATATATATATATATAAGCGAAGATCTTTGGAATTTTTGTTAGGCTGACAAGGAAAAAAATTCAAAACATGTCTAAACTTTCTCTTTTGAAAGTGGATATCTGGCAACCAAATCCTCACATTAACCCTTTACCCAACAAACCGGCCAAAACCGGCCAAATAAAGCTTCAACAGCCTAAAATATCTTCGGTCTGTCTCAATAGAACCATACAAATATGGATATCATTGGAACCGGCTCCTTGACCACATTGTGATAGTTACAGTTAGCCCTGTGCCAATGCATTCTCTTATATATGCGAGTCGACCATAGGTCGCCTCGCATATATAAGAGAATGCATTGGCCTAAAAAAAATCTTTTTTTAACACTTTTTACCATTTTTTCTTACATTCTTTAACAATTTTATAATTTTTAATGTGTTAAGCCAATGCATTCTCTTATATATGCGAGGCGACCTATGGTCGACTCGCATATATAAGAGAATGCATTGGCACAGGGCCCTTCTGTTGGGTAAAGGGTTAATGGACTCATGTGCCCGATCTAATTAGTTTTCCGGTATGGAGAACCAAGGTGGGAAATCACGTGGTTTCGATGTTGGTGAGTACCACGCATTCAAAATATGCAAACGCGCAAAAACATAATGTATGAGGAACTGACACAAAACATAGCACTTTGATTGTTACGAACATATGCTAGTTTATTTTTAAAACAAATTCTTACCTTATTTCTTCCCAAATACATGGTAGTTTGTCTATAACATTCTGGCCAAAGTTGTCAGTCGAAGGTTCGTGAATACACCAGTCCATACATCTAGGAGAATCCTTCGACTGACAAATTTGGTCAGCATGCCATATTATAGCAAACAACTGTGAACTTGGACGCAAATAAGGTATCTGCTTGTTTGAAAAATAGCATAGCATATGCTCGCAGCTGCCTACTATCATATCATTATCCTAATTTATTACCCTTTTCCTCGTTTCTGGTCGCGTTTTCGATCGTCTCGGCCATTTTGAATGCGTGATACTCATCAACTCGAAACCACGTGGTTCCCCAGCGTGAGAACGTACATATGGTGGTTTTATGGTGTAAAACCGGACGTGTTCATCTTTAAATTGTATTTGTTTCAGTATGTTTCGCACTTTCTTATACGATCACATGCATGTCTTTTACTTTAGGCATATTTCAATGTATCTGAAATACTATACACATGATGCATAAGAAATTGAGGCACAAGTTTAAACAACTTACAGACTGCCTCGCTCCTGCTGCATTAAAAAATAAATCAGGCTGTTATCGTGAAAATAACACATAACGGGCGTATTTTATATATTAATGAGCGAAATACGATCATGTTGGCATTATTTAAACTCATTATACACTCTTTATTATCCACCCCTTAACTAACACTATTTCTGATTGGGCAAAAGCCCCCACGTGATAATCCGGGAAAAAGTCATATTGTACTCCCGAATGTCATATTGGACTCTCAAGTGTGCAAAATGACTTTTTTATCGGGACTCTGTGACGTCACGAATTAACTATTGCGAAATGAATCAGTGAAATTGTGATGCGCGCGCATCACTTGTGGATTTAGCAGACATTTCACTTCGGCATTGAGTTTTGTTTTTCATTTCCGTGTTTATTTTTCCAAATCATGCTTTCTCATGATCAAATACAGGCTTTAATAGAGAATTAAGTGGCGACAAATACCAAAAGTAAACACTAACGTTTTATTCCCAAAATTTGGATAAGCATACAGATGGATAATTAAAATGTCATTATACAATGTTGTGTACAGTATGAGTTTTTCTTGTACTCGTCCAGGTTGTGGTGAAAAGTCATATTGGACTCGACACTGCCTGTCTCCTCCAATATGACTTTTCACCACAACCTGGACTCGTACAAGAAAAACACATATATACTGCACACAACGTTGTATAATAACTTTATAATATGGACGTAAAAATAAGTTTTTTAAAAAGGCCGATATCATATGGAACTATTTCCATTCGAAATACGCCCATATTGGTATTATTTAATCTGCATTTTTCCATCGAAACGACTTAATAGATGTACGCTCTTTATATAATGTGTTTTCACTGCGGCCCAAGCCATTCAACGGGTTGAATAAATTCTATGACATAGTAGTGTATGAGTTGGCGTGGTGGTGTTTCCGGTGTAATCCGAACTCGAAATTTAGAAGTAGGCGAACAATATGATTATGAAGTTGATAAACAACTAGACATGTCATGTAATGCATATTAAGTTACATGACTAAGTGATGTTATTATTATACATGTTATGTGTGTTTATGTATCACTTGAATATTATATCTATGTATGGCAACCTCTCCCAACCCAGGGACGTATTTTGCTTAATAAATTATATTATATTCTATTCTATTCTATATATTGCAGAAAACATTGGACGTATTGAAATTGGACGTCGAGAGTTATGGATGGGGTGTGCTACAGAATCTTTATGATGAAAATATGTTGGAGAATGTTAGACAATTCTTGTTCGAATGGCACATTTTCTTTGACAAGCCCAAGCAGTCGCAGTATGGGAAGCTGTGGAGTTTGTTCGAACGATTGGACATAATGGGATTCAAATCAATATGGAAAAGAAATTGCTGCAGAGATACTGAAGGTGGTTTGCTAAGGATTCGCTCACAAGGAGAAACAGACTTCGTCAATACTAAATTTCCATACCGGACCAGTAAACTAATTAATAGATTGTAGCACATACATGCACTTCGTAATAGTATTATTTCAAAATTTGCTCATTTACATTAAAAAGTCATTTCATTTAGGGTGATAGTACATGTAATATATTGCATGTAAAACTGAAGGTAACTTACGCTGAATTGGTCATTGTTGCATGGTACCCTGCAAAAAGTCACCCATGATATATCAAACGTGCAAAAAGTCACCCATGATATATCAAACGTGCAAAAAGACACCCATGATATATCAAACGTGCAAAAAGACACCCATGATATATCAAACGTGCAAAAAGACACCCATGATATATCAAACATGCAAAAAGTCACCCATGATATATCAAACGTGCAAAAAGACACCCATGATATATCAAACGTGCAAAAAGACACCCATGATATATCAAACGTGCAAAAAGACACCCATGATATATCAAACGTGCAAAAAGACACCCATGATATATCAAACATGCAAAAAGTCACCCATGATATATCAAACGTGCAAAAAGACACCCATGATATATCAAACGTGCAAAAAGACACCCATGATATATCAAACGTGCAAAAGGTCACCCATGATATATCAAACGTGATAAAAAGTCACCCATTATATATCAAACGTGCAAAAAGACACCCATGATATATCAAACGTGCAAAAAGTCACCCATGATATATCAAACGTGCAAAAAGTTACCCATGATATATCAAACGTGCAAAAAGTCACCCATGATATATCAAACGTGCAGAAAGACACCCATTATATATCAAACGTGCAAAAAGTCACCCATGATATATCAAACGTGCAAAAAGTCACCCATGATATATCAAACGTGCAGAAAGACACCCATGATATATCAAACGTGCAAAAAGTCACCCATGATATATCAAACGTGCAAAAAGTCACCCATGATATATCAAACGTGCAAAAAGACACCCATGATATATCAAACGTGCAAAAATTCACCCATGATATATCAAATGTGCAAAAAGACACACATGATTTTAGATTAGTGGCCTGCTAATTAATATAATACGTATTTGTTTTTTATGGGAGTGGATTTTAAAGGTACTCAAATCCGATCAGACGTCCCCATACCATCAAGATACAACAACATTTCTTTAAAATACGCTTTAGTTATCAGAATCGATTTATCGCAACAAAATAATGCTAACCACTGTCAACTATATGTTATCAAATTTCCCAAAACGTTATTTATCTGCATTTTGCTCTACAAAATATGGCCATATTATCACTGAAGTATCACGGAATTTGACTGTATTACCACCTTATTTTAGAGTTATCCATCTTCATCCGGAATTTTGTCCCAGACCCTCCGTTTGACCGCGTGTTTCTGGGCCACATATTATTACACATCTTGTGAAATAACAACTTCAAAAATCGATATCTGATCACTTTGAGCTTTAATGCGTGTTTGTTCCTCGAATCGAATCAAATATTGTTTACCCCCCCCCCCCCCCCCGAAGCCAAAGAAATAGTAATTTAGGAGCATCTGATCGGATTGAGTACCTTTAAATAGGTATTCCGTTCTCTTTGAGATTGACTGGCACCGCAGTTCGGTATTCTTTGATATGATTGGTGACTTTTTGCACGTTTTATGAGATCCTGTGTGTTTTTAGCACGTTTATGAGATACTGGGTGTCCTTTTGCAAGAAACCATGCGACAATGACAAATTCTGTGTAACTTATAGCATGTCCTCGATCGGTTACCTTGCCATAGCGGATATTCTTAAACGGGCGTTATCGGTGAGTCGCTGTAAACGATATTCAAACAACAGACCCATGTGTAGTTCCCCTCAACCCACAGACACAAAACAGGGACGTGTTTGTATCCATGGTTGGGGGAACTTCCCTGGTACCTGTGTGTCAAACTGCTGAAAAAAAGGAAACATTAGGCCAACCACAAGCTCGAGCGTTTTACAAAATAGTCCCTGCCTCGAATGAATTATTTCACGTCACCAGTTCAAGTAAATAGTCCCTGCCTCGAATGAATTATTTCACGTCACCAGTTCAAGCAAGTGATTATTCTGTTTAGTATACATGTATTCCACTATAAACATCTGATTTACCAGAAATCCGAATAATACCACCATTGCATCCATGTCGCAGAATGTTGATAGTGCGTATGAATACATAACGCAATGGTTAAAATGGCATAATTCACTATAGTGAAATTATTGTTTATAATCACTCGAGAAATCATTGTAAATCACACATAGGAATGTATTAAATGTATGTAAACGACAGTGTTACATAATTGTGAACGTATACCCTTTGAGATACTGGCATATTTGTGTAACTTTAATTTATTGAACAAAATTCCACTTCGCTATAAAGACTAAAGTCATTACCCACATATTTCGTGGGCGAGGGAGGGACAGAGAGAAAATTATTGCATTTGGTTTACTCGGCAAAGCGTTTCATTCATAGTTTGCTCTAGTCAACTTGAACTACCAGCACGGCTATATGACTCATCCGATTTTAAGTACTAGATGGAAAACAGCCTACATACAAATTGGCAAACAAATAAAAATGGCCGAAACATTCAGTTGAGTCGCACTGCATTCATTGACATTCACTCTCTCAAATTGAGTTGCGATGGTTCACAGTTGTGAAAGGTACTTGACTCTGGAATTTGTCAGATTTTATGGCACTTGAAAACAAGCGGACTGTGTGCCTTTAATAATGTAGCCTTGATGCGGTGACGGGTTCGGGGTTAGGGTTTCTCATCCCACACACCTTTGATACAAAATTTCAACAGTTTGACATTTATTTCAGAAACAACAAGTTGGAAAATTCCGAACTAAATTAATTTGATAATTTTATTTTCCTACCAATATTTAGTGTGAAATATGTCACTTTTACACTAGGAGATGAATATATGTCCATCACTTTCAATCAAAATTGTATAGACTTAAAAATGTCTTTATGTCGAAAATTGTTCAACCAAAGATTGTGATTAGTTCCCAGATATGAGGAGTTTGGCCTTAAATGTGTGCAGTTAGAAGTTCAAAGCTGGATCCTCCACACACGCATCTATATGCAGCCCTTTCCGTAAATACACTCGTTTTTACAACTATTATATTGACAGTGAGTTCGGTATTCATATCTATTTGAATGTGTAATATACGGGTGAAATATGTGATCATTACTTATGAATTTTGAATCTTGAATATCTGTAACCCTGCATTTTATAGAAGATAATTTTATAATAAATTTGATTTATTTTTCAATGTTTTTACCGCCTTCTTGGTGCACTTATGGAGTCTCTGACTTTGTCGCATTATATGCATACAAAGGTGTTATTGGACATATTTCGTACACTGGACTACTACTGATAAGAATTGTGAATATGGTACTATAATGTATGCGCATGCGTGTAATGATAAGTTTGTTTGTTTGAAGCTCCGTAAAAATTTTCTTAAAATGTCAGAAATAAACTTTACTGGATGATGGAAAGTTCCTGTTACTCGGGATATTCGATAGTTAACTCATATGGGCTAATATGGACTAATATATTGTGATTTGAAGATGCCAGACAAGCGTGATAGGAACTCGGAAGGTGAGACACCAAAGCCGACGACAAAACAATACAAAACGGACGACGAGGAGTTTGTTCTCGGTCAGTTAAAATTGGTGTTTGGTGTTATGAATGACCTTAAAAGTGGCCAAGACTCTTTAAAACGTTCGCTCGAACGTAAAATCGACAAAATGAGGAACGATCTTGTTAAAACTTTGATGACAAGTTGAAAATCTTGAAACAGGATATTGACCTAGATATTGGGACACACAAAAAATCGATCGAGGTACTATCGAAGCGACTAGATACAATTAATTGGTGAGCGTTTATCAGCGTTTTGGTCGACAGGTGTTGAACACTTAGACGGTCAAGGGAGTGCTAACGGTTCCATTGATAGGACAGACCCGCTAAATAATCATGATGTAACGTTGATTGTGAGTGACTAAACCGAGGCAGATGGTGAAATTATCCTTGACGAAGTAAGAAAACTGTAGTGACCAGTATTGGTGATAGTTACACCGCTGCAGAACGATTGAAATCTCGCAGAGTTGGCATGGCCGGGTTAGTGAAATTGAGTGTCCGTTCGCTGGAGATGAAGAAAACAATCCTAAAGGAAAAGTCCTCACTCAAAGAAAGTGTTAAATACAAAAAATGTATATCAGATCGAGCAAATCCCACACTGAAAGTCTCATCGAACTGAACGCTCGCACGATATTAAAGGAAATTCCAAATGGCAATTCATTCAGAATAACAGCCAATGGCCGAATTGTTAAAAGGCAAAGGGATCCAAATTCAAATGATGACCCAGAGTCTAACAATGGCGAGTGATGTTCTTTCCGACCCATAGGTGGTATCAAAGTTGGTCATCTAAATGTGTGTGGTTGGACTCGTAAAAATGGAATTCTGAGATCTGAAATTGTCGCGAACAGTACATGTGACGTTATAAGCATAAACGAGTCGCATTTAGTTGGTGATGATATGGTTCACATGGAGTCATACGGGTACCAGTGGCGTGGTCATAACAGAGGACGTATACACAAAAAAGCTCCAAAGGGATCTGGCGGAGTGGGGTTTCTCATCAAAGACAAGATGTTCAAATCATATGATATAAGTGAAATTGACAAATCGTTTGAAGGCATCCTAGGCCTTAAGTTCAGAAATCGTAATACCAACTTTTGTTTCGCGATATATAGTTGTTACCTACCCCCCCCCCCCCGGAAGACTTCACCTTGGGGACGTGACGCGCCAAGTTTCTTCTCTCATATACTTACCCAAGTATACATGTGTGCTGACTTCGATGCTACCGTGACTTTTATTTGTGGCGATTTCAACGCAAGAATTGGGCAAACACAAGACTGTGACCAGATTATTGACAACGTATCCGATCGAGTATCCATTGACACTACTAGCAATCAGCATGGACCATGCTTTCTTGAGTTCCTGAATGATGGGAAGTTGGCAGTATTGAACGGACGCTACTTAAGGACAAAGTTATAATAAACATACTTACTTATCGACTCGTGAACATTCCGTGGTTGACTATATATGTGTACCCCACCAAACACTTCGCATTATCAACTCATGTAAAATAGTTAGTTGCCATGACATTGTAGAAGACCACTGGCTGAATAATTTTCTTGGTAATAGGAGCAAGGTACCCGATCACACGATCATAGTTTGTGAATTCCGAGATGATTCCAGTATTGCTACCTGCGATTCTGACAATGTGCATGTGAAAAACGTAGAAAGCGGTATCGTATGTGTGACATTCCACAGTCCTTCGTGAAATCTGAAGAATTCGGCAATTGCCTACGCGACGTGATAAACCAAATCGAATCTTGTTCGCACCAGCAGGAAGCTGGAACGTGAACTCTCCTCTATATACATGGCCAGCGTCATGAGTTTTGAATATCGAATACCATATCTGGACTGCGTTTTGAATATTTTCCCGTTCGATATTCATTCGATTTTCAGATATAACATAAGTGTTGGAATTGTTAAATACTCGAGGTGTGCCGTCCACTGACAGTTTATGAGTTATGAAACTCAGTCAGGTTGTAACTTACAGACACTCTACCCCGAACTGTTGTGAACCTTTTCCGTTTCCCTTTTCGTATCTGACTGATTATGCGAATCGTATAATTGTTGGAGTAGAAGGTTCAACATTGCTTCTTTACAAGTATGACTGTTACAAATTGAAAAAGCTGCTACAGTTTTCCAGTTGCTATATCCACATTCGTTTGATAGAGATGAATGAATGGTCGTGGCAATCTTGGTGACAAAATAACGAAACAACGATATTCCTGAATTAAGTCAATGCTTACTTGGCTAAATCAAGTTGAATAGTGCTCATCTGCATGCTAATTTACATTTCTATATCATTTTAGCTTTCTGGCGTTCTTTTTTCAATAATGCATGACACGCCTCAAATGGTATTCTAGCACTCATCAAAAAGTAAACCAGAGGTAATAACGTGGAAGTTAATAATATACAATTCGCCTGTGTGGGAATCAGAAATCAAGCGAATATATAGTCAAATTTCAGTTTAGTTTAGTCTATATGTTATAGAACCAAACAATACAAACGGACTTATAGGTTGGAACAAACGAGTTATATACAAGGGTAGGGTTCTCTATTCCGAAGGTTCATTATTCTGAAGGTTCGCTATTCCGAAGGTTCATTATTCCGAAGGTTCATTATTCCGAAGGTTCGCTATTCCGAAGGTTTTCTATTCTGGGCGTATTTAACCAGAAATGAATGAAAATTTGCACCCCCACCACAAAAAACACACGAGGAATGAAAAATACTATTACGCTAGTATTCACATATAGTACATATATACACCCACTTCTAATTCCCAAATTGTTCCAGATGTCCGTTATTAATAGCAAGAAGACAGTATCAGTTTATCATTTTTTTATGGAAAGTTGAAAACACGATGACTGAAATAAACTACATGTAAGAGATATAGTTTTTCCGAACTGGCTATCTGTATTTGAAAGAAACATCAACATTAAAGGCCCACTTAATTTTCGAACACCCAGATCACATATATAACATATATGCCAGTATATATACCATTGGAAATAGGAAGCTCTCTAACACTGTATTATCAGCTTATCCGGTGTAATAAACTGAGAACATGTTGTTTTTGTTGAGTTACGACGTGTTTTTGTGCTTAATGTTCATCTGGTTTTGTTGCGCAAAGTGTATTATTTTCAATGGAGGGGGAATAACTCTATATTTTAGTGTTATTCCCCTTCAATTGAAAATACATAAGGTTGGATTATGTTGCATTCTAGGAGCCATAACGGGGGGATCTTTTTTATTATTTAAGCTGTTTTCTATTTCTTTTTGGACATCTTCTGATACAAACGTTTCAAATGGTGATGAACTCTAGTGTTTTAATCATATTTTATGGCACAGATTGTTATTAAAACCTGATATCAAGGCACTATAAAAAAAATAGTCGGTGACTCGAAAATTAGCCTTTAGCTGGCGTATTCTTGCCTCTAAGATTATTGAGATATAACGTCACATGATACGTGATGACATTAATCGTATGGAAACATAGCAATTGTGTGGGCTGCCTGACGTGAATATGTTTTGGGAAATAACGTCATACGTAATAACATTTAATCTCAAGGAAACCCGCGAAGAAAAAAGTCGATCACATTTATTGTTTGAATGTTTTAAGTTATTTCCTTCATAAAAAGAGTCTTCGTGATAAAGAACCCTCTCAATACTTTAGAATATAGAATTAACCTTTAAAATAACAAAAATCTTCGGAATAGCGAACCTTCGGAATAGAGAACCTTCGGAATAGCGAACCTTCGGAATAGTGAACCTTCGGAATAGTGAACCGTCGGAATAGCGAACCTTCGGAATAGAGACATGTTCCCATATACAAACACCTTACAATTATTACTTATAATGTATGAACATTATTTATATTTATTCCTAAGTTTAGCAAGTTATGTAACGCTACCTAAAAATTCAACAACAACAAACTAAAATCAACGTGCTAAATTTCGGACACAATAACTCCCACAACAAGTATCATACGACAGACACAAAAATACAACTTCCAATAGAACCCAAGGAATCGGAGAAGGACCTCGGTGTAATCATAGATACTATGTTGAAATTTGCTGATCAAATTAATTATGTGGTGAATGAAGCAAACCAAATCTTAGGAGTAATAATAAACCAGTTCGATTCAATGACACTCTGGAGACTTTACACTACAGTTGTGCGGCCGACAGTGAAATATTGTTGCAAAGTATGTAAGCCGCATAATTATAGAAGGTGAATGTAGCAGACTAATTGGCTTCTTCCAAATAAATAATCGACATGTTATGACACATTCCTATTAGTTGTCTTACCACATTGACTCAAAATGCGAGTTCATGTGACAATTATTGTTCAAACAAGCATCGTGAAAATTCGCCAAACATTATATACGTCAAATAACATGTCCACCACAGGAGAACGATATCTCGGTGTTAGATATATGAATGAATGTATGAATGAATGTGCTCCGATTTAGATAATCCGCAGTTCTTAATATATTATTGTAATCGAGATGACCGCCAATGTGGCGGAAATGTCGAAATTTGACATTAAAATACATATATTTCCGCAATATATCCCAGCATGTAAGAATGACACACGTGGATATTATCACCATACATGGGCTTTCGGTGGGAACATACCGTTCACTACATAAAACCGTAATATATGTGCAAGCACGCGAAGTACATGGATTTGTGCCAAATTGGATTCTGCTATTATATCAATATTTTAATAGAGACCAACATGGTATGTGGAGAGAATAGTGAATTTGCCATCTTCAGACGCTGTCAGCTACCAACGCTCAACTGAAGCATGTGATCGCCATACGTTCTTGAATATCGATAACGATTGAGTATATCTACTCGTGTACTAAAAGGTCTAGCGACGGACTCCATCAGATTGATTACTGTATATAGCTAACAGTGGCTGTCTTTTGAAGCAGGAGATCTCTCGGATATTATAGCTATACTTTATTCTTTTCCATTTCACCATGGTACATGTATACCGCCGGTATATGTTTGGTAAATGAACGACGTTGGATAGTCTGTCGTGGTAACACGGACGTTTTCTGACATAATATTCATGAAAAGTCTTCGTAAAATCAATCCTTGTATGGACACCCTTGGTGATTGGAATGGACAATCGACAATCAGACACCCCCTTCCATCATTCTGGCAAATATGTGTAGGAAGAAATGTTGATGATTGCCTCATTCTTAAACTTCTTGTCATCAGTTCACACTAAGTGCCGGTACATTTCCGCATATACATTAATATGTCGACCAAGATGGGATCTTTACAAATTTGAACTAGAACTTAAGCAAGAATTTTATTTGTATTACAGCGATATTAGCATATTTTTGTATAACTACATGTGTGTATATAATTAATTTGTCTCATATACAAGTACCGCTAATGTGTATATAGACGCTGTCGTTAGGTGGGGTGAATATAAAATAATTCCCGGAAATGACTCACATAAGCATGCACAGTTGATGTCGAATCCGGTCTATGATTAAACATATATATATTGTTGCTGTATAATTCATGGAATAAATACTGTTTAAACTAAGGTCTATCTGACCAAACTGGATTGCTTATCACGTGAACATGTATGGAGCTCTTCGTACAATAGCATCATCATGACCGTGTTCTGCTGAAGTTACTCTATATATGCCACTTGGTTGGGGTAGATTATCACGTTGCATGAATGCGGCATGGTATATACAATTTGTGGGATATAGCCAGACTGATCTGATAACTCCTAGTCGAATATAATTGGAACAGTTTGGGGCATTAGGATATATATGAATCGGCCTATATAATATGATCTGAAAGGTGCAATTATTATTATAGTAAACCATGACCACCTCCGTAGTTACGCGTGCTAATTCAACTTCCTTCATTTCCGCATTTCATTTGTTTCATGATAACGTTCTAACCCAGAATCAACATGGCACGTCACGAGCTGTTATTAACTCCAACTAGTACTTCACATTATGCTGTAAGAAGTTAGTGGACTGCGTTGCCCACAATGTTATTCAGTATTTAGAACCTGGATTCCAGAGTATATTGGACATAATAAATAAAACTGATGACATGACACCAGAAGACCCGTCACTACCAAAGGACGCCTCACTCGTTTCCCACCGCCTTACCCGTTTTCCAATGTGTGGTCATACAGTTCGTCAAGATACAGGAATTATAGTATTATAATAAGTATCGCCTGTCCAATTTTGGATCGTATCTATTGCGTCTACCATTCACATTCTTTCATCATCTAAGCTGAATGGTTGGATATGCGGAGCAGTTGCGCATTCCCTGTTGATTTCGATAAACTTCAAAATAATCACCAATCAAGTGCGACCGGCAATGCGATAATAACCATTGCTAAGAATCACTTTCCTATTGAACTGATGTAAAATGAAATGCATTGTCTCATTAACTCTTCACATGCCTAAATCATAAAAATCAATATGGGATATTATTTGGCTGTGTACTATCACTGGTCCATACCAGCCTACTGTGTTCATGCCAATGCAGCTTTCCTATATTTGGCGAATCACTTTGTGTAGCTATCACCAATTAACTCAACACGAGGAAAGCCAAGAACACACCATTTCGCCTGTTTTCGGGGATCTAGTCTGGTGTATGATAATGTTCATTTCAACTGAATAAATATGTTATCGGAGGTCAATAACTTATAGTAACGTCTCAAAACTCCACATATGCTATGAAAGTGGTTGGACTACTTTGTTGAATACCATCATTCAGATTTCAGAACCTGATATTCACAATCACAATATATCGCTTTAAGCTTGATACGGGACGCTACCCCTTATACGGATATATTTTAAGCTGCCGTTGTTATCAATGCGATTGAAACCTGCTAAATAAATTAAACGAGGTTCAAATTGTGTTACCGTGCAAATTTAATTAAAGGTTACAGCGCAACAAACAGTAAGACAAGCAGGCCAAATGACAGCCATATAATTAATTATACTATTGTTTGTGTTTTATAAACAAGGATGTGTTGTTTCTTGCCTGCCAAGATTCATTGTAAAGCTGAGAAGTACAATCCCACTTCATAGCTATCATAATAAACAATTGTGTATTGCTACCTTATATGATAATCTATATTTATGCATTTTCTACTGATATGTCACGACAAGAACTGGCACCAACGCTTATCTGCATCATCAATTACCATTTGATAAGGTAACCACCAATATCTCTCAATTAATACTCTGGCTTAGAGTACATGTATAACACATACGGCTAGACATTGGGATGGTAACACTTGTCCCCCAAGCTAAGATGTCGGTCTAAGATACTTTCTAATTTCACATAGTGAGTTGGATTTTCTATTCAACACCCTCCTCACTAAATTTCAGGAAATTTAAAGAAATGACACGTATGCCGTATAGAACATCGCTAATTTGTATAAGAAATTAAAGCTATGCGCATTTACCTAAAAGTAGCCGATTAACCTAATTCCGCATAACGGAATTCCAGGGCGATATTTGGTGGTGTAACGAACACTGAATTTTGTATTTTGACTGCCATTTTGGTAGCCATCTTGGGTGAAATTGAACAGTTCTGTTGAATTGTGACAATAACTCCGTATGTGGCACGAATATCTTTCCCATCACTGAATTCCACTCATTTCTTTATATCTATTGCTACAATATCGGAATTGATTTTTGTCAGGAAGCTATAATTCGGTTGTCTAAAGTGGAATTTTGACAGATCGAACATGTTTTGTACAATAAAATTGGTGCACTACATTACGGAAGCAATAAGTAAACACATAATGCGCAGAATTCGTCAGTTCTCATGACAACCCTACATCTAAACTGAACTGACAATGACGTCATCTTTGTGACGTCATAATTCTCTCCAGTCGCGGACCCATGAAGTCTAACAAACTTTTTCCGACAAAGTAAGTGATACCCTATCATATTAGAATAGTCTCTACATTTGTTAAAAAAATTCCCACGAAAGTACATAAGCGACTCTACTAATGGGAATGGACAGCAAGAATAGCGAATTCAAATAAGATGGCATTTTACAGAATAATTAAGCCAGACTTTGGCACAGAAAATGTATTTCACACACCAACCATAATGTCGTTTCACGCCTGATGAAATTCCGTATTAGGAATCACCGACTTCCTATCGAGACAGGCTCCTGTGTTGGACA
Source organism: Siphonodentalium dalli (assembly GCA_032622095.1). Lineage (NCBI taxonomy): Eukaryota > Metazoa > Mollusca > Scaphopoda > Gadilida > Siphonodentaliidae > Siphonodentalium > Siphonodentalium dalli. Next base: position 164,972,662 of record CP136063.1, on the reverse strand, counting down.
AGTTCACAAGGTAGAAAGCGTAAATTGTGTAACAATGGCCTTGGAGTCGAATATCACGTTATTTTGAAGTGCAACAAACTTACTGATCTCAGGAAAAAGTACATTAAACCATATTATTAGCCATAGCCCATCCCCACCCAACCCAGACCCACCACACCCGATAACCCAAAAGAACTAATAAGGCAATTATATATAGAATAGAGCCTCGCCCAATAGATGCTCAAATCCCCCTCACGGACATAAACAATTTAAGCGACGACATTAGCTACATATTTTATTTATCCATCGCACAAAACTTGCCTTTTGTGAGGTAAATCTGTCATTTTCCTCAGTTTAACATTCGTTACTTCGATGACGCCATTACATTTATTAGGTCAAGCAAACCAATTAGCATTCATGACGTGGGAAAACCGGAATGCAGCCTAGAGCGAAATAGTTCGTTGGCATTTTTATATTTATTATAAGCAGACCTTTATAGATTTATAGATGTTTTAGAGCTAAAATATATATCATTTTCGAATTATTTTAGTGAATTATACACGACAAAAACGTTCTGAAATCACAATGACGTCATTAAGGCCGGTTGACGTCCCTAGTTACCTGCGCAATTTGCATATCAAATTACGCCATAAAAGTAGTACTAATTTCAGTTATTTCATGAAGTGACTGGCCCTCATAGTGGTTTCGCGAAATGACTGAAAATTTTAGTCATTTCACGAAATGACTGGTTTCACAATCTGACTGTAACATATATACTCGGAACATGTCACATTCATTTATTTTGTTATATTCGCGATTGTGCATAACAAAGTGAAAGGATATTTGGGAAAACAGAAAACTAACATCAAATAATTTGACAACATAACTTACTAGCATAACAAAATGACACAGCAGAGAAAAAAAGATAACACCTCGAATATAAAATCTACAAACTAAGCGAAGAAATGAAAGCCGTTGCTTTAAAAATCAAAAATAATTGAGATGATGATCGATGCTCCTTTTGTAAATCCGAAACAGAAACAATTCTACATTTATTATTCTATAATTGCCCAATCATAAACAAACTATATGGGGTGAGGTTACTGACTGGATATTCGAAAAAAATATATATAATCTACAAATATCGCTCCACTTGCTTTAGTTGGAAGATCAGTTGGTTGTAGAGAAGACGAGCTTATACAGTAAGCGCATTCTCATATTTGTAAAATACGCAATATACTGCTCAAAATTGAGGAATGAAATCCCCGATATACGAGCTATTCAGAAAGAATTTCAGTTCAACTACAATGTGGACAAATTAGCATATACTAAGAAATGTCAATACTTTAAATTTAGTGGGCCTACTGGAAAAATCTCATAAAATTAAGAAAAACAGGAAAGATTATTTCAAATGAGGCAAAAAAAAGAAGTAATTATAAGACAATCTACACTGCTAAACAAAAAGGAATCTAAAGATATAATTATATACTTGATAGAATCGGCAAAAAATTATATTATATGAATAAGAACTGACCCATACAAATTACTACAAACTCCATTGGAACAAGAAATAAGATGATTCAAAATTCCATAAACTATAACAAGAAACCAAAGCAACAACAAACAAGCACAATATATATTTCAACAGAGAAATGACTTTAAAGCAGAACAACAGTAATGCTCTAAACAATCGACTCCTTAACCACATCAAAATTATGGGTAACTTTTCAGGATTTAGTCGGAAATATGGCTTGTTGCCTTTCACCGAAAGCTCTCAGTGAGAGCTTTCCGATTAATGGCAACAAGCCATATTTCCGACTAAATCCCGAAAAAATTACCCATAATTATGCCGTGGTTAAGGAGTCGATTATTTAGAGCATTACTGTATGCATTACTCACTGCACATGGTGGCAGTTTTATAATCTGTTTTGGAACGTTGGAACCGAAACTGTCAGAGGATATGTGACGTTTATTAAAATATTTATGTCAGTTTGTGCATCGCGGTGCACAACTATAAAATGATCTAATAATAGTAATGCGCAAATAGAACGGGTTAACTACCTGTCCTGTTGTTGGAGGTGTTAACATTATCAAGACCGCTAAAACGAAACTGTGGCATGGGAATTTCGTAACACGAATGGTTTTATTTATAAATAAATAGTTTCTGTATTTATTTTGGAATGAAGAAATCACTTGGCAAATGAGATTTTGAGAATAAGTTTTGCATTTGGCCAGTGACAGCGTGAACATAGAATAAATCTTTAACCCTTTCATGATTATTTAACCCTTTGAACCCTGGCTCCCCACAACGATCGACACCCTGACCCTGGGCTCCCAGTGGTATTTTTTATATTGTGGCCAGTGTTTAGATGTATGGTGTTGTTTATGTTCAAGTGGTGTCACATTTCTGAAACTTTAGATGTATGTTCCCCATGGACCACTGATTATTTTACGATCGGGTTACATTGCCACCTGGTCACTCCCTGGTAACGGTTGCTAGGCATCTACCCGATATTGAAAGTAAAATACAATTATAGCTTTTACGGTCGTAATTCAGCCCAAGGAAATTGCATTTTGATGCAGTCAACACCCTATTGTGAAATTTGAGATATATCTGGCCAGAAGTCTGATCCTAACTTGTATTTAAGGGGTAGCAACGGTTGCTAAGCAAATACCCCAAATGATCGAATGACACCATTGCCCTGTGAATCCAATTGTATTATGCCCCAATTTAGACATTCTTGGCATGCAAATGCTGATGGTTATGTTCAAATGGTGCTACAGGTCTGAAGTTTTACAGGTATGTTCCCATGGGCCACTGTGTAATTTTTTTTAGAACGGTATACTTTGCCACACGATCACTCCCTGGTAACGGTTTATAAGCAACTACCCGGAACTGAACGTATAATGCAATTATAGCTTATAGCGTCGTATAATTCCGCGCTAAGAAAGAAGATTTAACCTACATGTAGTTTGTATTTAACGGTATCAATGGTTGCTAAGCATATAGCCCAAGTGATCGAATGACACCACATCCCTGTGCATTCAATGTCATTACGTCCCGTTTTAGACATCGCCTATAGGGCACGGTGATGGTCATGTTCAAATGGTGCCACGAGTCTTAAACTTTACATAATTGCTCAATAATGCACGATTTGACCACGTGTTTGTAATGTGCACGCGCAAGTAGATCGGACTAGATGGTATTGTGACCATGCAACCCATTTCTAGCCTAGTACCCAGGCCAGCAAACGTATTTGAGGCCTGGTATAGGCTGAGCTCATGAATCATCATTTTTATCTACAATTTATATTTAATTACATCTTTATATCCATAATCAATAAGTTACACCATTAGTTTTTCTATATACGACAGTGACAGTGTTTATTGATTTCTGGAATGATGTGAAAAGTATGTTTAATTATGACCAGTTACCTGTTTTCGACTCATGCGTTTCAAGCATGTGGGGTTTGTTTTTTATTCATAGGCGAAAAAGTTGCTGGCCCATAATGTATATTTTTATGTTGATTTCTTAGCAACACTCAGACCATTATTTTGACACCAAAAATTCCATGATGGGACAATGGGTTCATCTTTTCTGTCACATTTTGTGAACATTGCAGTTTTTGTTTCTGGGGCCTAGTCTACGATACACGATGATGTCCGAATTTTTCGGGGGGGGGGGGTTGTAATTTGCTGTCCAGGTTTTAGGTGTGGAGAAGGGTTGAATAAATTTTTTAAGAAATGTGTGCCGCTAGATAATCTGACGAGCGCCTAGCAAACCGAAATCTGTCCAATTGTTTTCTCGGGGTGGGGGCGTTTTGGTTGGGTCATTTTGTTTGTTTGTTTTCCTGGCAAGCACCTAGGAAGCTAAATGTTGTCCATTTTTTTAATGGGGCCTACGAAAAAGAATTCTTTTGAAGATTTGAGTCGAATGTATTGAGGGAAAATGTTCAGACAATGAGTTCAACAACCCTTCGGTCGTTTGTTGAACTTATTATATGAACATTTCCTATGGGATAACTACTCATAAATGATGTTCCAGTATAGAAAGGGTTAAGGAGGAAGTTTTTATATTGTCAATCTACAGAAAACATAAAAATAATCACACACCGTTAAGGACAACCGCCCATAATAGATTAACCTGTCAATGTATCTTGTCAAAATTATAGTATCACAAATACTCTACTCCAATATCATGTCAGGTATAATGGATCATAATATGTCTATGTATGTGTCTATTTATCGCATATTATTTGTTAACATGTATTTAGGATTTATCCCCGCCCCCCCCCCCCCCCCCAAATTAACTGGTATCAGGATTCACCCCCCAAAATTAACTGGTATTCAGGATTCAGGAGGGGGGGGGGGTAATACCATCATATTACAGTATCACGCATATTTTTGTTTGCGGCAGATTAGCCTCGGCCAAAGTTAAAATGAAGAATGTTTTATTTCTTGCTTGTAATAAATTTTTATTAATTTCATTTTAGAATGGAGCGAACACCAAGTTTTATTCCAAATGATGAAAATAGGGTGCCATCAACATCCAGATCGAAACGGTCAAGGGAATTTTCTACACCAACCCGACAAACACCTCTACAGGACTCAAAACGCCACAATTATATGGTTAGTTTGAAAAGCATATTTTCCCCAGGCACAATACAGGGGGGGTGGCTGTGTTGGGGCTGGATAAAATGAGTGATGCAATATTTTTCCTACACTGAATTTAACTCATATTTGTTCACTATTAACCTTACATACATGTATATAATTTAAAATACATTTACATAAGAATTAAGGGTTACTGGTGGCCTGTTTCCCATATAGTGGGCCTATATAGACACGAAAATTGAAGAAAAAACATATTTCCCAATGCATATCAGCGTCCCTGCCCATGAATGTGTCTCCACCCGGAGCTCTAGTATATTTAATTAAAGGGACATCTCCATGGTTATAGATCTGTATCGAAATGGTCAAGGGAATTTTTAACACCGACCCAACAAACACCTCTACATGATTCAAAGTGCCACAATTTAATGGTTAGTTTTATAGGCCATAAAGATCTATTTTATCACATGTAAAGTAAATTTGAAAAAATTTAGTTTTTCAATGCCAGCTTTATATCAGTTTCTACAGCACATTGGTGAGTGCACCTCAGTTTATGCTGAGGGGATTGTCAGTTCGAATCTGACTGGAAACCGCCGCTGGTGTTCTAAACTATAAACTTTAGAGCGCATGGTTATTATGAGAAATTATTATAATATTAATTCAGTTGTAATGGCCGCAGGATATAATCTGTATAGTATAAAAAAGAGCCACTGCAGATACATTGCGATATAAATTAATTTACATTAAATTTATAATAAATACTAATATTTAGAGTTTATATATACAATATGTATACCTGCACTCTTGATGAAATGTAGGGCTGTCTTTCATCTGGTGTATTTCATGTTTTAAAACACTTTTTGTTGTGATGTTATCTTAGATTCCTATATATTTGTCACATTAAATTACAGGGACATAGTGATAGCAATAAGTCCAAGTGGTCTCAGGAAGAAACTGATTTTCTTCGCCAAATAGTTAATGAGTCTGGGGGTGTACCTGCAGAAGGAAAAAATCAGTTCTGGACACAATGTGCTTCGAAGCTCAAAGACAAGTTTCCAACCCCAAGAAGTGGTAAGAAATATTAACCAGACTCTTAAATGTATGCAGGTTTTATTTTTATTTATTATAAAGGCATGTTCACAGGACTGCAACCAATGTTTCAGCTAATGTTGCATTTAATGCATGCAACTAACATAATTTAATTACAAGTAAAATGAGTAGGGTCGGTCTAAAATTCTTCCCATATTTGCTATGTGATATACAGTAATGCCCTAATTAATCGACTCCATAACCACAGCAGAATAATGGGTAATTTAATTTTAATTTCCGACTACATCCTGAAAAATGACCCATTATTCTGCTGTGGTTATGGAGTCGTTTAATTAGGGCATTACTGTATTGCTGGAATCAAATTGTTTATCAAAACATGTGGAAATACAACTGTTCATCCCAGTTCACCCCAGTTTGAAGAATAATGCTAAATACCAAACATAACCTTGATATACAGTAACGCCCTAAGTAATCGACCTCTTAACCAAAGCAGAATTATGGGTAACTTTTCAGGATTTAGTTGGAAATATGGCTTTCCGATGAATGGCAACAAGCCATATTTCCGACTAAATTCTGAAAAGTTACCCATAATTCTGCTGTGGTTAAGAACTTAAGAGGTTGATTACTTAGAGCATTACTGTACATGCCTGACTCTTCTTGGGGCATCTCATAAATAAAACCAGAACTGAGGAAACATGTTATAGCGTGTAATGGCAGGCTGGTAGCCACTGCCTGAAGTAATAGGCTTCGTAATAATTGGGAATAATATGGATGGATAGCCCAATTTCACTTCTTTTTTGCTCACGATATCAGTGACGATAAAATCTTCGTTACTGTGATTAACATTACAAGCTGATCCACATTAACATGGAAAACAATGTGAAATTGTTCAAGCTAACCCGGCTGGCCTTCAATTTATTTGTTAAGATTTTATGTTTTACATTGTCAAAAGTCTATTTTATTCCATTATTTATTATATCTTTATTTCCATGTCACATATGGTCAAGTGTGCTTTCATTTTATTGCTTATTTTCAGCTGAGTTCTGCATAGTTATTCTTATTTTGTTGTATCAGTAGATGGAATCCTGATTAAATTTTAATTTTCCAATAGCGCAGTGTCTAGTTCTATCAAGTTGAATTTGGGTTATTGTTGGCCATTGTGCAACTGATCCAACTTCTGATAACCTCTATATGTAGTATATCATTAGTATTAACTATATATGACCTGTTTCTGTTCAAAACACATCAAAATAAGACTTAATAGCAGGAATGGAATAAAAATTTGGCATATGGAAAAAACTGTTTTTTGGACCCAAGAGACACCCACCCACCCCATCATACGTGCCTGGAAATTTTTTCCGACCCCCTGATGGCGATGATTTATTATTAATTAGCAGGTTGAATGGCTGGCTATACTTGTACCTGTGATCTTTTAGAGAAATGTGTAAATTAAAAAAAACTAGTCCAACGGTTTTTTACATTCAAAATAATGGTATAAATAATATAGGATATCCACTGTTTTTGACAAAAGTATCTTTACTCTATGGGAAATATTCCAAGCACAAGAAAACTTTTGGCTAGATTTTGGTGTCGGACGTACACATGGGGCATACCAAAAACAAAACCTCATTTAATAAATATCAAAACATTTCAGGCAACTTCTTTCATTTTATCGTTGTAGGAAACTCACTGTAGAATACATAAAATATTTTTTATTTTTGTGTATGAAAACAATTAGGTAGCTTTAAATTGTTTTAAAAAACATGAAATTTAGTGCTGACATGTTGAGTTTCTGTGTGCATAAATTGGCACATTTTTATCAAATTATTACAAAGGTTTTTGACTTGCTATTTTCACTCACATCATATACCATATCGAATAGATTTATAATTCAACAAATATAGCTTGTTTCTGCAGGTTAAAATTTTTGACCCCAAGGTTTCACTTTCCATGGAATTGCCCAGCACAACTGTTGAAGTTATGACATGAACAGACATCGGACGGATAGACGCATGCACGTACGGACAGGTGCAAAACAGTATACCCCACTTTTTTTTTTTAAAGGGGGTATAATTAAAAAAACAGATGTCCGATAGTTATACACTGACACATACAAGTTCATGATCACTCAATAATTTCTAGAACTAAATTAGAACTAATTTAACTCTGCTCAATAAGGGAAGACCTAACCAAATTAGGTTACAATAGTAAATAATGATAATCTAGATGCATATATTAATATTCCAGGAAAAAGCTGCAACAACTGTTTCTCAAGACGGAGAAACCTTTTCACCTCAGAGGAAGGGACAAAATCATCAACAGAGAGTGTTGGGTGTCAAACTGGTCACTGTATGGTTGATGTTCAGTGTCAAACTGAACCTTGTTTGCCAGTTAACCTGAACAAAATGTGAGCGGTTTTAGTGCTAGTGGTAATAGTCAAATTTTGTGATACTTTAGTGATAATATGGCCTTTAATTTGTTGAACAAATAAATAACAAGTTTTGGGAAATTTGATACCATAGTTGACAGTGGTTAGCATTATTTTATTGCAATAAATTGATTCTGATAAGGCCAAAAAAAAAAATGCTATGTTTCCGTACATTGACCGACCCTAATAATAACCCGCCGACCCTAATCTTTTTATTGATATTTTGAGGTTTTTTTTTTTACTGTTTTTACCACAGTAGTACATACCTACCTACCCTAATTTTTTCACTCTGTTATCGGAAACATACAATCTTTTTTTTTTTTGGCCTAACTAAAGCATTTGAAGAAATGTTGACTTGTTGTATCTTGATGGTATGGGCACTGTCTGATCAGAATGAGTACCTTTAGCAATGAGACAGCATCTCAGTGAAAAATATTTTTTTAAATTCACCTTTATAGTTGAAGATGCATAATCCGATTAAGCACCCCCTCAATTACTATTTATTTGGATTCGCGGGGGGGGGGGTAAAATTATTTGATTTGAGTCGAGGAACCCACCTATCAAAGCTCAGAGTTATTAGATATCATATTGAATTTTGAAATCTATTAGTTTTCACAATCGAGAATTAATAGTGGCCTAGTAAACAGTCTCGGACCAAATTGCAGATGAAGATGGATAACTCTAAAATCAAGATGCTTTCTGTTATAAGGCCATCGAACAACATGTTGAAAAGTAACATGTTTCGGGCAATTTTATACTATAAGTGACACTGGTTTATAGCATTATTTTTGGGCAATTAATTGATTGTGATAACTGAAGCGGCATTTCTAACAATGGTTTTGTTGTTGGAATCTGGTTATATGGGAACCATAGAACCGGATTGAGTACCTTTAAAGGCATATTTTGACTTAGAATGTGGTAAAAATATGATAATGTTAATGTAGAGACTGTAGAGAGATTATACGTCCCCACAAATAACTCAATATATAGTGCATCTACACATATTGTTGATAGACATGTTTATGCATACAATACAGAGTTCTAGCTTCATGCATTAATATAATACTGTAAACTGCTGTAAACAGAACAAACGAGTCATTTTATATCCACAATTCCACATGTAAGTATTTACAGATTGATATCTCTAGGTTTGATGTTGTTTTCAGGAAGAATATCAGTTACTGGCAACCAATTGTATCAAGCGACGAAGAAAAACCATGCTCCAGAATTGTGCAAATCATCAATAATGTTGCTAAAGACAAATTTGTTCACCAAGAAATGTCCATTGTGGAAAAGGCAACACTAGTTGATACCATTTTAAACAATGACTCATTTACAATAGCTCATGTAGCTCTTCAGATTCCCTCACTTGGAAGGTGTTTGAAAAACATTCATAGCCGAGATATAAATGAAAATGCAAATTCAAAGTGCAAGAAGTCAGATGATAGCTACCTTTGGCCGAAAACATTTGAAAGTTTGAGAGTTTTCAACCATGAAGATCTTCTGACAGAATTTATTCAAACCCAACCATTTCTCTTTGAAATGATACTCAACATTGCATTGCCCCCAAGAAGAATCAGCAAAAACCAACACATTGAAAACATTATACCAAAGCTCTCCCTGATATACAGCATTCTGATGTCAACCAGATTTCATGAGCTTTCACGGATGCAGCGTGTCTTAACTGTTGTTCTTGAGGATGAGCATGTTCATCAGAAGGTATACATTACAGTTATTGTGTTATTTTATTTTGCAATGTTTCTATTGTTATTTGACTTTAAGTCCGTTTCTGCTATTTAAATTGTTATGTTGAATAAAATTTATTTGTATTTCTTTGTTTTGGATGTTGAATAATATTTATTTCTTTTGCATGTGTTATCTTATATTATGTTCCTTTTGTTTTATTTCATATTTTTTGCTTCTGCTTGCGACACCATGCTGCAGTATCACCATGCCGGTCACATTTGAGAATGAGATGTGCACTTTGAAAAGGTATGATGTTTGTGGGTCGGAGATATATATCAGTCATGTTCTGTTTGAAGAATGGTAATTAAAATATAATATTAAGTTATGGTTATTTAGATGCTCATCTATTTATCTGAGTTTAATTTGTAGAAATCTGTAGTCCTTATGATTGCCTCATAGAGTCATAATAATCTTATTTTATAAATAAATAGCTCATAACTGACTGATAATATGAGATGATATTAATTTACTAAAGGTACTCAATGTGATTTGATGGTCCCGATATAATCAGATTTCAAAAACAACATTTAAAAAAATGCTGCTTCAGATATCAGAATCAATTAATTGCCCAAAAATAATGCTAAGAAACCTGTAATTTATCAACATATTGTTCAATGAAATTTGGCCTTATTATCAACACAAAGCCTCTTAATTTTAAAGTTATCCATCTTCATCTGCAATTTGGTCCGAAACCATTGGCTCGTCAACTTTTTACTGGGCCACTAAAAAATTTATATATATTAATAACTCTTTGATAAGTGGGTTCCTCAACTCAAATCAAATATTTTTACCCCCGAATCCAAATATATAGTAATTGGGGGGGGGGGGGCACTTAATCAGATTATGCATCTTTAAGTTCATACCATGCAACTAAAAAGTATGTGATGTTATTTTATGGATATTTTTCTGTTGGTTCTAGACATTTTCAACATATTTTCACCTTTTCAGGTTTATGACCGACTAAATCGTATGGGAGTCACAACATCATACCAGACTGGTTTGAAACTTCTTGACGAAATAGGTGCGCATCATGTGGAAAAGGTGGTAAATGCTGTAAGAGAAGGAGTTAATTTCAGGATAGTTGGGGATAATGTAAACTTTAAAAAGGGAGTTACTCATGAACGAATTACACATCATGGAGGGCAATGCAATTGGTTTGGTTCTGCTTTTATATTACAGAACAACAACTTTGACCATTTACCAAATGAAAAACAGGGAGAAGCCAAAGATCTCGCAGTTAGTGCCTTCATTCCAACACTTGACGATGAAACTCTCATGAAGAACAATTATACAGTTCTGATATCGCGAGTTGTGAAAGACTTCCTCCCACAATTGAGCTACTTGTTTCAAAGTGTTCCTTCTATAATTAAGGAGGAGTACACAGATTCATCAGCGAAACGTAATATTGTAATTCCAATGGATGTGCATCCATTAGATGAGATGAAATATTCTGATGTTGTAGAGATCATGGATATATATGAAAAGACTATTGCTGATATTTATTCCGCCACAGATAAACCAATTCAAACATGCCAAATTGGTGGAGACCAACTAACCCGAGAGAGATTCTCTGGCGGAAAGGGTCTGAGGACAGAATGTTTTACAGCCGAACAACAATTTGATCATCTCGGCAATTTCGGCAACAATTAGTCATAAAAGTAGTAATTAAATCAGTATTTACAGTTGGCACGTTTTTGTGATCGCCGCCGACCACGTGTATGGTTTGTTATTGTTTACAATTTCAGCCTGTACCTGACTCTATCGGTAGATTGAGTCAGGGTACGAGACTACCCATTTCCTCAGTACTACTCTGGTGCAATGTCAAAACGTGCAGCTGTATAACGCCAATTTACGTACTATGGAGATCCTTGATGTGATTGTATCATTTCACAAAAATCCATACATTTATCATTTTATCCTATGCGCATGCGCGAAACAAATCGACTCAAATAAGAAACTGCGTGCGCCTTCCTCGCATATGACATAACACTGATTATGTATGCAATACTAATTTAAACCAAAAAGAGTGATCGAAATGGTGTCTTTCTACAATCCTGCGAACCGCGCAGCAATGTAGAGCTTTACCCGAATCGCTTCAAATAATGTACGTTTGTTGAAGTTCCTTGGGATCATTTACATAGATATAAGTGTATATACCAATTGTTATAACATGTATACACATGCTACGTAGGTTTATGATGTCACTGAATGCTGATGGCCGCTTTTGCGGCCAGTCGGGTGTATGAACGTTTTCTGGCTGGCCGCTTTTGCGGCCAGTCGGGTTCAAAGGGTTAAAGCATTACTTTATTAGAGCAATTCTGACTTCGAGCTGAATAAAAATCGAAGAAGTAGTCATTCGCGGAACTAATATCCATAGAGAGGGAAACAAAGTAATACAGAGAGGAAGAAAGTCGCTAAGTGAATATAACTACACATACCTTTCTGAGAACATGTTATGATTATGGGGTATATACTGCAAGTTAATTCGACTTGTTTCTGGATAAAGATAATGATAAACAAGAGCGTGCAGTGCCGTGCAGACAATGTGCATTTATGCAACTGTTATGGGTTATGAATTGAAGTGAATCATTGAGGTGCAATGAAAGAGTCATTCTATATATAAAAGTTCACCTACTGTGTGGTCAGGGTTCACCGACACTAGGTGAAATATTTTAATTACTATTGATATTTGAGTGTGGGTCACAGTCTCTTGGTGAAATCCTATTTATTAGAGACCTTTCGCAAAACTCACGTTTACGATTACGGATACGGATAGGGTACTACGTCACCAACCTTTGTGTACTTTCTAATCGTTCTCGTATTTTACTATCCGTAATGACGGTTACGATTTCATGGTTTCTAATAAGCTCAAATAACACCTGAAATTTATTTTCTGCAATATATCACTTTACTCCGTTCGAGATTGTATATGTATATCATGTAAACCATCCAGTTGTATTGAGCTACGACCTCGATATGCTGTTTAGATTGTCAATCACTGTACTCGTCGTCCTGATTCACGAGCTTCCTGCGAAATAAGATCGCTATTTACAACGGATAAACATCGCTGGCTGCGACAGAAAACTTTACAGAAAGAGGAGTGCACTATGAAACCAGTCGCCAAAAATACAGAATATAGTGTGCGATGCATGAGGAGTTTTGACTGATTATTATGTGCAAGATAGTACACAATATATAGTGAAATTCAACAATTATTTAATTTACTATAATCTCTGCCATGGCGGTGTCCTAACGTGTGTAGTTATAGAATGCCTCAGGAGAGCCTAAAGAATGGCATAACCCTCTTAATGAATAGTGAAAGATTTTGTGTTCTCTTCCCCTTTCCCGAATTGAATAGTTCATTCAATTTAATAATATTCGGTTTTCGGTTGGGTTTTATATATCTCTCTCGCAGAGTCTGTAATGCAGGGCATTTTAAAATTACATGGAATTCATAACCGATTTTTAAATTACATGGAATCATAACCGAGTTCTAAGTTACATAAAGTACTCTGTCTGAGTAATCTGAACCTACCCTGGATCCCGATTCAACTGGTAAGTAGTGATTTCTGCTCCTGAACCGTAACTAAAAGAATATTTGGCACACCCACCGACATCACAAGAGCTCAGCAGTCTCTGTCACTGTCAGGTTTGTTCTTTGCATTTATTTTTAATTTAAAAAACACGCACAAATGCGGCATTTAAAGGTACTCAATCCGATTAGATGTCCCCATATCATCAGATTCCAACAACAATGCCGCTTCTGTTATCAGAATCTAGTAATTGCTCAAAATTAATGCTAACCACAGTCAACTATACTATAAAATTTCCCAAAACCTGTTATTTATCAACATTTTGTTCAACGAAATTTTGCCGGTTTGTCAAATATCTGACAAAAAAGCAACTTGCATGATGCACATCGCTTCTACCGTGATGTCGACTTTGTTTCGATTTGGTAGTAACAAATCAGAAGTGATGCACATCAGCGAGCTCACCAACATTATGTCGGATTTCCTAAACCCAAAGAGGTGAAGCCGAAATCGCATTGAAATCAACTCGCGGACTTGAAGGGGCTTGAACGATGGCGTCGTGGTTGATGTAAGGTCCAAATTCAGGAACATCACTTCCCCATCAGCATAACGTCTATCTGGTCATCCATGCTAACAACGAACTGAATTTCCACCACATATGACCTGGCATTTATACCTGTATTGCCACAATATATCACGAGAATCGCGGGTCGTACGTTGTGACTGGTCGAATTATTGACAATATTAACATGTCATGATTATCGCATTGTTGCAAATGAGACGATAAGTGAAGTATTAAGGGACAGTATACCAAACACACGCTTTGGGTTGTAAAAGTGTACGAAATAATGATCGTACGTGTTCGTCAAAACTCTTACGCGTAATCGTTTTGCGAAAGGACTTTTTGGCCATACGGATAGATTTACGACTACGAATAGCTATCCGTATTCGTAATCGTAAACGTGAGGATGCGAAAGGTCTCTATTAGCGTGAACTTTCGTTTACGCATCGGTCATATTGATTGCTCTGCCCCAACTCAGGCCGACGACATGCTGCACTGCTCTCATTAAAAGAATGATGTTATAACTATAGCAAAATGTGGCGTTTTAAGTACATCGAATCGAAGACAATGATAATCGCATTCATTCAATCTGAACACAAAAATTACCAAAAATCGGGTAGGGTTCTCTATTCCGAAGGTTCATTATTCCGAAGGTTCGCTATTCCGAAGGTTCATTATTCCGAGAGTTTCCTATTCCGAAGGTTCATTATTCCGAAGGATCGCTATTCCGAAGGTTTTCTATTCTGGGCGTATTTAACCAGAAATGTCATCAAAATTTGCACCCCCCACAAAAACCACACGAGGGAATGAAAAATACTATTACGCTAGTATTCACATATTGTAGGGCCTACATTTATAAACCCCATTCTAATTCCCAAATTGTCCCAGATATGTCGGTTAGTATTAGCAAGAAGAAAGTGTCAGTTTATCGTTTATTATGCGAAGTTGAAAACACGATGACTGCATGGCTGAAATAAACTACATGTGAGAGATACCGTCTGTCCGAACTGGCAATCTGTATTTGAAAGAAAAATCAACCGCCAGATCACGTATATAAAATATATGCCATAGTATATACCATTTGAAATAGGAAGCTCTCTGACATTGTATTTTCAATTTATCCAGTATAATAAATCAATATAATAAACATGTTGTTTTCGTTGAGTTAACAACGTGTTTTTGTGCTGAAGTTTCATCTGATTTTGTTGCGCAAAGTGTATTATTTTCAACGCAGGGGGGGGGGGTAACTATATTTTAAACATAGTTATCTCCCTTCCATTGAAAAACATTTTTAGTTTGAATTCTGTTGCATTCTGGGAGCCATAACGGGGGAATCTTTTTATGTTTTCAGCTGTTTTCTATTTCTCTATGAGCATCGTCTGAGACACAAACGTTTCAAATGGTGATGAGTTATAGTATTTAAATCATATTTTATGACATAAATTGTTATTAAAACCGTATATCAAGGCACTATAAAAAAATAATCGGTGACTTGGAAATTAAGTGGGCCTTTAAAGCGCAATTGATTGCGCTTAAGCGCAAATAATTGCGCTTAAGCGCAAATACCACATATTGTGCTTAAGCACAAATAGGGCATTTACGCTTAAGCGCAATCAATTGCGCTTAAGCGTAATTGTGACTACTATCTAATCTACCCATAAACTATTGGCAAGACCTGGTGTATCACATAGCAACACAAGAGGAGAATTCGGTTAATTTTAACCTGTTTTAATTAGCCTGAGTACTCAACAGTCAACTGTGAGTATGTGTTCAACAATAATAATCCCTAATTACATATTATCAGAATCCCTATATCCAAAGAATTGATGTATCCTTCCCGGAATTCTTGTAATTTTTTGTACGATGTTTTTTAATGTATTTTTGCACAGATGTGGGCCCTTACTATGGTCATATACTTACCTCATATGGTTTACTTATTGACTTAAATCAGGGGAAAAAACCCTATTTTCATATTATCAGCATCCCTGATTCCCTGTCCAAAAAAATTGGTGTCTCATTCCTGGAGCTTTGGTGTCTCAGTCCTCGAGCTCTAGTTTTTTTTTATTAAATCAGCATCTCTTGCACAAATCTATTTCCATGGTCACCGAGGGCTTATTTCCTGTATAATCGAAAATTGAAGAAAATCAAAGTCGCCACGACTAATACAGAAAGAAATGCTATTGCAAGTACCCCCAACTAATATATACCAAAGATAATATAATGCTATCACGTCGAGTCGCTCCAACTAAAACAGAAGGTGATACTATTGCGAGTCAGCCATTTTGATAAAGAAGTTGGGCTAGCTCCCTACCCATACAAATCAATGAAACCAAGAGGCGATATGTCAATAGGAGTTAAGGTTAAGTTATGGATAAACCTATTTATTCACCAGGGGTGTTTAGTTACATATAACCATGAATTGCGCTTAAGCGCAATTAATTGCGTTTAAGCGCAATTGATTGAACTTAAACGAAAATAATTACACTTAAGCGCAATTAATTACACTTAAACGCAATTAATTATTAAATGTGAATTTGGCCTCCCATACTATAGTCCAGGAGATATTGGTAGACCTCTGCACCCCCCCCCCCCCCCAGGACTTAACTTCACCACACTAATTTTCTTCCTTAAGGTCTCCTCTAATTTTTTTCACTTTTTAACAAGAAAAAAAAGTGGCCGCAGAGACTCCAGACAAGATGGCGTCCATCATGGCGGCCATTTTTTTTATATGCACCAGGTTTCTTTGATCGCCGTTATAGTAAAGATGATGTCACATGCGGTCTTGTTTTCCGTTCGATTCGTTATAGTAATATACAACCCTTACAAATTAGCCAAAAATCCGACACAAAAATCCAATATGGCGGCCAAGATGGCCGCCGAAATGTGTAAAATTTCTATTTTTCGGACATTTCACCACCTTTCGTTTGTCTCCGTGGGAAAATGTTGGCACCTTAACGCGATTTTATACATTTATCGTCTAGAAGAGTCGTTGGCGAACAAACAGGGACAATAATATATATTCCTTGACGGATATTTTTGTCCGATATCACGTTTTCCCAAATGCCGGTATAATCCGGTCAAAGCCAAAACGACTCTAATAACGCAATGTCTGTTTCGAATCAATGAGTGTTATTGCTATTATTACTCCAGCCATGATTATATATGTGCAGGAGATACTCGGGCTAGGATTCCTCTTATACCTGAGTTGAGGAATATTCACCCAAATCCAAGATGGCGGCCAAAATGGCCACCAGAAATAGAAAAATCGCCGAAAATCACCATGGAAGTATAATAATAGAGAAAATATTGAGATGAAAGAATCGCAGTTTAGGAACACAAAATGTTAAGTTATGTCACTATATGTTATCCTGGCTTGTGTATTTCATGTGAAGTGTACGGGAGTGACCCCACCCCTGCCTCGAAACTGGGTGACGGGATTAGCACATCGTCAATCCCGGCTCAAAATGCGAACTTTGAGGGCCCGTAATTTCGTTATTTTCCAATGGATTTTAAAACTGTTTTCAGTTTTGTGATCTGCTGCTCTCAGATATGGTATACTATATATTTCATCTGATTCAGAGACGAATAACATTTTCGAAATTGACAAACATATGTGCCGAATTTGAAACTTTGACGGACCAAATCTCGGACAATTTCCAACGGATTAACGATCTGCTTTCAGTTTCGTAATCAGCTTGTATGGTAGATGCTATATTCCAAGGTTCATCTGATTCTGAGACCAAAAATAATTGGTACCTGGGACCACCCCCTCCCCAGACCCACAATACTGAACCGAACCTGGCAGATTTTGGCGCACCACTTGCGCTCTTTATTCCGGTCACTCCAGCGTGTGATACGGCTTTCAATGTCTGACACTTTCAGAGGAGTTGCGGTCGTTAGCAGATCAGCCCAAAAATGCGAATTTCCAGGACCAATAACTCTGGTGTTTCTAATCGGATTTCAAAATTTCGTTTTGCTGTATGATCAACTTCAATTATAGAATGTGCATACCTTAATTGACTATTTTCGTTTTAAAAAAAAATTCGAATATTTTTGCCCCCACCCCAATGTAAAAATATAAGACCGACCCTGTCCAGTTTTCGTTTTCGCACTCATCTCACAACTACCAAGAGGACTGCGAAAATCGAATTCAGTTATCTACAATGATACGAATGAACAGCTGAGTACAACGAATTTGAGGTTTGCCTACTTATGGGCGGTAACTCCTCAGGGAAAGCGCGGACACAAGTTTTGATACCCGTGGGCAGTAGGGCATATCGAGGTGTGCATTTGGTCCAATTTTCGATGCTCTGCTCCTTATAACTTCCGAGATAATAAAATGACATATTTTCAGATAAGGGGAGATAACTCCGCAGGGGAAACGCGGACAATATTCATTATACGACGATTAGTTAGAACTCATTGACCCCAACATACGTACCAAATTTTAGTTTGCTACTCCTCATACTTTCAGAGAATAAGGAGTTGCAAAATGGTTAAGTATAATAATAATAACAAAAATAATCGTTTTTTTCTTTTTTCTCCGCCATTAAAAGTTTTGCCGAAATCGCGATATTACCATTTTGAGTGTCCCTTAAATGACTACATTCCCTGAAAATTTCGCGTTCCTACTGCAATTAGTTTCTGAGTATTTCCAATTAAACGGAAAACTGCCTCAATAGAAAAACAATATACTTCCTTGGTTACACCATGGAAGTATAATAATAGAGAAAATATTGAGATGAAAGAATCGCAGTTTAGGAACACAAAATGTTAAGTTATGTCACTATATGTTATCCTGGCTTGTGTATTTCATGTGAAGTGTACGGGAGTGACCCCACCCCTTCCTCGAAACTGGGTGACGGGATTAGCACATCGTCAATCCCGGCTTAAAATGCGAACTTTGAGGGCCCGTAATTTCGTTATTTTCCAATGGATTTTAAAACTGTTTTCAGTTTTGTGATCTGCTGCTCTCAGATATGGTATACTATATATTTCATCTGATTCAGAGACGAATAACATTTTCGAAATTGACAAACATATGTGCCGAATTTGAAATTTTGACGGACCAAATCTCGGACACTTTCCAACGAATTAACGATCTGTTTTCAGTTTCGTAATCAGCTTGTATGGTAGATGCTATATTCCAAGGTTCATCTGATGCTGAGACCAAAAATAATTGGTACCTGGGACCACCCCCTCCCCAGACCCACAATACTGAACCGAACCTGGCAGATTTTGGCGCACCACTTGCGCTCTTTATTCCGGTCACTCCAGCGTGTGATACGGCTTTCAATATCTGACACTTTCAGAGGAGTTGCGGTCATTAGCAGATCAGCCCAAAAATGCGAATTTCCAGGACCAATAACTCTGGTGTTTCTAATCGGATTTCAAAATTTCGTTTTGCTGTATGATCAACTTCAATTATAGAATATGCATACCTTAATTGACTATTTTCGTTTAAAAAAAAAATTCGAATATTTTTGCCCCCACCCCAATGTAAAAATATAAGACCGACCCTGTCCAGTTTTCGTTTTCGCACTCATCTCACAACTACCAAGAGGACTGCGAAACCTAATTCAGTTATCTACAATGATACGAATGAACAGCTGAGTACAACGAATTTGAGGTTTACCTACTTATGGGCGGTAACTCCTCAGGGAAAGCGCGGACACAAGTTTTGATACCCGTGGGCAGTAGGGCATATCGAGGTGTGCATTTGGTCCAATTTTCGATGCTCTGCTCCTTATAACTTCCGAGATAATAAAATGACATATTTTCAGATAAAGGGAGATAACTCCGCAGGGGAAACGCGGACAATATTCATTATACGACGATTAGTTAGAACTCATTGACCCCAACATACGTACCAAATTTTAGTTTGCTACTCCTCATACTTTCAGAGAATAAGGAGTTGCAAAATGGTTAAGTATAATAATAATAACAAAAATAATCGTTTTTTTCTTTTTTCTCCGCCATTAAATGTTTTTGCCGAAATCGCGATATTACCATTTTGAGTGTCCCTTAAATGCCTACATTCCCTGAAAATTTCGCGTTCCTACTGCAATTAGTTTCTGAGTATTTCCAATTAAACGGAAAACTGCCTCAATAGAAAAACAATATACTTCCTTGGTTACACCATGGAAGTATAATAATAGAGAAAATATTGAGATGAAAGAATCGCAGTTTAGGAACACAAAATGTTAAGTTATGTCACTATATGTTATCCTGGCTTGTGTATTTCATGTGAAGTGTACGGGAGTGACCCCACCCCTGCCTCGAAACTGGGTGACGGGATTAGCACATCGTCAATCCCGGCTCAAAATGCGAACTTTGAGGGCCCGTAATTTCGTTATTTTCCAAGGGATTTTAAAACTGTTTTCAGTTTTGTGATCTGCTGCTCTCAGATATGGTATACTATATATTTCATCTGATTCAGAGACTAGTAACATTTTCGAAATTGACAAACATATGTGCCGAATTTGAAACTTTGACGGACCAAATCTCGGACAATTTCCAACGAATTAACGATCTGTTTTCAGTTTCGTAATCAGCTTGTATGGTAGATGCTATATTCCAAGGTTCATCTGATGCTGAGACCAAAAATAATTGGTACCTGGGACCACCCCCTCCCCAGACCCACAATACTGAACCGAACCTGGCAGATTTTGGCGCACCACTTGCGCTCTTTATTCCGGTCACTCCAGCGTGTGATACGGCTTTCAATATCTGACACTTTCAGAGGAGTTGCGGTCATTAGCAGATCAGCCCAAAAATGCGAATTTCCAGGACCAATAACTCTGGTGTTTCTAATAGGATTTCAACATTTCGTTTTGCTGTATGATGAACTTCAATTATAGAATGTGCATACCTTAATTGACTATTTTCGTTAAAAAACAAAAATCGAAATTTTTGCCCCCACCCCAATGTAAAAATATAAGACCGACCCTGTCCAGTTTTCGTTTTCGCACTCATCTCACAACTACCAAGAGGACTGCGAAAACCGAATTAAGTTATCTACAATGATACGAATGAACAGCTGAGTACAACGAATTTGAGGTTTGCCTACTTATGGGCGGTAACTCCTCAGGGAAAGCGCGGACACAAGTTTTGATACCCGTGGGCAGTAGGGCATATCGAGGTGTGCATTTGGTCCAATTTTCGATGCTCTGCTCCTTATAACTTCCGAGATAATAAAATGACATTTTTTTCAGATAAAGGGAGATAACTCCGCAGGGGAAAAGCGGACAATATTCATTATACGACGATTAGTTAGAACTCATTGACCCCAACATACGTACCAAATTTTAGTTTGCTACTCCTCATACTTTCAGAGAATAAGGAGTTGCAAAATGGTTAAGTATAATAATAATAACAAAAATAATCGTTTTTTTTCTTTTTTCTCCGCCATTAAATGTTTTGCCGAAATCGCGACATTACCATTTTGAGAGTCCCTTAAATGCCTACATTCCCTGAAAATTTCGCGTTCCTACTGCAATTAGTTTCTGAGTATTTCCAATTAAACGGAAAACTGCCTCAATAGAAAAACAATAGACTTCCTCGCTACGAAATATCGTAGCGAAGATTACTAGGCGCGCCAGATACGGCGCGTAAACGAGCCGGGAACGGCGCTGTGGCATAATTAGGAGCCATCCTCGGCGCGCGTATCGGAACGGTATGCGACGTGAGCGCAGTGCGTTTGAACGCATCGCTGTATGCGTGAGACTGTTCTTATTTCGGTCCTAACTCGTTGTTCTGTTGAGGACGTGGTATGAACGGGCTATGCATTATTCCAATAAAGAGCGTTCATCGCAAGTTAATGGTGACATATATGTTCATATAGGACGCCTGTTTTTTTAATAATTTTTTACGGACTTTCCTCGACACAACACAATGCAAAATATATGTCTACCTTACCTAGGGCATCAATATAATACAGTATGGTATATTGAATCATATGTTCCCGACTGTTGTGTGTTATTTTAACATTGCATGATGTTGAGTTGGCAAGGCAAATTTCGGAATAGTATTAGCTTGATGCCAATACATAGCATTGTATACAACCTACATGTACATCGTAACTATATTTATCACATAATTAACTCACAAAATCAGCTTCATAATTATTGGTAAGACACACGTTTAATATTAGCGCATGCGATGACGTCACGCCGAAGATTTTCCACTAATTGATAGAGATTCTCATATTTACCCCAAAACTCCCACTTTATTTAACTAAAATGCATAAAAATAAGTCTTATATCGTGTCTTTTATTTAAACATATTTTATTGTAAAATAATATTACAAGAGGGATAGGGGCACAAATTTTAACAACTTACATCCACCCCTCTCCCATTAACATTTTAACAAATACAACGTAGATGACAAAGATAACATATATACGGGATGACGTATTGTGCGTTTGTAATTGCTGTCTTTATGGTGGTGAGGTTAATTGTACCAAATACAAGTGTATAGGGTTATTCACCTTCCATCAAAACTAACAGACTGGCTCTTAGTCCAGATAGGTGTTTGTCTGTTCTCGAAAAAATTCCTATGAGTTTACTCAATATAACACAATCATGCCTCGTGGTACAACCAGATAGTCGTATACCCAAGGGGCATCATTATAAATCACTTTGCTGTACTATCGTAGGCCGAGTTGGGTGGTCAAAGGAAGCACATGACCCATGGACAATGGTAGTCTATCCTCATTCCCAAATTCCAGCATACATGCCAGTGGACTGTTATCTTCTAAACATTGCATTTTGTTTAGTTGTGGGAGGCAAATATCGAATATTATAAGTTGTATGTCGATAAAGAGCGATTAAAACTAATATACTTCCCGTGAGTGGAAACTGATTTCTAAATTACACACACACCGGATTGTCCTAGTTTGTCTGAAACTTTGGTTTCAGTCTTTCACAGCTAAGTGCAGGAGAACACAATGAACCTTATTATACTGATGTACATGTATGCTTACCACACGTCCATAGTTGAATAGAATTCATGTACAACGAATTTGAGGTTTGCCTACTTATGGGCGGTAACTCCTCAGGGAAAGCGCGGACAAAAGTTTTGATACCCGTGGGCAGTAGGGCATATCGAGGTGTGCATTTGGTCCAATTTTCGATGCTCTGCTCCTTATAACTTCCGAGATAATAAAATGACATTTTTTTCAGATAAAGGGAGATAACTCCGCAGGGGAAAAGCGGACAATATTCATTATACGACGATTAGTTAGAACTCATTGACCCCAACATACGTACCAAATTTTAGTTTGCTACTCCTCATACTTTCAGAGAATAAGGAGTTGCAAAATGGTTAAGTATAATAATAATAACAAAAATAATCGTTTTTTTTCTTTTTTCTCCGCCATTAAATGTTTTGCCGAAATCGCGACATTACCATTTTGAGAGTCCCTTAAATGCCTACATTCCCTGAAAATTTCGCGTTCCTACTGCAATTAGTTTCTGAGTATTTCCAATTAAACGGAAAACTGCCTCAATAGAAAAACAATAGACTTCCTCGCTACGAAATATCGTAGCGAAGATTACTAGGCGCGCCAGATACGGCGCGTAAACGAGCCGGGAACGGCGCTGTGGCATAATTAGGAGCCATCCTCGGCGCGCGTATCGGAACGGTATGCGACGTGAGCGCAGTGCGTTTGAACGCATCGCTGTATGCGTGAGACTGTTCTTATTTCGGTCCTAACTCGTTGTTCTGTTGAGGACGTGGTATGAACGGGCTATGCATTATTCCAATAAAGAGCGTTCATCGCAAGTTAATGGTGACATATATGTTCATATAGGACGCCTGTTTTTTTAATAATTTTTTACGGACTTTCCTCGACACAACACAATGCAAAATATATGTCTACCTTACCTAGGGCATCAATATAATACAGTATGGTATATTGAATCATATGTTCCCGACTGTTGTGTGTTATTTTAACATTGCATGATGTTGAGTTGGCAAGGCAAATTTCGGAATAGTATTAGCTTGATGCCAATACATAGCATTGTATACAACCTACATGTACATCGTAACTATATTTATCACATAATTAACTCACAAAATCAGCTTCATAATTATTGGTAAGACACACGTTTAATATTAGCGCATGCGATGACGTCACGCCGAAGATTTTCCACTAATTGATAGAGATTCTCATATTTACCCCAAAACTCCCACTTTATTTAACTAAAATGCATAAAAATAAGTCTTATATCGTGTCTTTTATTTAAACATATTTTATTGTAAAATAATATTACAAGAGGGATAGGGCACAAATTTTAACAACTTACATCCACCCCTCTCCCATTAACATTTTAACAAATACAACGTAGATGACAAAGATAACATATATACGGGATGACGTATTGTGCGTTTGTAATTGCTGTCTTTATGGTGGTGAGGTTAATTGTACCAAATACAAGTGTATAGGGTTATTCACCTTCCATCAAAACTAACAGACTGGCTCTTAGTCCAGATAGGTGTTTGTCTGTTCTCGAAAAAATTCCTATGAGTTTACTCAATATAACACAATCATGCCTCGTGGTACAACCAGATAGTCGTATACCCAAGGGGCATCATTATAAATCACTTTGCTGTACTATCGTAGGCCGAGTTGGGTGGTCAAAGGAAGCACATGACCCATGGACAATGGTAGTCTATCCTCATTCCCAAATTCCAGCATACATGCCAGTGGACTGTTATCTCTAAACATTGCATTTTGTTTAGTTGTGGGAGGCAAATATCGAATATTATAAGTTGTATGTCGATAAAGAGCGATTAAAACTAATATACTTCCCGTGAGTGGAAACTGATTTCTAAATTACACACACACCGGATTGTCCTAGTTTGTCTGAAACTTTGGTTTCAGTCTTTCACAGCTAAGTGCAGGAGAACACAATGAACCTTATTATACTGATGTACATGTATGCTTACCACACGTCCATAGTTGAATAGAATTCATGTAAATAGATATATTATGCATTGTAAATAGATGCACAAATTTTGTTAATGAAATGCCGGCTGCTATGGGACACCCGGTAACAGACACGCGTCAGACGAAATTATCACTTCATGGTCATTAGCCATGGTAATTGACACCTCCCGGTGGACCAATATAAATCGCCCGAGTGTACACAACAGATTAAAATATGCTAACAGTCAGTCAACGATGGTGTGATATATTAACCACACATTGGTTAAATGGTCTTGCTAATTTGCTATGATGCTGGTGGGATCAGGTGAACTGTCATGCTGCTGATATGGCGAACTGATGCTGCTAAAACCACATGGCCAAATAACCAGGGCGAACCAGTGTTAAATGAATATGTATGGCAATGAAGAGCGGCGATCATCATCTATACACACCCACACCAATCTATATCGAAACGGACATCGAGACAACTAGGTGACACCCGTCAGGTCACGGGCGCGTCGACAGGGATGTGAGCTATGGTAACTCCGTGTGTATCATTCGTTGTGGGAGCAGGCCACAGCGGTGAAAGTGACCACCTTACTATAAGTGTGACACAGTGCATGTATGTCATAGGTGAGATAGAGCTGATTTCAAGGTCCAGTCATTGCAAGGCAAACACTTTCCATCCCGGTTAAGTTATCCTGCTAATTTGATCTGATGCTGGTTGGTCCTGCTGACTTGCCATTGTGCTGGTAGTGACAAATATTGGTGTTAAGAAATTGTACCGTTATTGTGTTCTAAAGGTGTCATGTTCACGGCCGTTAACACACGCACACACACATATATATATATATAGCTATATATATATATATATATATATGTGAGAATTGACTCAAGTAAGCTGCTAGTATGGTTATACAGTATTAAAAGACATATACATTGTATATTGTAAACTATTTTACTTTTGATAGTTGTGAATCGGCCATAATCAAAATGACTATTACTATCGTTTTGCATGCAAAAACACGAGAAGCCTAGAAAATATATATGATCATGAATGGTTCGTGCAGACACTAGATATTTTTCTCAAATAGTTCCATATATTTCCAGACACTGCAACATGTATATTCCGAAAGAATAACGGTACATTTTCTTAACATAATCAGGTTACCATATCAGCATATTTCAACTCTGTGGTATACCCACCAGCATCGTAGCAAATCAACAAGACTACTTAAATTCGGGATATCTCACTGACGTACATGTGCACGTACGCATCGACATTAACATTTGAATTTGTTTATGTGTCTATATTATATTTTACTGTTTAATTTA
Organism: Siphonodentalium dalli; assembly: GCA_032622095.1. NCBI lineage: Eukaryota > Metazoa > Mollusca > Scaphopoda > Gadilida > Siphonodentaliidae > Siphonodentalium > Siphonodentalium dalli. The sequence goes on along the minus strand of CP136063.1, from coordinate 164,946,490 downwards.
GGTTTTGTGCGCCCATATGGTATTATAGAAATATATCACAAGATTACATAAAATAAAAGCTTCCTCCATATAGGCGGCATAGGAATTATTTTAATAAACGCCATGCTGTCTCCAAATTTATGCGAATGTCACGCAGCGCGGACATAAGTAGTTTGCATGCAGGAGTTACTGTTCATTTAGATATATAAAATAAAAGATAATCCCACTTATCCCACAATATTACGAGGCAATTTCACAATTATATTATTTATATGCCGTTCCTTTAGAATACTCTCATTATCCTCATCTCCACCCATTGAACAATGCCGTAATCCGTATGTCTGTCAGTATTTGTATTTTCGGAAACGGCCGAATTAAAATATTTTCCAGCCACATCGATGAATCCAAGATCATCTTCTTGATTCGCCATTTTCAACTGCATATTTTAACGAAGAGTATGTGTCGTACTTTGTCATCAATTTAGAGCACTTCAATACAAATCTGCGGAACTAATCACGTATGCTTGTGGTTGTTTTTGTTTGTATGACGACAACAGCATGAATAATATGGATACCAATGTCCTAGTGGGATATATTCTGCAGGTATCGATCATACGCGATGCCAATAATTATTTTAAAAAATAATACATTTACGATTTGAGATAGACGGGATCAGTTGTGACTGTGTACGTACATGTACATATGTGGATGTTAATATCAGCAAACTATATATAGGGACTATAAAATTGCATAGCAATATACTGACCTATTAATTTTAAACCCAGAGTGTTGTCGCCATCCATGGCGTACCACCCCGACGGTGTATACAAACACAGCCATATAGAAGGGAATCATAATTCCTATTAACCGCCAGGGCAGATATATAGCGCACACTATGGGCTGAGACAATTTGAGATATCTGCCGCCGCCCCTAAGGCGCGCCATCGGATTATATTAGTTATGGATGGGGCTAACACGCGCCGGCAGGCGATCTCACTGCTCAAGGTAGATATTCCCTCCTGTTTGGGTTTCGTAGTAAATCGCCAAATGTATGCGTGACACAATGTGATACATACATAATTTACCCCAGTTATTTTAATTTATCAGACGGTCACCATATCACCAAGTTACAACAACAATATTTCTTCAATCGGATAATGCATCTTAAAAAGCACTTAATCGGATAATGCATCTTTAAAAGCACTTAACATTAACAACGATTAGAGCACCACATATAAATGTACATTCATGGCACCGACAAACAAGATTTCATGTTCAACACTATAAAAGCGTACTGAAAACATAAAATTCGTAATTATGGTGATCAATCACGCATATAATCCATCGATATACTCAACATCTGCTTATGTATGCATTGCAATAAATCATTGGTTATGACTAATGACAAATAGAGTACGTCGCCCCCTGCCATGGATGCGATCAACCATCATCGTGTACCTTACACCGTTGCGGGGACGTGGCAACAGTATCTACACTGAAAATATTGTTGACTTAACTGTTTGCTCAACAATTTGACTCCTATTTCTTTTTGCTAAATATGACGTGCACCGCCTCCTCTGGGCTGGTCTCACCCTCGCGCGCGCTTCTGCTACTCCATTAGCAACTTTCCTCCATTATGGAGAGCAAATATATATTTTTTGAACATTCAGGGGCGAGTAATTCGCTTACAAAATTTTCATGGCATCGTTATCGGGGTGACATGTGACCATGCCATGTAAATTTGGTCGCGTTCGGAGATAATTCAATTTTGACAACATTGGTCACTGCAACCTGGTGTGCAACCATAAGTGGTAATACGGTGCACCGTCTTCGATTTCTTTCAAGCTACAATATGACTTACATGTGGAACAACACTTTTCGCACCTATTCAATTTGAAGCCAAGTAGTTTGCATATAAAGCACGAAATGGTTGAATTTTCGAAACCTTATCAAACTGAATTGTACAGCAAATTACGAGATACAAAACATTTGAGTTTATGTCGACCAATTTGATCAGAATTATTTGGTGTCTAGCAATGGTTTTGGTATATCGACACCATTGCAAATCAATGTACATGTACATAGATGCGTGGATAAGTAGAGGTTAAAGCGTATATCGTAGCCATTTAACAATATAGAACGAAATCGCTGTTCATTTAACAGGTCATATATAATTGAACAGATGTATATTGTGTGTGTATGTAAATGGGAAAAAAACATTACTGCTATTGTATTGTGTTTATTTTAGGCAAGATATGCCCATATATAGTCATAATCCAACATATAATTACAAATTTTCGATATACTATATAGGTATGATTTCTTTACATAAGTTAAATATACGGGCGGCGTTGGTGGTGGGTATGCTTTGTTCTTATGTCAATCAGAAATATGGCATAAACAGTATGTTATTGTCATTTTCCCCTTTTGTTGTGTAAACGAAAGCAAAACCGTTACGTTTCCTGGCTTTTGTTTATGTCCGGATATGGTAAACACAAAGAGCGTTATTTGTTAAGGTTTTCCTGATATGGAAATAATAAAGAGCGTTTATATCATTTGTGTGTGTTAACCAATATAATTGCACTGTGTTATATAAACAGAAGCACAACTTCTGTAACACGAGCAGTCTCTTGTTTACGTGCAACATCGTACGTCTTGACGACAATATACTATCTACGCGCTGATTATGTTTGGCATCGAGCGGAACTGTATATATATTTTGTGTTCCTTCTGTTAAAGGCGATTTTGACAAATATAAATATTTCTGCAACAAACGCCGAGCCTCTGGTGTTCCTACTAGCAAGTCCACTCATCTGCTTACAGTGTTAAATGTATTCCAAGCTACATCGACCAACACTTATAATACACATGCAATATTGAGCAATATTGTATCTCACGTGACTTTGTTATTGAAATCAAGCTTTCCGATTGGTTGGCTACTCGACTCTATTAGTCGTAGTTGTATACTACGCCTTCAAGTCTCTCCCATCGTACACTATGCATATGTAGTTTTGACTACTAAAAATAGTAACGAACACTACATCAAACTTTGTTCTGAAACTACTTGTTATTTCGCCGCTGATCCAAATTAAAGCTTCAGTAAGGCGAACATCAATTGTCTGAACTTAGTAAAAGTTGAAAATAGTAGTTTCCTACTGCTAATTCAAAATTACAAAGGTTTTCTCTGGAGTCCCGTTGCGTTTCCTAAGTTCGCGATACCCCATTCCTATACCGGTAACACTAAAACGTGTGATCGGTTGCCGTACCCGAACAACTAATAAAATGAACCGAGAATACAATTTGCCGATTACAGCTTGTTTTAGCTGTCTCTTGTAAATAAATAATACCCCTATACTGTATACTAAGCATTGAAAAAACACGCTACTGCAGATTTTCATGGCCCAATAACACCAATCATACGTTCATGTTTCCGGAGTTGGGTACACTTTTTTTTGTAGCAGTAAATTCTTTGCTTCCAATCAGAGTCACGTGACCGCTCGGTTCGAAAATAATCAATAATTTCGCGGCTCAATTATTCTGATAGTTCCGTGTACAAGAGCGGCTTATACTAATAAATGACCAAATTTACAATAAAAAAACAACAAACAGGCAGGCAAAGTTTTAAAAAAAACAGGAAAAATAAATTGAAAAACAAAAAAAATTACAACAAAAAAATTTATTTAAAAAAACAAACAAACCTGAACAAAGGGGAATTTAAAAAAAACAAGTTTTTTTTAAAACAGGAAAACAAACATGAAAAATAAACAAACAATAAATAAACATTTACAACAAATAAAAATAATTTAAAAAAACAACAAACAGGCAGCCAAAGTTTTAAAAAAAACAGGAAAACAAACATTGAAAAAAAACAAAATTACACAAAGAATTAATTTAAAAAAAACAAACAAACAAACCTGAACAAAGAGGAATTTAAATTGTTTTTTTTTTTTTTTTTTACATATTATTTTTTTTTTTCTTTTAAAAAAAATGGTGTTTGCCCACTGGTTTGCCTTTAATTTCTGCATTTGTTCGATACAATATAATAATTAGAGCATGACTTGTCGTGAAATACGCCGATATAGTGCATAGTGCGGTTGTGTAGTTCACTCCGCTTCGCGTCGTGAACTACACAACCTCACTATGCACTATATCGGCGTATTTCACTCCAAGCCATGCTCTATTTATTAAACAGTATAAAACTAGGCGGCTATCCGGGTGGATATGCTGATCTATTCGACTTGACACTGATATTAACACACATGGTGGTCAAATGCAGTGGATTTCTGCCAGTCATTATTCATCATCAAAGAAGCATGGAATTCTGTGCTGTCTGTATAGGCCAGAATTCCCACCAGATGATACATTACGTAATACGAACGCCCCGATGCTTGAAGGTTGCTCAATGTGTTGAGCAGATGTTTCTGCATTGGAACGCCGGGCTTTATTAGCTTCCGTTTTGTGTCTGTCTTTCATGAAAGTTATCCGACCTCCTGATATTTTAATTATCACATAAGAAACTAGATCGCACTATCGACTTCAAATGAGCCTTCTTAAATTAAATTATTTTGTGTATATATGTCACAAGTTAACTTTTGTATATGTATATACATGTATTGTACAATAATGGTCCCAATATTTGGAGGAATAAATATATCTCTCGTGGTATGGCATTACACCTGAATGGTAAGCCCTAATGAATTAAACCAAACGGATCAGATTAATGGCAATGACATATAACAGGCAAGTATATTATTTATATTGTAAATACTGTTCATATATTATAATGTATCATTTGAAAATTTATGATGTAAGTCATGTTCATAAATGTAATAAATGTTATCTTAATATCTATGTATTATTGGTCGATAAGATTTAACAAATTGAATTGACCGGTGGAATAGAAAGTAGATTGCAGGACTGGGAAGTATATCATATATAGGCAAATTTGAGAACGTTCTAAACATTCATAAAATGGCAGTTAAAACAGTTTAAAAAAAACTCTTGCCAGTGTGACTCCCCCCCCCCCATATTGCGTGCAAACAACAGTCGCTATCTTGGAACAGCATACCACAACTATAAGCACTGATCTCAGGTTATAATATGAAAGGATCAATTGTGTTAATGCCATTCTGACTAATATTATTGACAAAATTAATGCTGTTCCAGCGTAACACAACACAGCCGACCCATAACTATAATTATACAGTATTTCTCGCATTGTCGTTTATTTGTATGCCGTGATAATGGGTGGCTGAACACAACAGTCGGTTAAAGGTACTCAATCCGAATTAACGCTCGCTAATTAAGATTTCTCAGGCTCCGGGGTAAAAACATATACGATTCGAGTCGAGAAGACCAAATTGTCTTTACAAGTGGCTTTTTGTGTCAGATACTTGACAAACTGGCAGAATTTCGTTGAACAAAAAAATTATAAATAACAGGGTATATATATATATATATATATATATATATATATCTATAGCGAGATGTACGATTATGTTAGCCAACCGCGTACCGCGATCGCGCCCCGCGATCGCGATCGTAAATCGCGATCAGATCGTATATACCCACCGACATCATAAATATGTCATTGTGGTCAGCGCACCAGTGGTAATTAAAATAACACCCTACAGAGCCCAGACTTATCAGAACGAGCTCAGCACTAGTCCCGACATTAGCCTTGACCTTGACCTCGCTCATATATGCTCATATAGGCATGTTTCTGGACCTCGACCGATCCGACTAAAATTTAATATGTAGGCATACTTTGATCCCGGGAACAATACGGGTGGGTCAAATTTCACATGCGATCGCGTCCTTGACCTTGACCTCTCTCATATATGCTCATCTAGGCATGTTTCTGGACCTCGACCGATCCCACTCAAATTTGGTATATATGCCTACTTTGATCCCGGGAACAATTAGTTGATGCATATGTGTAGACAGTGTGACCTCTGGTAGTGGAAACCACCCCACGCAGTTGAAATTTGGTAAAAACAGGTCATCACGGACTTCAATACGTCTATGTACAAACCGAACATTATCGCTATTATGGCCCGTTTTTAGGGCTCCGGGACACCACACACGCATAACCCACGAACATAACAGGCATATCATTGTTGTCAACACATCATCCCTATTTACAATTTAACCCCACGCAGCTGGATTTCTAGAGCACGAGGTCAGCACGGGTCCCGACATATTCGTCGTGATTTCATATAAATTGGCATTTCTACCTAATTTCGAGGTACCAGGACACTCTACAGAGATAACCCTCCACATTAGTTGATTCATATGTGTAGACAGTGTGACCGCTGGTAGTGTAAAGCCGCCCCACGCAGTTGAAATTTGGTAAAAACAGGTCATCACGGACTTCAATACGTCTATGTACAAACCGAACATTATCGCTATTATGGCCCGTTTTTAGGGCTCCAGGACACCACACACGCATAACCCACGAACATAACAGGCATGTCATTGTGGTCAACACATCATCCCTATTTACAATTTAACCCCACGCAGCTAGATTTCTAGAGCACGAGGTCAGCACGGGTCCCGACATATTCGTCGTGATTTCATATAAATTGGCATTTCTACCTAATTTCGAGGTACCAGGACACTCTACAGAGATATCCCTCCACATTAGTTGATGCATATGTGTAGAGAGTGTGACCGCTGGTAGTGGAAAACCACCCCACGCAGTTGAAATTTGGTAAAAACAGGTCATCACGGACTTCAATACGTCTATGTACAAACCGAACATTATCGCTAGTATGGCCCGTTTTTAGGGCTCCAGGACACCACACACGCATAACCCACGAACATAACAGGCATGTCATTGTGGTCAACACATCATCCCTATTTACAATTTAACCCCACGCAGCTGGATTTCTAGAGCACGAGGTCAGCACGGGTCCCGACATATTCGTCGTGATTTCATATAAATTGGCATTTCTACCTAATTTCGAGGTACCAGGACACTCTACAGAGATAACCCTCCACATTAGTTGATTCATATGTGTAGACAGTGTGACCGCTGGTAGTGTAAAGCCGCCCCACGCAGTTGAAATTTGGTAAAAACAGGTCATCACGGACTTCAATACGTCTATGTACAAACCGAACATTATCGCTATATTATGGCTCGTTTTTAGGGCTCCAGGACACCACGCACGCATAACCCACGAACATATCAGGCATGTCATTGTGGTCAACACATCATCCCTATTTACAATTTAACCCCACGCAGCTGGATTTCTAGAGCACGAGGTCAGCACGGGTCCCGACATATTCGTCGTGATTTCATATAAATTGGCATTTCTACCTAATTTCGAGGTACCAGGACACTCTACAGAGATATCCCTCCACATTAGTTGATGCATATGTGTAGAGAGTGTGACCGCTGGTAGTGGAAAACCACCCCACGCAGTTGAAATTTGTTAAAAACAGGTCATCACGGACTTCAATACGTCTATGTACAAACCGAACATGATCGCTATTATGGCCCGTTTTTAGGGCTCCAGGACACCACACACGCATAACCCACGAACATATCAGGCATGTCATTGTGGTCAGCACATCATCCCAATTTACAATTTAACCCCACGCAGCTGGATTTCTAGAGCACGAGGTCAGCACGGGTCCCGACATATTCGTCGTGATTTCATATAAATTGGCATTTCTACCTAATTTCGAGGTACAAGGACACTCTACAGAGATAACCCTCCACATTAGTTGATTCATATGTGTAGACAGTGTGACCGCTGGTAGTGTAAAGCCGCCCCACGCAGTTGAAATTTGGTAAAAACAGGTCATCACGGACTTCAATACGTCTATGTACAAACCGAACATTATCGCTATTATGGCCCGTTTTTAGGGCTCCAGGACACCACACACGCATAACCCACGAACATATCAGGCATGTCATTGTGGTCAACACATCATCCCTATTTACAATTTAACCCCACGCAGCTGGATTTCTAGAGCACGAGGTCAGCACGGGTCCCGACATATTCGTCGTGATTTCATATAAATTGGCATTTCTACCTAATTTCGAGGTACCAGGACACTCTACAGAGATATCCCTCCACATTAGTTGATTCATATGTGTAGACAGTGTGACCGCTGGTAGTGTAAAGCCGCCCCACGCAGTTGAAATTTGGCAAAAACAGGTCATCACGGACTTCAATACGTCTATGTACAAACCGAACATTATCGCTATTATGGCCCGTTTTTAGGGCTCCAGGACACTCCACACACATAACCCATGAACACAACAGGTATGTCATTGTGGTCAACACATCAGCCCTATTTACAATTTAACCCCACGCAGCTGGATTTCTAGAGCACGAGGTCAGCACGGGTCTGGACATATTCGTCGTGATTTCATATAAATTGGCATTTCTACCTAATTTCGAGGTACCAGGACACTCTACAGAGATAACCCTCCACATTAGTTGATTCATATGTGTAGACAGTGTGACCGCTGGTAGTGTAAAGCCGCCCCACGCAGTTGAAATTTATTATTAACTCGAGATGAGTACTAATAACTGCCGTAATATGCTCTGGATGTGTACTCCAAATCTATTCAAACAGACAAGGATGGATAACTCTAAAATCAAGTGGTAATTTTAACGCAATTTTGACTGAGTTCTGGGCCAGATAGTATTCCCGATAATGAAAAATAATATATTTCTAAAATCGATATCTAACAAATCTGAGCTTTGATGGGTGACTTCCTCAACTCGAATAAAATATTTTTGACCCGCGAAGACATTGAAATAGTAGTTGAGAGGAGTTTTATCGGATTGAGTACCTTTAATGTACCGGTATAATTATGATTCTAAGTGAATGTGAGAATCCAATCACTAAAGAAAGGATCTGAAATGTTGGATTTTTTTTTTATTTTTGCAGCATTTTGTTATATCTGCCCCTTATTATTTATACTGATTATATCATTGATATAAAAGTATCAAGAGAATCCACAGAGATGCCATTGCTAATGGTATATATATAGGTGGTGATCCCCATTTAAAAATTGGTCGACCGGTGTCCCTCAATAAAAAATATAAAGTATGGCTAATAACTTCAATTACCATAGTTATTTCAAATTGACAACATCGCTGATTTCCAAGCACTATTTGTTATTCAAATTTCGCGCTTATTCTACTGTATTTAATAAGTAAACTGTAGAATTCTGGTCTGTCAGGACAGCAACCAAACAAGAACGTTGTGAAAATGTTTTCATTATATGTTTCATTGAATGTTAAAATTATGACTTGGACATAATACCAAGTTTCAATCTGAATATTTCCACCAGATCATTCGATATGGTGTCCGTTACTTTTGCACTGTGTTAACAAATTATCTACGAATACTCTGTATATGTTAATATGGCATCACAACAGAACTTCACGGCCTATAATATAATTATCGGCTTAAAATGTAAATTTGTAAAGAATCCGGACGGAACACATTCCATTTATAGTGGTCTAATTTATTTATTGCTGAGTATCATTCAGCTCAATAATTGGGACAGATTAGTGGCGACAGACATCTTATGCGTATAAAATATAAAAATTACAGTCCTATTTGAGGGGGGGGGGGGGTCCAATCCCAGATTCCCAGGAAATAAATCAGCAAATCCCAGTTCCCAGGAAAAAAATATGCCATTTCCCAGCTCCCAGGAATTAAAAGCAAATCCCAGTTCCCATGCAGTAAAAAAAAGCCAGTTCCCAGGAATTAAAATATTACATAGAGTATCGACAAAACATACAATATTCACAAGTAATGTAGATCAATGTAGCCTACATATATTGTATTTTTATGCTATATTTTGATTTGTTGGCTACTGTCTGGTCAATTACATCATTTTACATGACATAAAATGCGAACCTATATGCAAATCCATTGAACAGAATCAACAGATCACTCTTTACACTGATCTACACCACTGCAAACCAGGTATTCCCTAAATGTCCAGGTGATGTATGCAAATTCATGTGGTGAATAAAAATGGAAATCCCGATTAATTGGGGATAATTTCCCGGGTCCCGGAAAATAATTTCAACCTTTCCCGGGTCCCGGTGGAATTCTGTTCCCGATTCCCGGAAAATTAAATCTGACGATCCCAATTCCCGAAAAATAAAAAGGGTCGATCCCGGTGTCCCGAAAATACCCGCCCCTCCTATCGTTGGGTCGATTTCTTCTAATAAGATACTACAATGCACATGGAAAACCATCTAAACAGATTGTGCAACACAATGAATTTATGTCAAAGCGTCAATGTAGGCTATATGGAATATCGACGTTTATAAATATCGATCTTCTTGTGGACTTCGTTCGAATGAATTCCGGCAGCTTGGGATAAATTTATAATGGACATCAGTGTGATGGCCACTGTGTCATACATATTATATTGTAATTTACGACCCTGCCTAACTATGCTTAAAAGCCATGTCCTGATTGGCCAGTGGCCCGAGTTACCATGGCTATATCGTTCCAGTTTTGTGGTACAATTCTACTTTTTCCAACTGTACCACGAAAACAATCGGTTTATTCAGATCGCCGCACGCGACTTTTCCCGTCTTTTCTAACTCCGCACAAACGGGGCATCGATGGAGTACACCCGCACCCGTAACATAAGATAGGGGGCTCGTTAGGTTCAATCGTTAGTCAAAAATGTACACAAACATGACGCTCAAATATGACGCCCTGCTCTGTCGAAAATATACTTACGCCCATTTTTATCAACGATTCTCAAAGATATAGTACTATAGTACTAACATACTCAAAATACACTTATGCCCACTTTTACGATTGAACCTAACGAGCCCCACTATATTCTCGTAACCATTTGAATTTTTCTACATCTTGACAATCTTGCGAATTTTCTAGCGATTTATACATCTTTAGTGGTCATCAACTCTAAAAGCGGGACATATGCGCTCTGATATAAATGTCTGATATACATACCGGTATCAGATTCTGTGATGACCCAATAAGCGAGATCACTGAGTCGCTGCCGTTTTGGATTAATCCAGCTCCGATCCGTGATTTCCGAGATTTATCCAGCTCAGGTTTCGTGGTTTTAGTGATAAAGGTCAATGTTTTGGAGTAGCTTTCCAGATCAGATAACGAAGTTATGGATTATTCCGGTTTCCATATACGGAAATGCTACTCCAGAACTTTGACATGTATAGCACTATAACCGCTGAACCGAGCCTGTGGTTCCAATATGGCCGCGAGTTAGTGACATGGCGTATTCTTCACATCCTCAGCTGTATAGAGTCGATAACTTCTTCGATCTCTAAAAATATATACTTCACTCCATTACCAAATAACGCTGAGCATCCTGAAATTGGACTCAAATGACGATTTATTTGAAATCACGACATTTATGCCCTGGCTCGTGTTGACATCGTCCTTGAGCTGCGTGTGTTCATTTGTAACGGTCACTATAGTATAGAGATTACTACTGGAATAACTTATTTATCGGCTGGTTATCAGATGAGTTTGTTGTGTAAATATCAAGGGTCCATGATGACATACTTTTGCCAAACTTCATGTAACTGTGTGAGGTGGTTTCCCATTATCAGAGGTAATGTGAAACGCACTACTAATAACCAAAATTTGAGGGCGCATGTACATCTCCACAGCGAGTCCCGGTACCTCGCAATTAGGTAAACACGGCAATTGATGCGAAATCACTAATGTGGACGGACATCTCCAAAGAGTCATGGCACCTCGAAATTAGGTAAAAATGACAATTTATATTAAACCACGACGAATATGTCGGGACCCGTGCTGACATCGGCTCTAGATATCAGGCTGCGCGGGGTTAAACTGTAATTAGGACTGATGTGGTGACCACCACTAAAGACTAACCATGTTCGTGGGATATGCGTGTGGAGTGACCTGGAGCTCTAAAATCGGGCCATAATAGCGATAATGTTCGGTCTGTACACTGAAGTATTGAAGTCCGTGATTACCTATTATACTTTTCCCAAATTTCAACTGCGTGCGGTGGTTTTCCACTACCAGCGGTCACACTGTCTACACATTTGCATCAACTAATGTTGAGGGATATCTCTGTAGATTGTCCTGGTACCTCGAAATTAGGTAGAAATGCAAATTTATATGAAATCACGACGAATATGTCGGGACCCGTGCTGACCTCATGCTCTAGAAATCCGACTACGTGGGGTTAAATTGTAATTAGGGTTGATGTGTTGACCACAATGATATACATGTTATGTTCGTGGATTATGCGTGTGGAGTGTCCTTGAGCCCTAAAAACGGGCCATAAAAGCGAAAAATTTTGGTTTGTACATAGACGTATTGAAGTCCGTGATGACATTTTTTACCAAATTTCAACTGCGTGGGGTGGTTTTCCACTATACCAGCGGTCACACTCTCTACACATATGCATCAACTAATGTGGAGGGATATCTCTGTAGAGTGTCCTGGAGCCCTAAAAACGGGCTATAATAGCGATAATGTTCGGTTTGTATACATAGACGTATTGAAGTACTTGATGACCTACTTTTACCAAATTTCAACTGCGTGGGGTGGTTTTCCAATACCAGCGGTCACACTCTCTACAAATATGAGTCAACTAATGTGGAGGGATATCTCTGTAGAGTGTCCTGGTACCTCGAAATTAGGTAGAAATGCCAATTTATATGAAATCACGACGAATATGTCCGGACCCGTGCTGACCTCGTGCACTAGAAATCCAGCTGCGTGGGGTTAAATTGTAATTAGGGCTGATGTGTTGACCACAATGACATACCTGCTATGTTCGTGGGTTATGCGTGTGTGGTGTCCTGGAGCCCTAAAAACGGGCCATAATAGCGATAATGTTCGGTTTGTACATAGACGTATTGAAGTCCGTGATGACCTGTTTTTACCAAATTTCAACTGCGTGGGGCGGCTTTACACTACCAGCGGTCACACTGTCTACACATATGAATCAACTAATGTGGAGGGTTATCTCTGTAGAGTGTCCTGGTACCTCGAAATTAGGTAGAAATGCCAATTTATATGAAATCACGACGAATATGTCGGGACCCGTGCTGACCTCGTGCTCTAGAAATCCAGCTGCGTGGGGTTAAATTGTAAATAGGGATGATGTGTTGACCACAATGACATGCCTGTTATGTTCGTGGGTTATGCGTGTGTGGTGTCCCGGAGCCCTAAAAACGGGCCATACTAGCGATAATGTTCGGTTTGTACATAGACGTATTGAAGTCCGTGATGACCTGTTTTTACCAAATTTCAACTGCGTGGGGCGGCTTTACACTACCAGCGGTCACACTGTCTACACATATGAATCAACTAATGTGGAGGGTTATCTCTGTAGAGTGTCCTGGTACCTCGAAATTAGGTAAAAATGCCAATTTATATGAAATCACGACCAATATGTCGGGACCCGTGCTGACCTCGTGCTCTAGAAATCCAGCTGCGTGGGGTTAAATTGTAAATAGAGATGATGTGTTGACCACAATGACATACCTGATATGTTCGTGGGTTATGCGTGTGTGGTGTCCTGGAGCCCTAAAAACGGGCCATAATAGCGATAATGTTCGGTTTGTACATAGACGTATTGAAGTCCGTGATGACCTGTTTTTACCAAATTTCAACTGCGTGGGGTGGTTTTCCACTACCAGCGGTCACACTCTCTACACATATGCATCAACTAATGTGGAGGGATATCTCTGTAGAGTGTCCTGGTACCTCGAAATTAGGTAGAAATGCCAATTTATATTAAATCACGACGAATATGTCGGGACCCGTGCTGACCTCGTGCTCTAGAAATCCAGCTGCGTGGGGTTAAATTGTAAATAGGGATGATGTGATGACCACAATGACATGCCTGTTATGTTCGTGGGTTATGCGTGTGTGGTGTCCTGGAGCCCTAAAAACGGGCCATACTAGCGATAATGTTCGGTTTGTACATAGACGTATTGAAGTCCGTGATGACCTGTTTTTACCAAATTTCAACTGCGTGGGGTGGTTTTCCACTACCAGCGGTCACACTCTCTACACATATGCATCAACTAATGTGGAGGGATATCTCTGTAGAGTGTCCTGGTACCTCGAAATTAGGTAGAAATGCCAATTTATATGAAATCACGACGAATATGTCGGGACCCGTGCTGACCTCGTGCTCTAGAAATCCAGCTGCGTGGGGTTAAATTGTAAATAGGGATGATGTGTTGACCACAATGACATGCCTGATATGTTCGTGGGTTATGCGTGTGTGGTGTCCTGGAGCCCTAAAAACGGGCCATACTAGCGATAATGTTCGGTTTGTACATAGACGTATTGAAGTCCGTGATGACCTGTTTTTACCAAATTTCAACTGCGTGGGGTGGTTTTCCACTACCAGCGGTCACACTCTCTACACATATGCATCAACTAATGTGGAGGGATATCTCTGTAGAGTGTCCTGGTACCTCGAAATTAGGTAGAAATGCCAATTTATATGAAATCACGACGAATATGTCGGGACCCGTGCTGACCTCGTGCTCTAGAAATCAAGCTGCGTGGGGTTAAATTGTAAATAGGGATGATGTGTTGACCACAATGACATGCCTGATATGTTCGTGGGTTATGCGTGTGTGGTGTCCTGGAGCCCTAAAAACGGGCCATAATAGCGATAATGTTCGGTTTGTACATAGACGTATTGAAGTCCGTGATGACCTGTTTTTACCAAATTTCAACTGCGTGGGGCGGCTTTACACTACCAGCGGTCACACTGTCTACACATATGAATCAACTAATGTGGAGGGTTATCTCTGTAGAGTGTCCTGGTACCTCGAAATTAGGTAGAAATGCCAATTTATATGAAATCACGACCAATATGTCGGGACCCGTGCTGGCCTCGTGCTCTAGAAATCCAGCTGCGTGGGGTTAAATTGTAAATAGGGATGATGTGTTGACCACAATGACATACCTGATATGTTCGTGGGTTATGCGTGTGTGGTGTCCTGGAGCCCTAAAAACGGGCCATAATAGCGATAATGTTCGGTTTGTACATAGACGTATTGAAGTCCGTGATGACCTGTTTTTACCAAATTTCAACTGCGTGGGGCGGCTTTACACTACCAGCGGCCACACTGTCTACACATATGAATCAACTAATGTGGAGGGTTATCTCTGTAGAGTGTCCTGTTACCTCGAAATTAGGTAGAAATGCCAATTTATATGAAATCACGACGAATATGTCGGGACCCGTGCTGACCTCGTGCTCTAGAAATCCAGCTGCGTGGGGTTAAATTGTAAATAGGGATGATGTGTTGACCCCAATGACATGCCTGTTATGTTCGTGGGTTATGCGTATGTGGTGTCCTGGAGCCCTAAAAACGGGCCATACTAGCGATAATGTTCGGTTTGTACATAGACGTATTGAAGTCCGTGATGACCTGTTTTTACCAAATTTCAACTGCGTGGGGTGGTTTTCCACTACCAGCGGTCACACTCTCTACACATATGCATCAACTAATGTGGAGGGATATCTCTGTAGAGTGTCCTGGTACCTCGAAATTAGGTAGAAATGCCAATTTATATTAAATCACGACGAATATGTCGGGACCCGTGCTGACCTCGTGCTCTAGAAATCCAGCTGCGTGGGGTTAAATTGTAAATAGGGATGATGTGTTGACCACAATGACATGCCTGTTATGTTCGTGGGTTATGCGTGTGTGGTGTCCTGGAGCCCTAAAAACGGGCCATACTAGCGATAATGTTCGGTTTGTACATAGACGTATTGAAGTCCGTGATGACATGTTTTTACCAAATTTCAACTGCGTGGGGTGGTTTTCCACTACCAGCGGTCACACTCTCTACACATATGCATCAACTAATGTGGAGGGATATCTCTGTAGAGTGTCCTGGTACCTCGAAATTAGGTAGAAATGCCAATTTATATGAAATCACGACGAATATGTCGGGACCCGTGCTGACCTCGTGCTCTAGAAATCCAGCTGCGTGGGGTTAAATTGTAAATATGGATGATGTGTTGACCACAATGACATGCCTGTTATGTTCGTGGGTTATGCGTGTGTGGTGTCCTGGAGCCCTAAAAACGGGCCATACTAGCGATAATGTTCGGTTTGTACATAGACGTATTGAAGTCCGTGATGACCTGTTTTTACCAAATTTCAACTGCGTGGGGTGGTTTTCCACTACCAGCGATCACACTCTCTACACATATGCATCAACTAATGTGGAGGGATATCTCTGTAGAGTGTCCTGGTACCTCGAAATTAGGTAGAAATGCCAATTTATATGAAATCACGACGAATATGTCGGGACCCGTGCTGACCTCGTGCTCTAGAAATCCAGCTGCGTGGGGTTAAATTGTAAATAGGGATGATGTGTTGACCACAATGACATGCCTGATATGTTCGTGGGTTATGCGTGTGTGGTGTCCTGGAGCCCTAAAAACGGGCCATAATAGCGATAATGTTCGGTTTGTACATAGACGTATTGAAGTCCGTGATGACCTGATTTTACCAAATTTCAACTGCGTGGGGCGGCTTTACACTACCAGCGGTCACACTGTCTACACATATGAATCAACTAATGTGGAGGGATATCTCTGTAGAGTGTCCTGGTACCTCGAAATTAGGTAGAAATGCCAATTTATATGAAATCACGACGAATATGTCGGGACCCGTGCTGACCTCGTGCTCTAGAAATCCAGCTGCGTG
Organism: Siphonodentalium dalli; assembly: GCA_032622095.1. Classification (NCBI taxonomy): domain Eukaryota; kingdom Metazoa; phylum Mollusca; class Scaphopoda; order Gadilida; family Siphonodentaliidae; genus Siphonodentalium; species Siphonodentalium dalli. The sequence continues at coordinate 164,929,797 of CP136063.1, read as the reverse complement.
GGGTTAAATTGTAAATAGGGATGATGTGTTGACCACAATGACATGCCTGATATGTTCGTGGGTTATGCGTGTGTGGTGTCCTGGAGCCCTAAAAACGGGCCATAATAGCGATAATGTTCGGTTTGTACATAGACGTATTGAAGTCCGTGATGACCTGTTTTTACCAAATTTCAACTGCGTGGGGTGGTTTTCCACTACCAGCGGTCACACTCTCTACACATATGCATCAACTAATGTGGAGGGATATCTCTGTAGAGTGTCCTGGTACCTCGAAATTAGGTAGAAATGCCAATTTATATGAAATCACGACGAATATGTCGGGACCCGTGCTGACCTCGTGCTCTAGAAATCCAGCTGCGTGGGGTTAAATTGTAAATAGGGATGATGTGTTGACCACAATGACATGCCTGATATGTTCGTGGGTTATGCGTGTGTGGTGTCCTGGAGCCCTAAAAACGGGCCATAATAGCGATAATGTTCGGTTTGTACATAGACGTATTGAAGTCCGTGATGACCTGTTTTTACCAAATTTCAACTGCGTGGGGCGGCTTTACAATACCAGCGGTCACACTGTCTACACATATGAATCAACTAATGTGGAGGGTTATCTCTGTAGAGTGTCCTGGTACCTCGAAATTAGGTAGAAATGCCAATTTATATGAAATCACGACCAATATGTCGGGACCCGTGCTGACCTCGTGCTCTAGAAATCCAGCTGCGTGGGGTTAAATTGTAAATAGGGATGATGTGTTGACCACAATGACATACCTGATATGTTCGTGGGTTATGCGTGTGTGGTGTCCTGGAGCCCTAAAAACGGGCCATAATAGCGATAATGTTCGGTTTGTACATAGACGTATTGAAGTCCGTGATGACCTGTTTTTACCAAATTTCAACTGCGTGGGGCGGCTTTACACTACCAGCGGTCACACTGTCTACACATATGAATCAACTAATGTGGAGGGTTATCTCTGTAGAGTGTCCTGGTACCTCGAAATTAGGTAGAAATGCCAATTTATATGAAATCACGACGAATATGTCGGGACCCGTGCTGACCTCGTGCTCTAGAAATCCAGCTGCGTGGGGTTAAATTGTAAATAGGGATGATATGTTGACCACAATGACATGCCTGTTATGTTCGTGGGTTATGCGTGTGTGGTGTCCTGGAGCCCTAAAAACGGGCCATACTAGCGATAATGTTCGGTTTGTACATAGACGTATTGAAGTCCGTGATGACCTGTTTTTACCAAATTTCAACTGCGTGGGGTGGTTTTCCACTACCAGCGGTCACACTCTCTACACATATGCATCAACTAATGTGGAGGGATATCTCTGTAGAGTGTCCTGGTACCTCGAAATTAGGTAGAAATGCCAATTTATATGAAATCACGACGAATATGTCGGGACCCGTGCTGACCTCGTGCTCTAGAAATCCAGCTGCGTGGGGTTAAATTGTAAATAGGGATGATGTGTTGACCACAATGACATGCCTGATATGTTCGTGGGTTATGCGTGTGTGGTGTCCTGGAGCCCTAAAAACGGGCCATAACAGCGATAATGTTCGGTTTGTACATAGACGTATTGAAGTCCGTGATGACCTGTTTTTACCAAATTTCAACTGCGTGGGGCGGCTTTACACTACCAGCGGTCACACTGTCTACACATATGAATCAACTAATGTGGAGGGTTATCTCTGTAGAGTGTCCTGGTACCTCGAAATTAGGTAGAAATGCCAATTTATATGAAATCACGACCAATATGTCGGGACCCGTGCTGACCTCGTGCTCTAGAAATCCAGCTGCGTGGGGTTAAATTGTAAATAGGGATGATGTGTTGACCACAATGACATGCCTGATATGTTCGTGGGTTATGCGTGTGTGGTGTCCTGGAGCCCTAAAAACGGGCCATAATAGCGATAATGTTCGGTTTGTACATAGACGTATTGAAGTCCGTGATGACCTGTTTTTACCAAATTTCAACTGCGTGGGGCGGCTTTACACTACCAGCGGTCACACTGTCTACACATATGAATCAACTAATGTGGAGGGTTATCTCTGTAGAGTGTCCTGGTACCTCGAAATTAGGTAGAAATTCCAATTTATATGAAATCACGACGAATATGTCGGGACCCGTGCTGACCTCGTGCTCTAGAAATCCAGCTGCGTGGGGTTAAATTGTAAATAGGGATGATGTGTTGACCACAATGACATGCCTGTTATGTTCGTGGGTTATGCGTATGTGGTGTCCTGGAGCCCTAAAAACAGGCCATACTAGCGATAATGTTCGGTTTGTACATAGACGTATTGAAGTCCGTGATGACCTGTTTTTACCAAATTTCAACTGCGTGGGGTGGTTTTCCACTACCAGCGGTCACACTGTCTACACATATGCATCAACTAATGTGGAGGGATATCTCTGTAGATTGTCCTGGTACCTCGAAATTAGGTAGAAATGCCAATTTATATTAAATCACGACGAATATGTCGGGACCCGTGCTGACCTCGTGCTCTAGAAATCCAGCTGCGTGGGGTTAAATTGTAAATAGGGATGATGTGTTGACCACAATGACATGCCTGTTATGTTCGTGGGTTATGCGTGTGTGGTGTCCTGGAGCCCTAAAAACGGGCCATACTAGCGATAATGTTCGGTTTGTACATAGACGTATTGAAGTCCGTGATGACCTGTTTTTACCAAATTTCAACTGCGTGGGGTGGTTTTCCACTACCAGCGGTCACACTCTCTACACATATGCATCAACTAATGTGGAGGGATATCTCTGTAGAGTGTCCTGGTACCTCGAAATTAGGTAGAAATGCCAATTTATATGAAATCACGACGAATATGTCGGGACCCGTGCTGACCTCGTGCTCTAGAAATCCAGCTGCGTGGGGTTAAATTGTAAATAGGGATGATGTGTTGACCACAATGACATGCCTGTTATGTTCGTGGGTTATGCGTGTGTGGTGTCCTGGAGCCCTAAAAACGGGCCATACTAGCGATAATGTTCGGTTTGTACATAGACGTATTGAAGTCCGTGATGACCTGTTTTTACCAAATTTCAACTGCGTGGGGTGGTTTTCCACTACCAGCGGTCACTCTCTCTACACGTATGCATCAACTAATGTGGAGGAATATCTCTGTAGAGTGTCCTGGTACCTCGAAATTAGGTAGAAATGCCAATTTATATGAAATCACGACGAATATGTCGGGACCCGTGCTGACCTCGTGCTCTAGAAATCCAGCTGCGTGGGGTTAAATTGTAAATAGGGATGATGTGTTGACCACAATGACATGCCTGATATGTTCGTGGGTTATGCGTGTGTGGTGTCCTGGAGCCCTAAAAACGGGCCATAATAGCGATAATGTTCGGTTTGTACATAGACGTATTGAAGTCCGTGATGACCTGTTTTTACCAAATTTCAACTGCGTGGGGCGGCTTTACACTACCGGCGGTCACACTGTCTACACATATGAATCAACTAATGTGGAGGGTTATCTCTGTAGAGTGTCCTGGTACCTCGAAATTAGGTAGAAATGCCAATTTATATGAAATCACGACGAATATGTCGGGACCCGTGCTGACCTCGTGCTCTAGAAATCCAGCTGCGTGGGGTTAAATTGTAAATAGGGATGATGTGTTGACCACAATGACATGCCTGTTATGTTCGTGGGTTATGCGTATGTGGTGTCCTGGAGCCCTAAAAACGGGCCATACTAGCGATAATGTTCGGTTTGTACATAGACGTATTGAAGTCCGTGATGACCTGTTTTTACCAAATTTCAACTGCGTGGGGTTGTTTTCCACTACCAGCGGTCACACTCTCTACACATATGCATCAACTAATGTGGAGGGATATCTCTGTAGATTGTCCTGGTACCTCGAAATTAGGTAGAAATGCCAATTTATATTAAATCACGACGAATATGTCGGGACCCGTGCTGACCTCGTGCTCTAGAAATCCAGCTGCGTGGGGTTAAATTGTAAATAGGGATGATGTGTTGACCACAATGACATGCCTGTTATGTTCGTGGGTTATGCGTGTGTGGTGTCCTGGAGCCCTAAAAACGGGCCATACTAGCGATAATGTTCGGTTTGTACATAGACGTATTGAAGTCCGTGATGACCTGTTTTTACCAAATTTCAACTGCGTGGGGTGGTTTTCCACTACCAGCGGTCACACTCTCTACACATATGCATCAACTAATGTGGAGGGATATCTCTGTAGAGTGTCCTGGTACCTCGAAATTAGGTAGAAATGCCAATTTATATTAAATCACGACGAATATGTCGGGACCCGTGCTGACCTCGTGCTCTAGAAATCCAGCTGCGTGGGGTTAAATTGTAAATAGGGATGATGTGTTGACCACAATGACATGCCTGTTATGTTCGTGGGTTATGCGTGTGTGGTGTCCTGGAGCCCTAAAAACGGGCCATAATAGCGATAATGTTCGGTTTGTACATAGACGTATTGAAGTCCGTGATGACCTGATTTTACCAAATTTCAACTGCGTGGGGCGGCTTTACACTACCAGCGGTCACACTGTCTACACATATGAATCAACTAATGTGGAGGGATATCTCTGTAGAGTGTCCTGGTACCTCGAAATTAGGTAGAAATGCCAATTTATATGAAATCACGACGAATATGTCGGGACCCGTGCTGACCTCGTGCTCTAGAAATCCAGCTGCGTGGGGTTAAATTGTAAATAGGGATGATGTGTTGACCACAATGACATGCCTGATATGTTCGTGGGTTATGCGTGTGTGGTGTCCTGGAGCCCTAAAAACGGGCCATAATAGCGATAATGTTCGGTTTGTACATAGACGTATTGAAGTCCGTGATGACCTGTTTTTACCAAATTTCAACTGCGTGGGGTGGTTTTCCACTACCAGCGGTCACACTCTCTACACATATGCATCAACTAATGTGGAGGGATATCTCTGTAGAGTGTCCTGGTACCTCGAAATTAGGTAGAAATGCCAATTTATATGAAATCACGACGAATATGTCGGGACCCGTGCTGACCTCGTGCTCTAGAAATCCAGCTGCGTGGGGTTAAATTGTAAATAGGGATGATGTGTTGACCACAATGACATGCCTGATATGTTCGTGGGTTATGCGTGTGTGGTGTCCTGGAGCCCTAAAAACGGGCCATAATAGCGATAATGTTCGGTTTGTACATAGACGTATTGAAGTCCGTGATGACCTGTTTTTACCAAATTTCAACTGCGTGGGGCGGCTTTACAATACCAGCGGTCACACTGTCTACACATATGAATCAACTAATGTGGAGGGTTATCTCTGTAGAGTGTCCTGGTACCTCGAAATTAGGTAGAAATGCCAATTTATATGAAATCACGACCAATATGTCGGGACCCGTGCTGACCTCGTGCTCTAGAAATCCAGCTGCGTGGGGTTAAATTGTAAATAGGGATGATGTGTTGACCACAATGACATACCTGATATGTTCGTGGGTTATGCGTGTGTGGTGTCCTGGAGCCCTAAAAACGGGCCATAATAGCGATAATGTTCGGTTTGTACATAGACGTATTGAAGTCCGTGATGACCTGTTTTTACCAAATTTCAACTGCGTGGGGCGGCTTTACACTACCAGCGGTCACACTGTCTACACATATGAATCAACTAATGTGGAGGGTTATCTCTGTAGAGTGTCCTGGTACCTCGAAATTAGGTAGAAATGCCAATTTATATGAAATCACGACGAATATGTCGGGACCCGTGCTGACCTCGTGCTCTAGAAATCCAGCTGCGTGGGGTTAAATTGTAAATAGGGATGATATGTTGACCACAATGACATGCCTGTTATGTTCGTGGGTTATGCGTGTGTGGTGTCCTGGAGCCCTAAAAACGGGCCATACTAGCGATAATGTTCGGTTTGTACATAGACGTATTGAAGTCCGTGATGACCTGTTTTTACCAAATTTCAACTGCGTGGGGTGGTTTTCCACTACCAGCGGTCACACTCTCTACACATATGCATCAACTAATGTGGAGGGATATCTCTGTAGAGTGTCCTGGTACCTCGAAATTAGGTAGAAATGCCAATTTATATGAAATCACGACGAATATGTCGGGACCCGTGCTGACCTCGTGCTCTAGAAATCCAGCTGCGTGGGGTTAAATTGTAAATAGGGATGATGTGTTGACCACAATGACATGCCTGATATGTTCGTGGGTTATGCGTGTGTGGTGTCCTGGAGCCCTAAAAACGGGCCATAACAGCGATAATGTTCGGTTTGTACATAGACGTATTGAAGTCCGTGATGACCTGTTTTTACCAAATTTCAACTGCGTGGGGCGGCTTTACACTACCAGCGGTCACACTGTCTACACATATGAATCAACTAATGTGGAGGGTTATCTCTGTAGAGTGTCCTGGTACCTCGAAATTAGGTAGAAATGCCAATTTATATGAAATCACGACCAATATGTCGGGACCCGTGCTGACCTCGTGCTCTAGAAATCCAGCTGCGTGGGGTTAAATTGTAAATAGGGATGATGTGTTGACCACAATGACATGCCTGATATGTTCGTGGGTTATGCGTGTGTGGTGTCCTGGAGCCCTAAAAACGGGCCATAATAGCGATAATGTTCGGTTTGTACATAGACGTATTGAAGTCCGTGATGACCTGTTTTTACCAAATTTCAACTGCGTGGGGCGGCTTTACACTACCAGCGGTCACACTGTCTACACATATGAATCAACTAATGTGGAGGGTTATCTCTGTAGAGTGTCCTGGTACCTCGAAATTAGGTAGAAATTCCAATTTATATGAAATCACGACGAATATGTCGGGACCCGTGCTGACCTCGTGCTCTAGAAATCCAGCTGCGTGGGGTTAAATTGTAAATAGGGATGATGTGTTGACCACAATGACATGCCTGTTATGTTCGTGGGTTATGCGTATGTGGTGTCCTGGAGCCCTAAAAACAGGCCATACTAGCGATAATGTTCGGTTTGTACATAGACGTATTGAAGTCCGTGATGACCTGTTTTTACCAAATTTCAACTGCGTGGGGTGGTTTTCCACTACCAGCGGTCACACTGTCTACACATATGCATCAACTAATGTGGAGGGATATCTCTGTAGATTGTCCTGGTACCTCGAAATTAGGTAGAAATGCCAATTTATATTAAATCACGACGAATATGTCGGGACCCGTGCTGACCTCGTGCTCTAGAAATCCAGCTGCGTGGGGTTAAATTGTAAATAGGGATGATGTGTTGACCACAATGACATGCCTGTTATGTTCGTGGGTTATGCGTGTGTGGTGTCCTGGAGCCCTAAAAACGGGCCATACTAGCGATAATGTTCGGTTTGTACATAGACGTATTGAAGTCCGTGATGACCTGTTTTTACCAAATTTCAACTGCGTGGGGTGGTTTTCCACTACCAGCGGTCACACTCTCTACACATATGCATCAACTAATGTGGAGGGATATCTCTGTAGAGTGTCCTGGTACCTCGAAATTAGGTAGAAATGCCAATTTATATGAAATCACGACGAATATGTCGGGACCCGTGCTGACCTCGTGCTCTAGAAATCCAGCTGCGTGGGGTTAAATTGTAAATAGGGATGATGTGTTGACCACAATGACATGCCTGTTATGTTCGTGGGTTATGCGTGTGTGGTGTCCTGGAGCCCTAAAAACGGGCCATACTAGCGATAATGTTCGGTTTGTACATAGACGTATTGAAGTCCGTGATGACCTGTTTTTACCAAATTTCAACTGCGTGGGGTGGTTTTCCACTACCAGCGGTCACTCTCTCTACACGTATGCATCAACTAATGTGGAGGAATATCTCTGTAGAGTGTCCTGGTACCTCGAAATTAGGTAGAAATGCCAATTTATATGAAATCACGACGAATATGTCGGGACCCGTGCTGACCTCGTGCTCTAGAAATCCAGCTGCGTGGGGTTAAATTGTAAATAGGGATGATGTGTTGACCACAATGACATGCCTGATATGTTCGTGGGTTATGCGTGTGTGGTGTCCTGGAGCCCTAAAAACGGGCCATAATAGCGATAATGTTCGGTTTGTACATAGACGTATTGAAGTCCGTGATGACCTGTTTTTACCAAATTTCAACTGCGTGGGGCGGCTTTACACTACCGGCGGTCACACTGTCTACACATATGAATCAACTAATGTGGAGGGTTATCTCTGTAGAGTGTCCTGGTACCTCGAAATTAGGTAGAAATGCCAATTTATATGAAATCACGACGAATATGTCGGGACCCGTGCTGACCTCGTGCTCTAGAAATCCAGCTGCGTGGGGTTAAATTGTAAATAGGGATGATGTGTTGACCACAATGACATGCCTGTTATGTTCGTGGGTTATGCGTATGTGGTGTCCTGGAGCCCTAAAAACGGGCCATACTAGCGATAATGTTCGGTTTGTACATAGACGTATTGAAGTCCGTGATGACCTGTTTTTACCAAATTTCAACTGCGTGGGGTTGTTTTCCACTACCAGCGGTCACACTCTCTACACATATGCATCAACTAATGTGGAGGGATATCTCTGTAGATTGTCCTGGTACCTCGAAATTAGGTAGAAATGCCAATTTATATTAAATCACGACGAATATGTCGGGACCCGTGCTGACCTCGTGCTCTAGAAATCCAGCTGCGTGGGGTTAAATTGTAAATAGGGATGATGTGTTGACCACAATGACATGCCTGTTATGTTCGTGGGTTATGCGTGTGTGGTGTCCTGGAGCCCTAAAAACGGGCCATACTAGCGATAATGTTCGGTTTGTACATAGACGTATTGAAGTCCGTGATGACCTGTTTTTACCAAATTTCAACTGCGTGGGGTGGTTTTCCACTACCAGCGGTCACACTCTCTACACATATGCATCAACTAATGTGGAGGGATATCTCTGTAGAGTGTCCTGGTACCTCGAAATTAGGTAGAAATGCTAATTTATATGAAATCACGACGAATATGTCGGGACCCGTGCTGACCTCGTGCTCTAGAAATCCAGCTGCGTGGGGTTAAATTGTAAATAGGGATGATGTGTTGACCACAATGACATGCCTGATATGTTCGTGGGTTATGCGTGTGTGGTGTCCTGGAGCCCTAAAAACGGGCCATAATAGCGATAATGTTCGGTTTGTACATAGACGTATTGAAGTCCGTGATGACCTGTTTTTACCAAATTTCAACTGCGTGGGGCGGCTTTACACTACCGGCGGTCACACTGTCTACACATATGAATCAACTAATGTGGAGGGTTATCTCTGTAGAGTGTCCTGGTACCTCGAAATTAGGTAGAAATGCCAATTTATATGAAATCACGACGAATATGTCGGGACCCGTGCTGACCTCGTGCTCTAGAAATCCAGCTGCGTGGGGTTAAATTGTAAATAGGGATGATGTGTTGACCACAATGACATGCCTGTTATGTTCGTGGGTTATGCGTGTGTGGTGTCCTGGAGCCCTAAAAACGGGCCATAATAGCGATAATGTTCGGTTTGTACATAGACGTATTGAAGTCCGTGATGACCTGTTTTTACCAAATTTCAACTGCGTGGGGCGGCTTTACACTACCGGCGGTCACACTGTCTACACATATGAATCAACTAATGTGGAGGGTTATCTCTGTAGAGTGTCCTGGTACCTCGAAATTAGGTAGAAATGCCAATTTATATGAAATCACGACGAATATGTCGGGACCCGTGCTGACCTCGTGCTCTAGAAATTCAGCTGCGTGGGGTTAAATTGTAATTAGGGCTGATGTGTTGACCACAATGACATACCTGCTATATTCGTGGGTTATGCCTGTGTGGTGTCCTGGAGCCCTAAAAACGGGCCATAATAGCGATCATGTTCGGTTTGTACATAGAAGTATTGAATTCCGTGATGACCTGCTTTTGCCAAATTTCAACTGCGTGGGTGGTTTTCCACTACCAGCGGTCACACTCTATACAAATATGCATCAACTAATGTGGAGGGATATCTCTGTAGAGTGTCCTGGTACCTCGAAATTAGGTAGAAATGCCAATTTATATGAAATCACGAAGAATATGTCGGGACCCGTGCTGACCTCGTGCTCTAGAAATCCAGCTGCGTGGGGATAAATTGTAATTAGGGCTGATGTGTCGACCACAATGACATACCTGTTATGTTCGTGGGTTATGCGTGTGGGGTGTCTAGGAGCCCTAAAAACGGGCCATAATATCGATAATGTTCGGGTTTGTACATAGACGTATTGAAGTCCGTGGTGACCTGTTTTTACCAAATTTCAACTGCGTGGAGCGGTTTTCCACTACCAGAGGTCACACTGTCTACACGTATGCATCAACTAATTGTTCCCGGGATCAAAGTAGGCATATATACCAAATTTGAGTGGGATCGGTCAAGGTCCAGAAACATGCCTAGATGAGCATATATGAGAGAGGTCAAGGTCAAGGACGCGATCGCATGTGAAATTTGACCCACCCGTATTGTTCCCGGGATCAAAGTATGCCTACATATTAAATTTTAGTCGGATCGGTCGAGGTCCAGAAACATGCCTATATGAGCATATATGAGCGAGGTCAAGGTCAAGGCTAATGTCGGGACTAGTGCTGAGCTCGTTCTGATAAGTCTGGGCTCTGTAGGGTGTTATTTTAATTACCACTGGTGCGCTGACCACAATGACATATTTATGATGTCGGTTGGTATATACGATCTGATCGCGATTTACGATCGCGATCGCGGGGCGCGATCGCGGTACGCGGTTGGCTAACAGAATCGTACATCTCTATATAGCTATATATATATATATATATATATATATATATATATATATATATATATATATATATATTATATATGTCGATGGTATATATATATATATATCTCTCTCTTTATTAACCTCCATTAACGGAGATCATACATCAATACATTGTATGTGTTGTATAAACGAATTGGAGCGTTTTGTACACATAAAGGTGAGAGTGGTATTTACAAACATTATTTAGTATATATACAAACAACATTTGAGCATAGAAATAGCGGCAAAAAGTAACAACACTGAATTCCCCTACATCACAGCCGTATGAGCCGTATGGTCTATGTACCATATTAGAGTTTGAACACATTTAGATAAGGAAAGTGTATATCGCATGCGTATAGATGTTGAACTTATGTTCACTAAGCCAAGCTCCTTTTCACCCTCAAACATTTTAATGTCAACAAGACTTGCTTTTCTGGCAGGCAGCAAGCACACGCAAGCAGTCGGGTATAGTCTTAACGGCAATTGTTTCGTAAAAGTTGGCATCCTTTGTACAGAATAGAATAGAATAGAATTTATTAAGCAAAATACGTCCCTGGGTTGGGACAGGTTGCCAGACATAGATATAATATTAATGTGGTACATGAACAAACATAAACTTTATAATAATAACATCACTCTGATTCACTGTCATGTAACTTAATATGCATTATATAATAATATTTAGGTATTGTTCAATCTGCTCTCGAAAAACCTCCGGACTATGTTGCAAACTTTCGCACAATGTTGTGTAAGGTCGTTATCTAATATATGCTTCAGTTGGTCCCATCTACTCATCAGTCGAAAATTAATAAAACTTCCCTCCATTAGTTTTAGTAATTCACTACGCTGGGTGGAATAATGGAGAAGTGTCTTTCGTCTTCCACGATTTTGTCTTCACAGAACACACACAGCCGTAATGGTAAAGGTGTCTTTTTCGGTTGCGTATGTCTACCCTTTTCAATAGCAAGAGAATGATTACTTATTCTCAGTCGCGTAAACATTGTACGGTCAGATTGGGAAGCTGTGTGAATAAGGTAGGGTTCTAACTCAAAATTTCGTTTGAAACGCCTATATGTTCTTAGCTTGTTTTTGCCCGATTTAGAAGCGCTATCAAGCATACTGACTCGAAAATCTATAACATGGTTTTTCTGAAGCTGTCGTTTGAACGAAATCAGACTACTCAGAAGGACGCTACTACTCTCATCTCTATTTATAGTAAACCCATACGATTCTAAACTTTTGAAGATGGAACTACCAGTTTTTCTGTTAAGTTTTTCAATAACTGCGTCTTGCAATAACTTGCTCGTGCAACGTGAGGTAATTTTAACCGCGTAGGTAGCCATTCTATACAATGCATCAATATATAACGGATAGCTTCCTAGTTCAGCTCGAACAGCAGAATTAGATGCATATTTTCCAACTCCGAGAATATGTTTGCAATGTGATACATGAACTTTTTCACACGAATAACGATCATAATTTTGTTTAGTTATTCCTGTTGCCCAAATTTCACTTCCGTATATGATGATGGGTTTAATTAATTTGTCAAATAGTTTAAGGGACGTTTTAAGAGGGAGTGGTGCTTTATTAGCACATGCATGTGTTATTGAAAAGAGAGCCTTTCGCCCTTTGACGCTCAGGTTATCCACTGCCTGTATGAATTTTCTCGTGTTTGCAAAGGTTATTCCAAGATATGTGTATTCGTTAACAATTTCCAATTGATTTCCAGCAAGGAAGAAGTTTTTGTTAAAGTTTGGTTTTCTAGTTCGAAAAATCATGCATTTGGTCTTATCAGAATTTCATGAATTTCGCGGCGAATGTTAGAATATCTCACCAAGCGTTGATGACAGCGAGTGGAGGAACGAAGGCTGTGCCGCCGATTAGGAAGTCACATAGATGGTTTTGCGAGAGTGAATCGAGAAACATAAAACATTCTACCCCAAAGAAGTCAATGGTGATTGACCAGAAACTGTATCTGAATTGATGCATGGCTGGCACATTACATGTAAATAATACATGTTCAATTTCGTTGCGATACGTTGATCTGCAGGCACCGCAATTCGAGTTGTTATTGAACATCGATCTGGCTTTTCAAAAAATGTTGTTGTTGGAATCGGATGATATGGGGACCATCGAATCGGATTGAGTACCTTTAATCTGGGTGGAGGAAATAAACCGGGGATCAATCCACGTTCTTCCTCAGAATATTGCTTCATTGCCGCGAGATATGCCACTACTGGGATCTCAATGGCGAGGCACGACAATTGTGCCAGTATGACAACTGAAGCGGCATTTCAAAAAATGTTGTTGTTGGAATCGGATGATATGGGGATCATCGCATCGGATTGAGCACCTTTAAATTGGGTGGAGGTAATAAATCGGGTCCAATCCACGTTCTTCCTCAGAATATTGCTTCAATTCAGCGAGGAATTATGATATGATATTTATTAGCATAAAACACTCATGTGAGCCGTATGCATTACATAATAATAAGACATATAATTTACACATACATAGTTCATATAATAAACTTTCCACATATTCATACTACAGTTATACAATGACTTAGTAGAGCTCAATAATATAAGCATGCAAATAAACTGTATGCAGGCCTATGATATCGTGTGGAATAGAAATTAATTATTAATTTATTCATCAACTTCGGGCTTCTTTTCTCATTTCAAAGAATTCTTTGATAGCTCGACTGATTACATTACTTGTATTTGGTTGGTCGTTTCGCATTATGTATATGAATTTTTAGATACTACTGGCCCTTAGATATTTAGTGATTCATATAGGCATTTTTCTCAATTTGTCGTATTTGATACAATGGAGAACAAATTGCTTCTCGTCTTCCACCGAGTTTGTATTGCACATCTTGAATATCCGATCATTGGCTGGCGTCGGTGGGCGTTTGTGTTGGCCTTTTTCTATTTCTAATGAATGACAGCTGATTCGAAGTCTACATAATTGTTTTGAATTTTTGATTGTGAAATATACTCAACAATCACCAACAGATTAGTGGTATGTGCCCCATGTTCCTACATTGCCCGGATGGTCATATTTTAAATTGAGCATATGTTTCGATTCACTTTTTCACTATAGTATACTAACGATAACGCGGAATCTCATCAGGAAACGCGTAATAATTTAGATCGGCATAGTATGCCTATTTTAAATGTAGTTGGCCTGATTTTTCTAGGCCTGAAGCACCCAATATTTTTGGGCATGCACGATATGTGCCAATTTTATAATTCGGCATATGATATGCCACTTTAATGAGTATTCTGAGCTCGGAATTTATAGATTCCATCGTGCTGCTTATTTCATTAGAGCAGTCGGTCGTATCACACCCAAGTTTTGCACTTTGAGTCAAATGAGTTAGTAATGTGACAGTCATAGTTTAAACCAGCATAGTTTATGCCTATTTGTTGCATTTTAGATGCAGAAATTGTTATGTATTTGCATATTATATGCAACCTAGAATGGCTTGACCTGTCTTTACAACAGCGCTTTACTAGGGCTGACACATTGAGTGTGTCTTTGTTTTGAATTTTTGATTGTGAAATATACTCAACAATCACCAACAGATTAGTGGTCTGTGCCCCAAGTTCCTACATTGCCCGGATGGTCATATTTTAAATTGAGCATATGTCTCGATTCACTTTTTCACTATAGTATACTAGCGATAACGCGGAATCTCATCAGGAAACGCGTATTAAATATATTGGCATAATATATGCCTATTTTAAATGTGATTGGCCTAATTTGTTGAGGCCGGTAGTGCCATTACTGTGGTAGTACCCAGTGTGTGATAATTTTATATCTCAGCGTATTATATGCCACTTTAATTAGCATTTCTGAGCACGGAATTTTAGTGATTCCATTGTGCTGCTAATTTTACGAGAGCAGTTGATCGTATCACTTCCAAGTTTTGCACTTTGAGTCAGTGATGTACGTATTAATTATTTTATAATTTGCATATTATATGCAAACTAGATCAGCTTGACCTGCCTGTTAGGCAGCGCTTTCTAGGGTCGACACATTGAGTGTGAAGTAATCTGTTGGTGATTGTTGAGTATATTTCACAATCAAAAATTCAAAATTACACCATGGAAGTATATTAATTGCTTGTGGATCCTCCAGACTTGAAGTTTAACAGTGAAAATCAGTCAGTCGGAAAGAAACTCAATGACGAATATCTGTGACTAAAAAAATATGAAAATGAAGGTCACTGGAGTGGACTGTGGACGCTGACTCGTCTGTGCAGACTGGTCACGGCGATTTGACTTGAATTTTAAGTCTGTTTTCGCCTGGACTCGTTAGAGTTGCAAGCGGCTAATTGGTCAGAAAATGGACATTTTAGAGCTGACTGATTTACTCATTTACCACTAGTACTATATATGCCCACCCCCCTTTCGTACGCCGTATTCCATGCCCTGTTATGAGGTACGCCGTATTCCGGCCCCTCTGTTAGGAGGTATTCGGTATTCCAAAAATACCGGTATTCGTACGCCGACCTTCGATACCTTCAAAAAAATGATCATAATAATAATATAAATGCGATTTTTGTCACAATAAATTCACGGTTTGACATACAGATTGTCGATCATCGTCTTTTTAGATCATTTTAGACGTGGACACTGCGGGATGACCGGCGTTCGTACGGCAATACAAAATTTATCCGGAAAATTCCATATGGCTGTTAACTGGTATTCCGTATTCCACCCTCTTAGTTAAGTGGTATTCCGTATTCCAGGGGGGTGGAGGTGGGGGCCTCACTATACTAATACTATACCGGTACACTATAGACAGTATAGTTCAGTCATGAACCGTTGAACGTAGCCGTAGTGCGTAGCTGGAACTTGTGGAGGCAGTAATCTGTGAAAGCGATTATGTTGACCTACTACCTACTCACCTAGTATAATAGTAATACTATTAGGATTGTATACTTTAGTCAATTTAGTGATTTAATACAGATTAGTGAATATGGTTTTCAACGACTTCAGGCGCAGCCTCACCCACTCACTGTGAGTAACGTCAAAATCAAAATACAATTCTAGCCATCTACAGAGCAGTCGACACACAGATGTAACAAACATGTAAAGCCCAGTGAATTGGTGACTGACAAAGTGAGTCAATTGTCTTGGTGAGTGAAGGAAAAGAAGAACATCTCCCAATCCCATTTGGTCTCGGCACACTGCAGTGGCGGGTGAGAGGATATGCTTCCGGGCCAACTTTCCATCTATTAGTATGAATTTTGTTTCATGTAATGGACAGATCAAGTTAAATATAATAATCATAATGCACGGTGTCGGGTGATTTGTTTTAGCCTTCTCATATATTAAATAATTCATGATTTTAACACTGTGTTTTCGATTTAAACCTTAATCATTAAGCATGAGCTCGGTCAGCATGGCTAGCGAATACACATTTACATTGCATAATGGTTATTTCTGGAAAAATTATTAAATATAGCCCTGCGTACTTGCTATTGTCGACTTGACACATTGAGATTGGAATAATCTGTATGCTAAACATAATAATCCCACGCCAACTTGGTCGAACTGTCATGACCTTCTAGTTATACATGTACATGACGCATGAGACAATCGCAGATGATCATATAAATGTTTAATCTGGTATCATTTTCTTAAACCATGCTATGAATCTCTATGTATATATCTATGCCCGTCGAGATTGGAGAATGATATATTCCACCAGTACACAGTTTTTGCTGTTGCGATACGGAAGTTTGTAACAATGAAAAAGCAGTACAGTTAATAAATTATGAAATACCTTTTATTATTATAATGTGTGTCATAGAATGTGAAGATCCAGCTTTGAAATTGCAAGATTTAAGTGACTTTGTGGTTGATTTTGCTTTGCGTCCCTTACACTAATGTAATTCATCCCGGGCAATTATTTAAATGTTTATATACTATCAGATGCCTAACAATAGTTTCAGCATGTGCCGCATGATTATTAATTTTAGATACAATTCTCAACGATCATTAAGTTATTTGGCATAGAGACATATATAGAATTAAATTGAAATAGAATTAAATAAAATTAAATTTCCATCACTATTATTAATTTCACTCTAGATCTCCGCTATCACTATTATTGACCATCACAATGATTAGACATATGAGGGTATGATATAAGCTCACAAACGTCACAAACATGCAAGCATGCAATCTCGAGCTGGGACCACCCCTACTGTGAAGTAGATTATTGAGGAACAAGTATTAACAATAAAAAGAATATATTCCCTGCATGTTTATTAATTTTTCATAAATTTACACAGTGCAATTGGTGTATATGGTCTATAGTACGGTCATATCTAGTGTAGAGATTCATGACATGATCTTGCACTTTTTGTGGTTCGATAGTCTTTTAAGGTGAATTCCGTAAACATGAATATGGTATGCACATCTGATTAATGAGTAGTAACCGTATATGAAACGCCCCGAACATACAACTACCGGTATTGCACAATGACATCAGTTTGTTTGATATAAATTATTTATTACACGCTTGTTCCTAGAACTACAGTGTTATTGCTGTTCCATATTTACAAATCCGTATGGAACGTACGTTCCATACGCATCTCGTTGACGTAAAATGACGTACATGACGTTCGCCTCAACCATGAAACTGGAACTATTTAAATAAAAGAATCATCACACATGACAAACACGCCCTGTACGAGCCTAAATAAACCTTCTAATCCTGTATTTTTAATGCACGGATTATAGGACGCGACGCGTGTAATAAACACAGAACGACACGATGTGTAGATGGGTTTGTCGATACGGCACTCGTGCTGTCGCGGAAGGATAGGACTCGAGGCGCTGTCGTATCGACAAACCCATTTACACATCGTGTCGTTCTGGGTATTTATCCACTCCAGCCCCAAAACAAAAGTCATTTGGCAAATTATGTCAATCCTTTTTGAAGTGCCTATCATCTACTGAAGTTGGATCCTACCACCGGCCAGAAATTGTGTCTCATTGAGTCATTGTGTCCCATCCATGTAACTCGCTGAAACTCGCAAAAATTAAAGAAAATAGTTTTGCCTTGAAAATTGGTCACTGGGCTAGATTCAACCTTCACCTGATGATAGCATTTTGAACAAATATAGTAACATGTGTTATATGGCTAATATCTCTTGACTGGCGCCATGAATATCAGTCTGGAAATTAGAGAAATGTATACATTTATTGATGGACGTGTCGTGGGCTCTTCATATAGGATCGGGTTCATTATTCCGAAGGTTCCATATTCCGAAGAGTCGCTATCCCAAAGGTTCTTTATTCAGAAGGTTTGCTATTATGGGCTTATTTAACCAGAAAAGATGGACAACTCTAAAATCAAGTGGTTATTATTACCACGATTTTACAGTTATCCATATCTGCAAGACCGCCCGTTTGACCTTTTATTCTGACAAGATCAGGCCCATAAACAATAGAAATAGCAAACATCGATATCTAATAACATGAGCTTTGATGGGTGGGTTCCTCGACTCGAATCAAATATTGTTTTACCACCGAAAGAAATAGTAATTTAGGAGCGTCTGATCGGATTGAGTACCTTTAAGATATATCCTTCATAAAAAGAGTCTTATGATAAAGAACCCTCTCAATACTTTAGAATATCGAATGAAATTTCAAAATAACAAAAACCTTCTGAATAGCGAGGAATAGAGAACCTTCGGAATAGCGATCCTTCGGTATAATGAACCTTGGGAATAGCGAACCTTCGGAATAGAGACATGTCGCCGTCCATACGTACTGACGTGATCATATATCCCAAGTTGGCCAGAAATACACGCCAGGCACTCCCATGAAACATACATTTATCATTTTATAGATGGATGGACGTGTTTTGGGTTGTCCATACGTACTGACGTAATCATATTAGGATCATTACATAAGGTATTTACATCTAACTGGATCCATAAACTGTCAACTTAATCAAAGATGGCTTCCAAGATGGCGGCCAAAATACGATAATACGCAAATTTTACCCTATTTCAGCCTATTGCGATTATATCATAATTTATGTTAGGCCAATCACGAAACAGAATATGTGCAGCGAAGAGCATCTCGACTAGTGAAAGTCTTACGTAAATTTAGTTACGTGGACAGATTGAGTATATTAAATTTGACATCGTCGAATTATAGGAGATTTCGCAGTGACATGGTTGAAACGTACACAATTCTGAACAACAACTATTATCTGACGAAGGAAACAATCTTTGACGGACAATCTGTTCGAATACTCGAGATATAAACTATAATTCAAAAGACATCAGAAAATACTTTTTCTCTGACAATGTATGTTTAGAGTGGCATACACTGGGTCACACTCCTTAATTGAAGTTTGCAGTTGGAAATTTCAATGTAAACAACACTGGGTCCTTAATATAAATATGCGAAATACTCACTGATAAGTAGTTATCCCATATATAGGACATGTTCTGATAATAAGTTAAAAGTTTGTTAAAGTTATTATCTAAACAATTTCCACCATGGATAGGATTCCTACTGTACTACCATATGTGATTTGCTGGTAGTTCCTTCGCACCCCCAGATGAATAATAGACCATTCCAATGTAGAATGTTATGGCTGAGTGGGAGAAACCATTTAGTGTATAAAGGGTTAACGGAGATCCTCTAACAATATCCATGCCAACCTGATCGTTTGTTTACATATAAACCGATGCCACGAAGATAGGCAACTTTAGCTTTCGATATCCTACATTTAAGAACGTTTTTGGCACTAAAGCATAATTAAAAGTGGTGTTTTTGCATTCGGTGAATGTGATCTATGTCATGTGTTGATGTGGTTCAGTAAAATTGTTATACGAAGTTTGTGGGGGTGTGCTATAGTACACATTCGAGACAAATTTTCAGGGAAGATGGTTGCTACTTTTTGCGACGGAATTAGTGCACGTCAGCGCCTGGTGGTTAGAAGTAACTAAATAAGTAGAATTACGTCCTTTTCGTTTTTACATCCAATCTCGAATACGAGTTAAAATAATTCTGGCACGCGATTGGCGTAAAGTATTTCAATTATATTTACAAATAAAAAAAATATATAATACCTATGGCATGTATAAATGTGGGATTTCCCTAGTCTGATATGCGTTCGTGTCCAAACATTGACGGGAGAATAAGGCTGGGTATTTGCTTTCGTCAGCAGTTCAAATTTTGTGCAAAAAGTGGGGTAGTGTGGAAAACGTGTGTTGAAAAGTTGAAAAAGTGTGGCTCGGATAGTACTCATACATGGCAAAAGATGCGCGAAGGGTTGGGCTTCACGAAATTTACGATTTCGTGCAATTCGTATGTAGCAAATTTAGTGGGCAGGGCCAAACTTAAACACTGAGGCATATGGAAAACATTTCGTTTCTTCTAACCTCATAGACGTGGTTTGTCTATAAACTCCCAGCATAATTTAAGGTGCATGGTGCTTTTTATGTGATTATTTATGTGATAGTATCAAACATTAAACCCACAACAGCTTCCTGTGATGTACGAACATGTGAAGAGCAGAATTCCACAACTGTGGAACGAACATAAACCAACGCTCGTTGTTCATGTGGGAGTTGCAGACTCTTATACTAATCTAATAATAGAACACCAGCCGTTCAACGGATCGTACAACAGAGTTGATGTTAACGGTGTACATCCACCATCACAGTGCTGTTTTGATGGCGGTGATAATTGCATACAATCAGGGATAAACATGGACCAAGTGGTGACTGATATTAATAATCATTCATGTGCTGCCATAGCTGACTCATCTCAAGATCCCGGTCGATACCCCTGTGATTTCTCATACTGCACATATCTGAATATAGATAAGAAAAGAGCAGCCTTCATCCATGTTCCACGTAAAGATAACCCTTACAATGTCGACGAGCTGGCCGAAGGAATCCGGGTAGCTGTCTTATCAATGTTAGAACAATTAATCTAAGCTGAGATATACAGATATTTTCAATCATATTTTATAGATATGCAGAATGGTATTTCAGGTTTTTGAAATTTACAAATATTATCATGTGAAGCTAAGATATACAGATATTTTCAATCATTTTTTATAGATATGCAGAATGGTATTTCAGGTTTTTTAAATTTACAAATATTATCATGTGAAGCTAAGATTTCTGTTCTAAAAAAATTAAAAATTAAAAAAAAAAACATGACAAGAAGTGGTAGGACGAATAGCGAATGCTCTGGCTAATATATATCACCTGAACAAAACTGTTTTAGACTAAAATATCTTAATTACCAGCAAGGTGAGTTATACAAGTAATGTTTACATAAATGTGGTTTCAACTAGGAAGTATCGTTATTGAAAACGTATGTATCAGTTCAGGCACATCCTGTTTTTAATTTATATTTATATTTAACTATAATAGGTTAATATGGATATTGCCGTTTTTGTGAATTCGATAAAAGAGGGATAATCCGAAAATGATTCCAAAACAACAAAAACAAAATTCGGTACCATGTCTGTTTTTGTGACGAATCAAGTGTCTGGATCCGGTCGAAGAATTAAGCATGATGGCACAATGTCATGACAATGAAGTCAACTAAAATTCAATTGGTCTAAATATTGTTATAAGGGAGCAGTTGAGAGGTCATGTTAATGAAATTTAGGAAAGCATTCCGTGTGTCATTATTATATCTAAAATAAGCAGACGCAAAGAGTTGCAAAACGAATTTTATCTGGAGACCGTTCGTTTGCTGTAATAATGTTAAGAATGCAATTGGTTGTGCGCTGGGACAGCGCTACTGACATTTGCCTCAACATACCTGTATTCTTGATTATTGTGAGAATATTGCTATTCACAGGCAGATTTCAGTAGCATCGCAACATGTGGAACCACATATATTTTACTTCACACATATACAGTTATAGCTGGGGTACATCTGAATTTAATATGCATGTTTCCATTCATATTTTGGCACTATATAGTTTTTTTTTAAACGAAAACATACTGTGAAAAATTGTGTGTGTATGAATATAAACTATGTCCTCGCATGTTAAAACATATAATAAAATCCAATAATATCGGCCGGAACTTTCGCCATGTTGCGCTCGTTTAACGCAGACTTTGAGTGTTATTGAGATGATAGAGATGCCAAAAGATGATAGAGATGCCAAAGTCAGGTCACTTGGTAAGGAAATTGCTGAGCTGAAAGAGAAAAACAATAGGCTCGAACAACAAACCCGAAAAGAAAGCATAAGAATTTATGGTTTGCCTGGTGATAGTGTTCATGAATCAGTGGATGAGTGTGAAAAAAATATGTTTCACTGCTGAATGACAAGTTGTCACTGAAGGTAAAACAGGAAGACATCAGCATAGCTCACAGAATTGGCAAATTCTCAACAGATAGTAAATACACCAGAAGTGTGATATGTAACTTTGTCTCGAGAAGAACAAAAAATGCTACCATAAGTCAAAGAAAACTGCTGAAAGGGTCTGGTATTGTTATAAAGGAAGACTTAACAGACTATAACAATGATTTAATTAAAAAGGCAAAGGAAAGGTCAGGAGTTGAAGATAGCTGGTCAGTAGGGGGGGGGGAGATATATGTGAAGTATACAGACTCATCCAAGAGAATCAAGCAGTGTTATCTGCAGTGTAAGATAAACTGAGTACAAACTCATCAGCACCACACACGAACTGATGTATATTCCACATTATTATTAACTTTTATTAAGTTTTGCCATCATTTTGTTCTTAAAATACTGAATTAAAATCTGATGTACATAGTAATCGCATGGGGCCATAGTTGACTTATTTTATGTTTGGCATCATTCATGATTATTACTAGTACTTACTCTAGATAGGCATATCAGTAACACCATCCCAGTTTACGTACATTCCATTTGAATAAATTTATTAAATTATAATTTAAGGCAATCAGGCAATTTAAGGCAAGATTTCCCTAATTGAAATTTTCACCGCAAACAAAGCAAAATTGTTTTCATTATAATATGCCATAAAATTTATAAATAAATGTATATATTTCTACACTGCTAATGTGAAGATTGATGCTAAACATGAAGTTGACTAGCCCTGGTCCTAACACCACATTCATTTCTTTGAGAATATACTTTATAAATTACTACTACAAAGAATTCATTAAAAATCCACTATCGATCGGACAATTTTGAAATATAGTAAACGCCTTGTTTACCATATTGATCAATCTCAATTATGATATATCAACCTCATGTTTGTAATATTGACCAATTCCAGTACCGGTATCTGATGTATAAATCAAACATAAATAAATTAACCATAAATAAATTTAAAACATTAAGAAACCAAGATCCCTGTCATGACCAATTACAGTATGGATGTATAAAATACAAGTAACCACAATTCCTGAATACTAGTAAATATAATGAGAATCTGAATATTCATTTTTAGATCATCTTTTTTAGCTAGCAAAATCATGAATGTAAGAAGATTTAAATGTAATAACACATCATATGTATATGCTTACCCATTGAAAGTGACATACTTACCTAATAGCACTCACATACAGTAGTGACACAAGATACAGTTTATCAGTCCTTAATGTTGTTTTTGTTGTAAAATGTTATTGTTGTTGTGAATTGTGGCATGAGAGGCCAATACAACTTATCGTACTGGATGAAATGGATTTCATATGATTTTTTTTTTAACTCATCAAATAGCATCTGAATTTAGCATCAATATATAATCTCACATGAATTTCTAGTTTAGGCGTAATTTTTCGACCGATTTACTAGACTCAGTTTGGGCCGAGGTTTATCAAGGCTCAAATGGAGTTTGGTAGACAAGGTTGATAGAGTGCGAATGGAATGGAACGAGTTTGAGATAACTCTTATCACATGATTAAGTAAACATTAAGTATTCATCAAATAAAAATCAACAATCATAAACTTCAGCAATCGCAAATGATTAAATAACGTTGTGATGCCAATGCATGCGCCGATATTTTTCACATGTGTCTAATTACCAATAATTATGAAGCTGGTTTTGGTAGTTAATTATGCGATTAAAATACATATTACATTGGAGCTAACAGTACATGACCATGCTGACTCAATGATATTTGGAATATTGTACAAGATCAGTTTATGAACCTTAACTTGAATTATAACCCAGGACCTAGTTAATGTACCGGTACCTTAATGGGAATTAATAGCCCAGGACCCTGCAGGACCCTAAATAAACTGTATGGCATGTGACAAAATTGGATATAACTATAATAACATCGAGTCATAAAAAACAGACGAAATTGGATGAATGGTACCATGTATAGCACTATATATGTGAATGTGCATGCTTATCTACTGCATTGACAAGTCAACAAGATAGCCTGCATATAACTTTTTTGTAGTAGTTGTGAACTATGGTCTAGGAACTAACATACTGTTGCCGCACCTAATTATATTTGGAATACTGTCTCAAAATCAGCTTATATGCCTCATTCTGAATTTCTTTATATAGCCCATGACCCTAACACAACTTTTGGCACCTGAAACTTGAAGCTATATGCTATAACCCTATAACCATTGATGTTATTGTTGTAATGTAAGGTTCTTTAATTTTATTATATGCCTTAACTTGAATAATATCTCCAAGACCCTAAAACAACTCATGACATCTGAGGAATTTGGATTTATACATGCATAGAACTCTATAATCCCTGATGTTGTTGTTGTAAATTATGGTTAAGGAGCCTATCACATGCACTGGAAGATACTGGATGTACTAGCACCATATATACATGCTTAATTATGGCATTGATGAGTCGATATCATATCCTATATAGATTTTGTTTAAATGTTGTTGTTGTGATCTCTGGACTGGGAACTTACAAAGTTTTGTCGCACCCATTAAAATTGGTATATACGTACCCATTGATACCTGTATGTGAAACAATGAGTAATCTGAATTACTATCCAGGAGACTATCATATAACAACAAACAACCAACAAACCAAAAAAATAACCAACTAATGAAGCCTCTGATTAAATTGGAGCTAACAGAATACAACTTCCCAATGATAATTAGAATACGGTCTCAAAATCAGCTAATAACCTTAATATGAATTATTTGTATAGCCCAGGACCCCAACACAACTTTTGGCATCTGACGAATTTGATTTATACATGCTTATAACTCTATAACCCTTGATGTTGTTTCAAATTATGGTTAAGGAGCCTATCGCATGCATCTCATGATATTGGGTGTATTAGCACTATATACATGCTTATTTAGGGCATTGATAAGACAGTCTATATAGAAATTGCATCTGGATTTATATGGTTATAATGCTATAATCTTTTATCTTATTGTTGTAAATTTTGATTAAGGGACCTATCACATGCATCTAATGATATTGAAGGTACATACATGTATGCCGGTACTAGCATCTCGAGACCCAAGTGCTAAATAAGTATAGATGTACGCTCCATGCTTATCAATTCTTGCATAAAATGTATGATCCTTATCTGGCCATGTATATTATTAGTCTTTGGTCTAGAAAATCAGACAACTACTGGCATCTAGCACTCGAGAGCATACACATGATCAATCATGAACGTGCATGCTCACCTGGGGCATTGATGACTTGAGAAGACATGAAAAAGACATCAATAATGATGATAAAATCTTTTGCGGGACATTTAGAGATGGCACTTATTTTTTAACTAAAGAGCATTTGAGTTGACTAAGGGCTGTGACATAATGTTGCTGATTAATAGAGACAAGCCGGTTGTTATGAATTATGTCCAAAAGAAAGAAGAAAACAAAGTAAAAAACAATTTTCATCTCACACAAACTTGGACAGGAAACATTACTATTTATAGATTGCTACAGCATTTGTGATTGAAACACAAAACAAAATTTATTTTGAAACAAGTCTTAATTATGAATTATGTCACAATGTCACTATGGAAGAAATATTTCAAACTTGGACATGAAATGTTGCTATCTATAGAATTAGAATATTTACAACATTTTTTATTGAATATTCTCAAAACAAAGAAATAAATATACAAAGAAATAATTAAACAAATTTTCATCTTTCCTTAAAAATTATGCCATCATAACAAAGTTAAATATCCCAATTGTTATGGAAGTGTGGTAAAAAATAAATAGATCATATCTAAGGGTCCTAAAATTATTCAAGGAGAGTTACCGGTATGTTATTGACCTATATTCACCACCATGAACAGAGAATTATAGAGTTCAAAAGGAATGTTTTGAACCAATCAATTACCACTGAGCTATATACATGTATATGAAAATGCTATATCCAAAGTTATAGGACCACTATGAAGTAGTCATACAGCAAATGTCAGCAATGCTCTAAGTAGTCGACCTCTTGGCCACAGGAGAGTTGTGAGTGGCTTTTCGTGGCTTGGTCGGGGGATGTGGCTTGTTGCCATTCATTGGAAAGCTCTCTTTCCGGTGAATGGCGGCGGGCCGTGTTTCCGACTGGATCCTGAGGGGTTGCCCGTGGCTCTCCGTGGCTGAGGGGTTTATTGCTTGGGGCATTGCTGTACAACAGAATGTAATACCATACTGTATTGTACTGTAACATGCTATACCATACTATACAATACCGTACAGTGCTATACTAAAAATGTATAATGCTAAACTATACTATAGTGCGGCACCATACTTGTAACATACTTATACAAGTATGTTATGCTGTACTGTACTATGCTATGATATACTATAATATGCTGTACTATACTATAATATAATATAATATACTATAAAAAATATTATTAAGGTAGTCCCCTCTATCTATTAAGAAACTCACTTCTCCTACTACAATTCTCTGTAAGAAAGATATTAAACTCTGCCTTTTGTATGAGTAAAAGATGCATTTGTAACTAGCCACATAGTTCAAATCCAGTGTGTCTCATTCTGTTCATGTCATGAACAGAATCAAATAGTGTATAGACTAGTCCATAATGGAGATTCCCGGTACATGTTCAGTGCCTCTCATACTGCGCAAACCATTATCTCTACTATACTCAATTGCAAATAATGTTATTGTTTTGAAACCATTGGTACACATCACTGTGTACCACCTTATGCTAGCTATTCCAGTATAAAGTAGTGTTATTTAGAAAGCCCTGAAGTATTCACACTCATATCAGTTATATGGCATCATTGCTTGAGATGGAAATTAAAATATGTCATTCCAGGTGAAAAAATGCATTTGTAACAAGCCACATAGTACAATTCAAATATCTCATGCTGTTCATGCCATGCGAAACTAGTCACATAGTTTACAGATGTAGTCCAGAAGGGAAATTCATGGCATAAATACATGTGAATAACGTATAGTTTGTTAAACCATTGGTTCCTATCAACCTATCACTGTATACTACCCTGTGTTTGCCATACCAGTGTCCACACTTAAATTAACTAAACTCGTTATTGCTTAAGTTGGAAATTATGATACACCATTCCATTTGTAAAAAAAAAATCCATTTGGGATCTAGCCACATTGTTTGTATATATAGTTCAAAATCTCTACCATGGCTAGACTGGAGAATCATGTCATGATCTACATAGTACATCCTTAATCTCAATACTCTCAATCGCAGTTGCTGGACATAGGGTCCCATGAGTGGGGTTTTGGTCGGGCTTATGGATCGGTATCCCTATATAGAGAGCTGTGGACTCGATTAGAACCTTGTAGCTTGTTTTGGGGACTTTGTGTCCAGGAAATGTGACTCAATAAACCCAGTTAATACTTAAGCTATTGTCTTACACTTGGTGCTCATAAACCTCGACCGTCATAAATACAATGTCATCATAAACATGCATTGTGCAGGAGCCATGTGAGTGACAGACAGACAATTGGGGATTATAGGATTAAATGTAAAATAATGAGCTTTTGCTGTTTTGTGCAGAGTGACGTAATCTTTCTCCAGATTAAAACAGCCTGTTACGAACAAATTGCTTATATACCGACGTCAATGCACACTTTGATTGCATATCACTTTGTGATCGCTTGGTTGATAGAGTTGTAGATCGGGTTTCCCTTTGTACTGTCCGCGATCGGGTTTCCCTTTGTACAGTCGGCGATATATTCCCACTTTCGATGTTTTCGGACTATAGATCGTTCACATCACATGAAAACCATTAGCAAATTTGGCAAGTGGCAGCGCGAACCATGTCTGTATATTATGTTAGATTTGGAAATAAAATATGTTTACACTTAGTGACTAAATGTTAGAGCTTATACATTTTGCTGTTAAGGAACGATATTTCATAAGTACGAAAATAATGAAATACTTTCGTACGTCACCTAACGTCGTCTTTAATATCGATCTATTGAGCGCTTTTATTAATTAGCTTTCTGACTCCATGCATGCTTTCAGTCTCCATTTGGGGTAAAATAAAGTTTAGCCAAAAGTTTAGCCAAATGAAATTTTTATTAGCCAAATTCGAAAAAGATTAGCCATTGGCTAATTTGGCTACTGACAGCGCGAACACTGATAATCACCTGCGACATCTCAGATCATTTCGGCATATTCCTCTCCGAATCAAACAAACACAAACCCTTAAACCCTTGTCATAAAACGGTCACGTGCAGGAACTACAGCCCAAATAATGTAAATATCTTCAAAAACTTGTTAAAATCATGTAAATTCGACTCAGTTCTCAGTTCTCAGTTGTAACTCCCCCAATAAGGCATATGAATTGTTTTTAGACATATATATGAACGCGCATGATCTAGCTTTTCCACTAATATCACGAAATGTACCCAAAAAGTATATAAAGCGCGAACCATGGATGACACGAGGACTAATCAAATCATCCATTTCTAAGCACGAGTTATACACTAATAAACTGAAGGTACCGTCAAAAAGAAATAAAATGGCATATTTAAATTATCGTCAACTATATAATAAAATAATAAGGAAATGTAAGAATAACTATTATTGCGATAGTCTAGAAAAAAATAAAAATGATATAAAAAAACACATGGAAAATTCTTAAAAACGCCATCAATAAAACTCAAAAATCATGTAACTACCCTCAGAGTTTTAAAGATAACGATACAGAGCTATCTGACCCAAACATAATAGCCGAAAAATTCAATGACTACTTTTCAACAATCGGACGAAACACCAGCGACTCAATACACACAGAAAATGGTGCAAATTTCACTGATTACCTTCGAAATAGGCGAACAAAAGAATTCGAAATTGAACTTACATCGATACAGGAAATAATATTGACTTGTTATACTATGAAAGGAAAAATGAGCAAAGATTACAACGGAATATCGACCGCGCTTATGAAAGAGAGTATCTTCATAATAGCCCCACCACTTAAACATATATTTAATTTGTCGTTTGAACAGGGAATATTCCCAATGAAAATGAAAATTTCCAAAGTAATCCCCATTCCTAAAATAAATCACTCTAAGGAAATAACAAACTATCGTCCAATTAGTATCCTACCATCTTTCTCTAAACTGCTTGAAAAATAATGCAAAAACGACTAGTAGATTTTCTAAATGAACACGAAAACTTAAATAAACACCAATATGGATTTAGACCAAATCACTCAACATTTCATCCGATAATGCACCTTCTAGATCATCTCGTGAAAAATAACGATATACCGACACGGGATTCCACCTTAGCCGTATTTATCGATTTATCAAAAGCATTCGATACGATCGACCACAACATATTAATATCGAAACTTGACCACTATATTAGGGGTGTAGCGATGTCATGGTTCCATAGTTATCTGAATGATAGGAGGCAATACGTTGAATATAGTGGGAGTACCTCTAGCCTAATGAATACATCCTGTGGGGTCCCCCAAGGCTCCATTTTAGGGCCGATAATGTTTTTAATATACGTGAACGACATGGTAAATTCCACAACAATGGACATTTTATCGTATGCCGACGACACCACACTGTTCACAAGCGGTAAAGATGGTGAACTAGTACACAGTTATGTCAACAATGAATTAGCCAATGTATCCGATTGGTGCTGCTGTAACAAACTTTCAATAAATATTAATAAAAGCAATTATATGCTTTTACACCCACAAAACAATGACAAAAAATGGAATCCTTCGAAATTAAAGCTGAATAACATTGAACTAAACCGAATAGGGAATCTTGGGCGTGAATCCTCGACAAAATGTTTAGGCATCCACATTGATGAGAACTTGACATTCAATAAGCACATATCAGTAATCTGCTCGAAAATATCACATGCAATCTACTGCATGAATAAGGTGAAACATTTTTCCCAAGTAAAGCATTGAAAACATTGTACTATGCACTGATTCAAAGTCACTTAGTTTATGGTATCCAAATATGGGGTCATGTTCCGGAAGTCAAGAGAATATTCCTATTACAAAAACGGGCATTGCGTATAATATGCAATAAGAAGTACAGGAGTCACACAGATCCACTCTTTAAAAAAGAGAATATCTTGAAAATACATGACTTACACACTCTAAATTC
Source organism: Siphonodentalium dalli (assembly GCA_032622095.1). Classification (NCBI taxonomy): domain Eukaryota; kingdom Metazoa; phylum Mollusca; class Scaphopoda; order Gadilida; family Siphonodentaliidae; genus Siphonodentalium; species Siphonodentalium dalli. Next base: position 164,899,462 of record CP136063.1, on the reverse strand, counting down.
CTCAATTTTCATGCATGACTGGTGTTATAACCGCCCGCCCGCGTCTTTTGGAACCATGTACAACAAACGAGCAAAATCAATCCCAAGACACCCAAATCCCGTACTGTTAGAACTCCCTAGAACCAAGTGGTCAGGAAAACTACCCCACCACGCCTTCCCCACAACATGGAACAATATGGAAAAAGACCATACTGCTTGCTAAAGTAGGCACACATTGAAGAAGCGCTTACAGATAGCCATGCTGAAAAATTACCCCGAAAATGTACGCTGTAAAAACAAAGGATGTCCCGATTGTGCTCAATAAACAACACGGATAATCATAGTCATACTCGTTGTAGTTGTATAATCCTAATACTATTCAAATAAGTTTCTTCTCAGCTGCACGTAGACACACGTCGCATTCTCGTTCCTAACATGCCCATATATACTGCCACACATCATAAATGTTACCGTACATTATCATGATTTATCTAACGGGACTATTACCATACACCGCCAGATATACATAAAAAGATATATATATGTAATATTGATAATTTGAATTATCCCAAAACCTCACTCAACAAAGAGACTTTCCGACGATCCATATAGATTCTCATTCTGTTTACCTATATAAAGATGGCGGTATCTCTCGCCTGAAACCGTTGTAGCAACTTTGTTCCTAATATATACCCATGGAACTGGAACTGGAACTGAAACTGTTAATATGTTTTAGATAATTTGAACAGTTCAAAAAATTCCTATGGAAAGATAGTACATCTTCGATCTGATAAATCGTCTGGATTGGCTCACAACCACGACAATACTCATTTGTGATATGCCCTAAGTACTAGATTCTAAAAAGTTTTATATATGACTATAGTCTGTACAAGTGCGTGGATCTGAAATACAAGCATCTATGCTATTACGTATAGTTATACTTGTTTTAGGGGGTAGCAGGAAGACAGCCCGATATGGCTAAGCTACCCCCGACAATACACTGTTATAATTTATTATTTCGGCCAATTTGGCCGGTTACTTCATGTGAGTTTTTCATCTGACGTGTGTGTCGGAATAATGATGTGGAGGATTTATGTAAATGTTAGCCCAAACTACATTTCCAAGTAACGATGGTTTTGATGTTTATTTTGAGGAATAATACCGCGTCAGATGAATTCAGCCCAAATATGTTAACAGTTGTCGTGTAAAACATTCGGCAGTAAGTTAGCGTTATTTAGTATTTGTGGATGTCCTTTAACTTGGGGAAAATAGACTACTGCGCTTGAACGAGCATGTGAATTGTCGTTTTTAATGTATAGCAACTTTATAATCAATAACAGAGGCATTCTCTGTCAAATAAGGTCGCTCTATTTACGATACCAATTGGGGAACTTTGTGAATTAAATTACGCGTAAACTTAACCTGCTGCAAATAGAAAAGGTGTCGGAATCGGCGTACTCGCCTCAGGGCTAACTCGCCCCAATCGGCGAGTGCCAACTCGGAATAAAAGGCCAACTCGGAATAAAAGATGCATACGGGGTGTTATATGGCGTTTGGTCCGTTGTTTCTCAATGAATATTATTGAAATTTGGTGTATATGTCCGGGCTGGGACATGGAATACAACAACGTTTGAATTGTTTTTAAATTTACAAATTTGTTGATTTTATTCATTTTGTTTTCGTTCTGAAACACACTATAAAGTGTATATAATATAATAACGAACACGAGATATACATAATTTATAAACTGTTAACAAAAGATATCAAATTCAATACATGACAAAGATGACTCAGTGGAGTTTATAAAGTGAACATAAAAACATTGAGGTAAGAATCTTTTTAAGGAATGCAACTTTATTTAATGATAATAAAAACATAAATTAAAATAACAAACATGAGACATACATGATTTATAAACTGTTAACAAAAGATATCAAACTCAATACATGACAAAGATGACTCAGTGAAGTTTATAAAGTGAACATAAAAATATTAAGGTAAAAATCTTTTTAAGCATTACTAAACCGTTTAGCACAGTCCACTTCACTCATCCGATCATCACTAAACTTCATATTTATCTTGATATTGATCTATCAAATGAGAGCTATCAAATATTTTTTTAATTTTATAGGAAAAAATGGTCGCCAGCGGCCATATTGCATTTACGTTATATGTTATCGCGTCATGTCGATATCTAGTATTAGTTAGAAATTTCACCTTTCCAGATTCATAATTGCTCCATTGACTGTAACAGATGGAATTATTCCCCTCTTCGGATAGAGTGTCACTGAAACTTTATTTTGTCAGACTGTCTGTATAGTCACTGATTATATATGGCAATAATCTGTAATAAGATGTAGCACTATTTTATTTTATATTTACATGCAGTGCTGTTTTTATACAACAATTCTAATCCCCCCTAGATCATCATGTGATCGACCATACATCGCGCGAGGACCTGGTTGAATTAAGGGGGGTTTTATGGATAACTTCTGTCATCAAGCTAGATTATACTTATGACATTTAATGGCATGTTTCTAACGTGGAGGGTTAGATATGCTTGAGACACCACCACTCTTCAATTCACACCAAGTTATCAGCTGTCATATTCGGATATTAGAACCCATAGCCATGATATATGGTTTATTTTGTGTATACTAGTAATATTGTTATTTTCAGTACCTTTATATACCAGTACTGTGTATAACAATGCATATAAATTAATCCATGTATACATGTATATTGATTCAACGGATTCAGTGGTTTTGTCCATAAGTCTATCAAATATGCGGGGAAAACATGGCCACAAGCAGTACACCCTGTTAAATTTCGAATTTGAATCAATTGGCGCACCCTGCAGCCAGCTTTTATTGGAGAACTTTTTCTCACGTGGATAGTTTGGGTCACCGCTAGATGTGAGCCATGTTTTGTTCTCAAGCTGTCCTTGTGAAGACATCACTGCCAGCGGTGATCTGGAATTTTACTATTTTTATGGCTAAATAATTTGGTTGATCCTACAGACGACACCCCTTGTCCGATCGTCACCAGATTCCACAATGATCTTCTGGATAACCAGGGTGAGAGTAATCTAATTTTCCCGAATTTCGTTAAAAAACATTACCACAGGCAGCAATTTGGTATCTTACTGTTTGATCCTCTTTTGCGTGACTGAATTGTTTAGCAACTGTACAGTCATATCCCTCATCTGATAGTCACCACACTTTATATTGATCTTCGGGCTGACAACTAGATGGGAGCTATCGAATGCTTTGAATTTTTTTGGAAAACATTGTCGCCAGCAGTCATCTTCTATTTTGGTTTTTATATACATGTATATCTCTTCATTCGGATAGTCAGTATTACGTAGGTACTTCAACTTTCCGCATTCCTGTCATCATTTGAAATATAAAAATTTACCTGATACCATGCACCCTTCAAAATTTGTTTCGTCGTATCTATTTTAATGACCCGTATGGTAATATTGATACAGATATATTTGTCAAACATTTCTTTGTACAATATACAGGTATTTAGTTTGTAACTAAATCTAGAAATATATAATAGTAGCTGGTGGACCCTACTTCGTCCGGGATGTTCCCCTCTGATTTTCGGAGAATTGCGCGATTTAACCTTGAATTGACCATTTTAAAGGTGAACGTCATGTCGGGTCACGATTTGACCCGTCCAAAACACTCCCCGGACAAAAGTCACGACAAAAATACCCGTCGAAATCCGCCCGGCTTTACCCGATTTGACCTTGAATTGACAATTTTGAATGTCAAGATCAGGTCAGGGTCATAATTTGACCCACCCGAAACACTCCTGGGACAAAAGTAACAGTAGGTATTATATTTCGTTGAAATACTTCCGTTTTACCAGATTTGACCTTGAATTGATCTTTTTGAATGTCAAAGTCAGGTCGGGATCAAGATTTGACCCGTCCAAATAGTCCAGAAACATGCCTACATCAGCACGTTCGAGAACATGGTCCCACGTGAAATTGGACCCGTCCATATTGCTCCCGGGATCGAAGTAGTCCTACACACAATTTTTTAGTCGGATCGGTCAAGGTCCAGAAACATGCATATGAGCGAGGTCTAGTTGACACGTTAAATACCAAATCCGAGTCGGATCAGTCGAGCAGTGTTAGAGTCTATAATACATACACACATGCATTCATGCATACACACATACATACAGACAGGTGTTCCAAAATGTATAATCGATAGCTACAAAAATTCTATGGTAGATAGTTCACGCCCGACCTGATGCATGCATCTTAGTTTTCTTGTGTATTACTGCCACTGTGTCATTCGTGTGTATTGTAAATAAACTATCCTATCCTATATGTCAAAAGTGGCGTCGTTCGAGTCGGGGATTCACGGAAGGGGAGAGGGGCACCAAAATTACTAATTTTAGCTCCGATTTCCACCAAATTGATATATATTCTTCTTCGTGATACAAGGAATCTAATTGTGCGATTTGGCATTGGAATTAGGGTATATAAGATATTCTTCAAATGTTAGCTAAGCTTATTATTTTATTTTCAGTAGTACAATTCGAAATGGCTAAAGGACGATGCCCTGGTTAGTTTTGTTCTGCGTATACAAATATACCTGATAAAGCTAAATGTTGGACCACACGATACAGAATAAGGAATCGAAACATTCAGGAATGATTGGCTATGAATTACTCAAACGAGAGTACGGGTACAATGTCAATATAATCTAGATTGGTTATACATTTTCTGACAAACTTGTCCGCCATCTTCGTGATCAGCACCAATATGTTGAAACCTGTCAAATGCTTCAGCGTGCATACAGTTAAGATTGGACAGGAAAAACAGGTAACAATTCGACACTAAGTCGGCGGGTACGACCTGCTGTTATCAACGACTGAACCTGACCTACATCGCAGGTTAAAATGGGTAAATCTACCGTCCATATTTATAAAGATTAAGAATGCATGTCCCTGCCCCGACAACTTCCTTGACAACTCCTTTACGCAGTATAATTATTCACGCAGTTTACGCCGCTATCGCTGTTAGATATATGCATACATCTAACACAATAGAGTTGAGCAGATAAGAATGTTTATATAATCGTGTTTACACAATGGCCTTCATTCTATATTTCCAAGAATATGCACTCTTCCTTGCAAACACGGTTGTTCCCAGAAACGTTATCAATAACAACATCACAAAAGAGTGAGAATTATTTATTATGTGTATTTTGGAGCACAAACCTCCATGTGGTTTTAACACTTGAGTTCAAAATGATTATTCTGACATTCAAACGTATGAATGGCTTAAACCCACAAGTACCTGTCCGATGTTCTGTTATGTCCCTGATAAAATTGGTGAGGTCAGCTACATGTAATTACATAAAGGCCGAATCAGGATACAGGTGGGGATCGGTCATTCACCATATCTAGCCCATTCGTGTGGAACCGTCTCCCAGATAGTATATGGGATCCATTTATACCATTGATGAATTTAATTCTGGTCTCATGACTCATCTACATGTATTTGGAAGATATTTTAATCACTATAAATGTAACTGTAAAAGTAAATGAAAAAAGAGTGAGAATTATTTAATACATGTTGTTGCATTTTGGAGCGTTAGCGCCACGAGTCCAGAACGTCATATGTGCCAATACGGGGTACATATAAAGCTTAGACAATCAAAACGATTTGATTATTTAATTACAACAACGTCAATGGTATTCATTCGTCGGCATCCGGCTTCTCCTAGTTGGGTTCGTCTTCCTGTCGTCTGCTCGGGATGGGGTCTTCTCGCGTCCTCATAAGTTGGGCGTGTCTGCTTGGCGTCTACGGGCTTCGTGGTCTGCTCGCGTCTTCATCATTTGAGGGTGTTTTCCTGTCGTCTGCGTAGTTGATACCCAGCAGGAACAGGATTTGCGTGCCCGCCCGAAGGGCGGCACGAGGACGGTGGTGGGCTCATCCGAAGATCGCCCTTACGCCCTGTCTTGAATCTTCTTTGATATTTTATCTTCGACAGTCAGGCCGCGGATCGGGAGAAGTCTTGAGGTCGGGATCGGTCAGCGTCGTAGGTGTCTTGAATATTGTCTTGAATCTTCACTTTGTCTTTGCCTTGTACTTTTGCCTTGATCTATGCCTTGATCTTTGCCTTGATCTTCGTCTTTGCCTTGTCTCGGCATCTTGGAACATGCGGGACGATCCAGCGATGGTGCTGGATTGCGCACTTTCAGTTGGTTGTCCACGCCCGGGACCTTCCAATGGAGGCATTGGATTGCGGGCTGCTAAGAGAGTACGGGACGGTCCAGTGATTCCACTGGACTGCGTGTTCTCTTCTGTTACCACCCGGGACGGTCCAATACACCTTATTGGACTGCGGGTCTTATCTGAAGCGGGATACGGGACGGTCTAGCATAGCCTGCTTGACTGCGTATCCTAAAACCCGGGACGGTCCAATAAGCCTATTGAACTGCGGGTCTTTTCAGCCACAGAGAAGCTGTTTGCGTTGTAAACACTCCCTCATGATGTCACAGCCGTCCATTCTCGCCAGTGTACTTTCCGCCAGATCGCGCTGGCGCTCTCTGATGGGTTCCACGTCAGCGATGGTATGCAGATCTACAATACGGGTGTGATACGGTGCTTGCAGTGCCATTCTCAGGGCTTTGTTTTTGGACCACCTGGAGCATTTGGATCGCGCGATTTGATTCCAGGTTGGTGACCACCGATGCGTATTCCATGATAGGTCTTACAAACGTTTTGAAGACTCTAAGCAGAGTGGCCATGCTAGCTCCCCAGGAAGTTCCCCTCAGCCGTCTGAGAAGATTAACTCGTTGCATGGTCCTCATTGCTGTCTGCTTAACATGGGTTAGCATGGTGAGTCTGGAGTCCAAGGTGACGCCTAGGAAGGTCACCTCTTTTGCGGCAACTAAGTCAATGCCACTGACATTTAGTTTGACCACCGACTTGCGTTTTCGTTTAGTGAATAGGGCGAATTGTGTTTTGTTCGCATTGAGCTTAATGCACCATTTCGAGCACCACCTTTCCAGGTCACCGAGGGCCCGCCTCAGTCTGAGCTCCACATACTTTGTACTGCCATTGGTGTTCCACAGACCCAAGTCATCAGCGAACTGCGACAGTTGCACTTGATGTCTCGGGTCTATTTCAATGTCATTGACGTAGAAAATGTAGAGTAATGGGCTTAAAACCGACCCATGTGGTGTACCAGCGTTCAGTGGAACAGAGTCCGACGATTCTCTGTCCACCCTCACCTATATTGAGCGGTCGGTGAGGAAAGAGGAGAGGAGCCTTACAAGTTTGACCGGGAGACCATACTTGTGTAACTTGTACCGGAGGCCGTTGTGCCAGACGCTGTCGAACGCTTTTTCAACGTCAAGTAGCACTGTACCAGTTACCCAGGTTTTTGTGGAAGCCACTGCGTATGTCCTCCACAAGGCGGTAGATGTGTTCTACCACTTCGCATCCGTTTCGATATGCCCTCTGCCATTTGTTGAAGAATAAATTCTTCTCCAGATGGTTTCGGAACCGTGATGCAATGATTGCTTCGAATAGCTTGCCGATGCAGCTAAGAAGACTGATTGGTCTGTAGTTGCCAGGGTATTTCAGATCTTTGCCATTTTTGGGTATCATGATGCCGATTGCCTCTTTCCATACAACTGGAAAGTAACCAATCTTCAGGCAGGTGTTGTACAGCTTGGTAATGTAAGAAAATAGTTCAGCTGGGGCTTCTTTGAGTACCCTGTATGGAATTCCATCGTGGCCAGCGGCCGATCTAGACTTGCACTTGGAGAGAATCCCGATGGTTTCTTCCGAAGTGATCTCTCTAGTGAGATCGTGGTCGTCCCCCACCTCGTCACTCACGTTTTCCTGAGGTTTGAATTAGGGTCCTGCGAATATTCGATATTCGATTCGAGATTCGATTCGAAAGTCAAATTCGATTCGAATTCGATTCGAAATTTCCAACTCGAATATATACACTGACAAAAAAGTAGGATGTTTACGGACAGGTAAACACGTCGATCTTAGCTGTTTCTGTGCCATATTATTCCCAAAACTTATGAAGATATGAAGATATGCAGCTTATAATTCTTATTGTACATCGCGAAAGTTCGCATGATATTAAGTATAAGTATTACCAGTAATTAGACAATATAGGACGACTAAATGCATCTGAATTCTAGCTTTGAAAATGGTAGCCAAAAGCTTGGAGATCGCCGATGTACCGATGACGCACGTAAATTATAATAGAGATGAAACGGAGCAACGTTGTCATTTTACTATTTCAGTTTCATTTCCAAACAGGGGCGGCAGGAAGACGGCCTATTTGGCCATGCCGCTCCTGTACAATATAATCATGTTTATTTCTGAATATTTCACTGTCAGCATTATGTTTGTAAATATTGTGCAAAAACAATAAAAAAAACCGCTAGCGTTATCCACCGACTATACGTCTCAGATTCCACGTTATGTAATATCGCTGAGAATGCAATCAACACGTGTTCCCGGCGTCGAAAAGTGCACGTGGGAGGTGTTTTCATTTGAAGTTGACTTTCAGTGTCGGATTGAAACTTGACAATTTGTCCGTTATTCATGTTTATTTTAAACATGATACAAGCTGCATGCAGTACTGGAACTTACACATGTGATGAATGCAACATGGTATATAAATCGCAAGCGTCTGGGACGACGACTCATCTAAGCATCCAGCACTACATAAACAGGCTACCCTGTGACTGTTGTTGCATCTTCAAGTTTATAACAACGGGTGTTTCCAAGTGCCGATTTGCAACTGTGCATGTACATGCAAACTATAAAAATTGCACGTGATTTTAATTCCGATAATCCGTTTCGTGGTTATATATTTAATCGTCGTGACGACGCATGGACGTTTTAATGTTTTTTTTCTCTCGACAATTCTCAAATGATGTTAATAGTATCAGGAACGATCGGTTGATCGCCACATAAGTTAAGATGGAACTTCATGGAAGTTCGTTCATAGAACGTACGTTTCACAAATTGTCCAATAATTAACATTAAATGCCTAATTGAGAATGTAACACGCAGGTATGATTCGATTCGATATTCGATTCGATATTCGATTCGATTTTGTCGAATCGATTCGATATTCGATTCGATCAAAATCTCCAATTCGCAGGACCCTAGTTTGAATAAGTCCTCATTCAGACTGACTAGGTTGTCAACTTCCTGTTTCCAGTCGTCGTCAAATTGTGGGCCAATTTGAACTTGGTGGGCTCGACTGAGTGCGTCTGAAAAAGCGTCCGCCTTTAGTTAACGTACCGTCAATACGATACACCGGATTCTCAACGTTCCCATTGCTGGGATTTTTTGAGGTGCCAGTCAGGGTTTTGGGTTTTGACCAGAACTCACGTCAAACTATTTTTCAAATAATATACAATTATATACTGTATGTATACACTTGTAAATATGTTATACCTATTGTGTTGACAACCCAAATTATTATATATCAGTGTTATAACGGCAATTGGGAGAGGGGGTTATGTATAAGTGGATCGCACTTGTCCTCCAATCCCAATGCCAATCTGTATTGTTATATACTTATTGGTAATAAATATGTTTAAACCAAACTCACGTCCGTTGTTCCGATCGTTTGTGTTGAGTTCAGAGGTGACATTTTTCCCACGATTGTTTGCGGTCCGACTTGACCCGTTTCTTCACCTTTCGGTTTAGGGTGTTGTACCACGTCAACAGGGCCGGTGTTCTGTGCTTTTGCCACATCCGAAACACATGGCGTTTCTGCTTGATGAGGTCGAGCGTTTCCTTAGCCACCCTCGGTGCTCCATATTTAGCCAGCTTTTTGGGGCATGCCCTATCCAGGGCCGACTGGATAGACTGCATCAGATGTTCACTAGCAACATCGATGTCTGATATGCAAGAGAGTGAATGTTCAGTGTTCAGATGGATACGGATATCTTCCCTGAACGCTGACCAGTCAGCTTTCTCCAAGTTGCGAGTAAGTTTGCTTGGATATGTGGCTGAGTCTTTGATCAAATATTGCATGTACCGGTAAGTGGTCGCTACCAACTGTTTCTCCAACGAAGGTGCTAACCGCCTTTCGTATGAGAGATTCACTGGCTAAAATATAGTCAATAACTGACCCACGTCCGTTTTGAAAGTGAGTTTCCTCTCCTTCATATTTCAAGACGTGAGCTTCCGCCTTCTCAACTACATCAAACAGATGGTCGCCATGAGCGTCGGATTCCTTGCTTCCGTAGAACATGTGATTGGCATTGAGGTCGCCTCCGATGAGGCATTGGTCGTGGGTTTTTCATCATATAGACAATGAGGTCACTGTTGACAAGGAGCTGTGGCGGGCAATAATATGCCACCACCGCCAAATCCCTGCCCCCGAAGCTGGTTTTTAATGCCACAACTTCAGCCCCTGTCGAGATATTCTGAGGAATATCTATCACAGAGTGCTTGACGTCGTTTCGCACGAGAATCGCGACACTTCCCCATCGATTGGTACGAGGTTGATATCCAGTCGAGTTCATCGGCTGTGATGGGGTGCATTATTGGATGGGTCACGTGACCGATTGGGTTGGTTCCGGTGGTTTCCCCTAGATGGCGTTACTGGTGTGTTCCATTGCCTATGCTTTGAGTCTCCGGATTTAGAGGGGCAATTTATAGCCAAATGATTACCTTCGCAAACCCAGCAAGATATGTGCCTTTGGTTTTCGGTCTTAAATGGGCAGTCACGGGCAAAAGGATCACCTCGGCACGTCCAACATTCGATCGCTTTTTTGGGGTTTAATTACTTCTTCTACATGTATCTGTCGCGGGCGCGATCGATGTTCGCGGATCGTGTGGTTGTCGTGCCCGCATATTTCGCAGGCTGTTTTCGGCCGTTTGTTTCTAAAATTATCGACTTCCATAGGTTCCGGTTCGTTGTAATTTTCGCGCCCTGTCCGCAGGTTGAATACACGTCGGGTTCCCATTTCTCGCATAGCGATTTCCGCCGCCAATTTTAGTGTCATCGGGGCATCTCTAATCAATTTCATTTTCAAGCTATCGCTTCTTAAAGCGTCAATGTAAAAACCTACGAGTTGACTTGAACTGCGTCGATCCCACCCAGTTGGTCCCGATACGCGATGCTCGCTATTTCCAAAATTCGCTCGGCGAGCACATCTAAATTTTCGTTGTGTTTTTGCTTAATTTTTCTTAGCATTGAAAAGGCGAATTGACTATCATTTATCTCGGCAAATCGACTAGATCATTCGGTTTTCGTTTCTTGCCATGATGCGTTATGATTCGCAGCCAAATATCTTTGCAGAAAATCCGAAACTGGGCCCGTGCTACTCTGGAAAGCCATATAAGGTTTCTTCGTTTCGTTAGCCCCCGTCAAAACCGCGCATTTTTTAATTGACTTGATCCACTCGTGGTACCTCGCAGGGTTTCCGTCAAATGGTACGTGTTACTACTTGCGTTACGGTTGACATAGCCATGGCAGCGATTTGTGAATTGATAGCCTCAGTTAATGGGGTGAGAACACCAGCAGATTGCAGGGTTGGCGCCAGTGGGGGCACGATGTGGGGGGGGGCTACAGCCCCCTTGTCGGGGAGCTCTAGCCCCCTCGTCGGGGAGGACTTGTCGGGGATTTTCTATATGTAAGTCGGTTGTGTGTATAAGATGAAGTAATCATGTACAGACTGTCAGTGTGGGAAAGTGTCAGAGAGAGAACATACAGCGGAATATATCCCACACAAAATATTCATGGACATGTTCCCATTAAATCGGGGGGGGGGGGGGTATTCCCCTGTATTGTTACACCATCAGCGTTTTAGTGGTAATGAAAATCTATTGAAACATGTGTGCTTTATCATTGCTCGCTACCACATGTTTGCTATATCCCCGACAGTGAAACACCATGCTGGAACTTGCAACTAATGAAATTAGAAATTAGAACTGATACAGAAGACAAGTGGCCTCCCTAGAATATAGGTAGTTTCACAACAATTCATGGGTTTTAATCTTCGAGTTATCTCATCTGCTAATTTATGTGTTACATGGAATATAATTGCCGATCTAGTAGGCAGATGTGGGTATTTATCAACCCTCTCTTGAAAATGCTCATTTCACATACCAACAGGCAATATGGTGTAATATAGTGTAGCCCCCCCCCCCCCCCCTGTCGGGGAGCACAGCTCCCCTGTCGGGGATTTTCTGGTGCTACCCCTGGCAGATTGGGTAGCCATTATGATAATAAACAGTCAGACTCAAGTTTTGCGAATTTTTCAACACTGTTTCTGTTCACACTGTTCCACTTCCGGTTCCACGTTGTGTCTGTGATTAGCGTTCAGACCCTGGCTCGTCAGGCACCAGTAAACGTTATATATAAGAACAAATTATTAAAATTGTAAAAAATTGTAAAAAATAATAACAAATGATGAAAAATTGTTAGGCCAATGCATTCTCTTATATAGGTCGCCTCGCATATATAAGAGAATGCAATGCATTGGCACATGGTATATGAGTTGATACAAAAATCGGACCTGGCACCGAAACGGTTAATGTCTCAGTGTGAAGTTCTGGTTTCTTTAGTAGTGGCGTGACCAATGTCTGTTTCATACTGGATGGGAAGATAACAGTCTTAATTGAGCGGTTCACAAGGTGGAGATGAACTGTTGTGAGTTCATGCAAACATGATTTAAGAAGTTTGGTTGAGATTGTGTCGAGCGGGCATTGATTTTATGTAGATGTCAAGATGACACGCACCAATTCGTCTGAAGAAATAGGTTTAAAACTGTTCAGTTGCTTCTCGTGTCACAGAGGAGGTGTCTTCTGGGGAAAAGTTGTTATGAATTTTTCCACTGAAGATTTAGCAAAATAATTTGCCAAAACTACATCTGGAGTATGGCAGGGGAGAGCTAGAGGCTGTCCTTTTATTTATCGGAAACGAAATCTGAGAAGAAAGACTGTTTGGCTTCCTCTATTAGCCGGATCACGCGATTTCTTTTTGAAATATCTGGATGTGAACCTCTTGTTTGGTCGTACGCCACTGCAGCTCGAATTAACCCTTCCCACACAGTTCATAAACACATGATATCCGATGCGATCATTCAAATACTTGTCATATGATCTTCCTCATATTCCTTATCTAGGTTTATCTTGCCACACCCTTTACCTGTATGGATTTAGATATTGATTGATTAATTTGTTCTGAAAATTATATTAACTCTTCCCACCCATCATGTAGACACATGCTATTAATATCAAACTCAAATATTTGCTAGCCAATATGAATTATCTGTGCAATGTGCAATGTGCAATATGCTGATAAATACCCCTATGGCTGTACTGTTTCAACTAGGTAGAATATACTAAATTAACCATTGCACTTCGAACCAGGGTCAGTAATGAACACTCTAAATCTCCTATTGACCTATTGAATATTCGTATATAATTACAGGTGATGCTCTGTTTTGAAAATCCCTAAAAGTGACATGCCCAGGTATAGTGCCATCATATGATATGAATGGAAATGATTTACCCTGTACACACATCATATGCTCTTGCTATATTCTTAATTTGATCAATCCCCAATTCTATCTCCAGCTTAATGATGATGCATTTTTTCAATTGCATTGATTTTTGGATTAATATTAACACTTCTATGGACACATGCTATCCGATAGAAAACTCAAATACTTTTCATCTGATCTTTCTCATATTTCATATCTAGATTGACCCTGCCACACTCTTCGCCTCAATGGATTTTGGTATTGATTGACTATTTGGTTTTGAAAATGATAACACTTGCCACCAACCCCATAGATGCTGCTAGCCAATATGATATATTGTTTCAACTAGGCAGCTATTAAAGTAACCCTTCCACTTTGAACCAGGTTCACTGATAAACACTATAACTCACATATTGAATATATTCTATCATCAGAACTGATTTCCTATTTTGAAATTCCCTCACTTGCATGTGGGTTGCAGGATAATAACATTGCTGGTATTATTTGGCACTAACTTATTGTAGGTTGTGTCTAGGACCAGTGACATGATAATTATGAACTTTAGTTTGAGTTAATCAGTTCCATTAGTTTTGGGGAAGATTAACTCTTTGGTATAGATATGATGACATATGTGTAATTGTTTGTGTTTATATTTCACTAGCAGGGTTACCCGGCGTTGCCCAGGTTAAAGTGATGTGAAACCCTCTGTGGATATTTGGTGGGAATAGAGAATACTCTTGTCTCAAAGTAGGGGTGGACACTAAATTTGATAAGAATGGGTTTAATCGCCGATTGCCATCACACTTATACAAAATCATCCCAATGGTGTGAGAAGTCTAGCGGTGTGGCTTAAATCTGTCAAATGTGGCCTCATTCGAGTCAAGGGTGCACTGAACGGGAGAGGGGCACCAAAATTTATACACAATATTTTTAGCGCCAATTTCCACCAAATTGATACAAGTTCTTATCCATGATAAGAGGAATCTAATCGTGTGATTTAAAGACGCCATATTGGTGCTGTTTGGGTGAGAGATGGGGAAGGGAGGGGTGGGCACCAAATTTGACAAAAATTTGTTTAGTGTCGATTAGCACCAAAGTTATAAATAATCATCTCCATGATATCAGGAGTGTAATTGTGTGGTTTAAGGATGTCACAAGTGGGGCCATTCGAGTCAGTGGGGTATAGATGTGAGAGTGACACAAACAAATTATAACAATATGTTTAGCGCCGATTTCCACCAGATTGATACATATTCTTCTTCGTGGTACGATGAATCTGATCGTGTGGTTTAGATACACCAAATTGGTGCCCTCTGGGTGAGGGATATTAAATTTGATACGAATATTTTCACCAATTATATAGATGCATCTCTAATCTCTAATGAGTCTAAGTGTGTGGTTTAACGGTGACAAAAGTGGCGCCGCTTGAGTCGGAAATAGGGACGGGACAATCACCAAAACTGATAAAAATATTTGTAGTACCAATTACCATCAAATTCAGACATGTTCTTCTCAAATGATACGAGAAATCAAATCGTGCTGTCTGTCTGTGTGCGTTATATATATAAATTCACAATCGAGATGCCACCAAAGCCTTCTAAGAGGGGTAACTTTTTACGAGGAAGATAATGGTGCGAGTTAAAATTTTATAAAGTGACGCTGTTGGTGTCAGGGTAAGAAAAGGGGGAGGTCGGCAAAATTTTAAAAATATGGCGAAATAGTTTTGTCGCCGATATCCACCAAACGCATACATAATCACCTCCGCGATATGGCGCTGTTCGAGTCAGCGTTGCAGGGGGCAGCAACAATTGATTTAATAGACTATTTTCAGCGCAGATTTCCACCAAATTGATATATCATTCTTCTCTATGATACCACGGAATATAATCGTGTGATTTAAAGACGCCAAATTGCTGCCGTTCGGGTGAGAGATGGGGGGGGGGGTGTCATAACTATTCTAAGAAATTGTTTAGTTGCTGATTACCACCAAACCTATATATAATCATCTCCAGTATATCATGCATCCATGAGTCTAATGGACGTGGTTTAAACATGTCAAAAGTAGCGCCGTTAAAGTCATGCATGAGGATGGCAGTTGCACCAAAGCTGATAAAAATATATTTAGCACTAATTTGCACCAAATTCATACACGTGCTTCTCTAATGATATGATGAATTAAATCACATTTGGTGTCGTTTGGGTCAGGGATGGCGAGAGGATATCAATATCATTGATAAGATTGCTATTCGCCGATATCAACTTATATAAGTTATATGTAGTCACACAGGTCATCTCCATATCATTTTAAGGAGTTTTGGGCGTTCAAATTTTACAATCTCGACAAATGGTGACCCAATTAAGTCACTTGAGCAATTATATCTTCTCAACTGTCATAGTTATATGGGGATGGCAATTAGGGCATTCACATAATGAGCTAGCAAAAAGAGATACATAGAAGCATTAAAAGTATATTTATCATTCTATTTAAGAGATACATATATTCTTGCAAACTGGGAGACTCGAACCGTCAGAGGATTGCAAATTGAGTCTGTTCCATTCAATACAGTTTCCAAAAAGAGAGATATGGAAATGTATCGAAGGCCTGTTAAAAAATAGCGGTCACAGTGTGCAGTCAAATATATTTTTCTTCTGATATAAAAGAGAACGCAGTCAGTAGCACATGACTTTTCAGGATCCTCCAATACTGACATCTGACAAGGTATATCCGCCCGACAGCGGAATTTTTTAGAACAGACTCATCGACTGACATAAACAACTCAAAATCTCACTCTGTGTCTGGCACATGTAGCTGATATACATGCACAGCAACATTTCTTTTAAACTGAGAATATTTAGCCAATATTTAGCACTATGAACAGAGGAGCACCTGGAAATTTCTGTAAAACATTTTTATCTTCATGGAGATATGATAGCCAGGTGTCCTCAAGAACTTAGTCCAACCCACTAGATTGATTGATACATCTATATATGTAAAACCCAATTGTCGTCATTTATTTTTGCGAACTAATGTGTTTATGATGTTCCTGTATGAGGTTATAACGTCTGAAGTATATGCACTTGTAAATAAATAAATACTCCATCATTGGTGGAACGGATTAATCGCGATAAACAAAATGACAATCGACAAGGTGAGCCACTACATATATTCCATGACTGTGTAAGAATTATGTTTTGTGATGCTATTTCAATATACAATTTATGAGAATACGTGTAACACTTTGAGCAAGAGTATTCTCTATTCCCAACAAATATCCACAGCATGCAGAGGGTTTCACATCACTTTAACCTGGGCAACGCCGGGTAACCCTGCTAGTATACTAATATTTTCAATCGATAGAAGTCTATAGAACTTTTCTAAAATATGAAAAACATGCCCTAACAAGCATCGCTTTTATTTAGTTGTGTTCGTGTGATTAAAACATGTTATTTTGTTCCTCATTTATAAGACACAATAGTAGCACTTGAAGAGATACATGTTTTCATATCATACTCTGACAATATAGTGAGAGTGAGGTAATTTAAGGGCGATATCATATGGGGCATTCTATAAGTCCACAAGAAAGGTCCGCTGTAAGCGTAACCGCTTATATCTTTCAAACGGGTGTAGCCTGCATCTTCGAACAAGATAAAACGTAAACATCTCAAAAAAATATTTTCGACGATAACTTCGTTAATGCTCGATATATAATAAAACAACAACACAATAACAGTATGGTGGTCTCCAATCAACGGTTATGTTGACATAATTATATTAGACGAATCGGTATAGCTAAACTTGTCATTAATGTGTAAAATACAGGCAAATATTCACTAAAACATTAATTTATAGAGTGGTTACTAAACGAATATCAATGGACAAAATATGTTATGTATTAAACCTCCTGCTACCACATCAGACGGAAAAAACACACATTTGTTGTCGAGCGAGATGCACGCCATTTTCTTCTGAGGTTGGGTTGTTTTTGTTTAGCTTTTTAAAGAAAGTCGTCAGTTGTAAACATGGATCCAAACAGGTGTAATTGTTTCTAGCAGGACCGGTTCCCAGGGGGTGGTTATCGTCATAGATTTATTGAAGGCAAACAACCCGCAAAGTAGGTCACTCGAAGGATAATGTTTCTGGCGAATGCGACAAGAAAACTCACCCACATTTCAAGAAACTGGTTGTACCAAAGAAAGATGGCTTAAAATTCAACAGTCTTATGCATAGCCATTTTTTATATAAATGAGTTTTCTCATCAAATTTGGTGAAAAACAAAAACATTCTACATGTACGAACGACATGCGTAAGTGTATATATAGCTCCTGGCCGTCCACGCTGCCAACAAAAATGCTTATATATATAGTTTGAATCTGTCAATGAAGCATGGGATTGAACAGAAATTTTAAAATCAGTGTCATTCTCAATATGCACGCGATATGAAAGGACCACTCTCAGTCCAGATATATATGCCAAACAGTCAAAGTCGCGGACCAAGATGTCATTAACACAGGATCTTCTATGCAGTAAATATGCGTAGCACTTAGGGTGGATACACACATGCATGTAATATCTCTGTAAATATCGTGTATTTGGAGTTTTACGTGGATCATACACACCATAATATGTGTCCGTTGACAACCCAACCATTGCAGCTATGTTTGACCACAGTGAGTCAAGCTCTGAATGTGCAGAGAGTCGTTGACTCGCACGATGTCATTTGGCCGCTTAAAATAATTATTCGCGCGATAGCCCAAATGGTGGACGTTCTGTTTTAATCATTGTCTGTCTTCTCTTGATTTTTATACCAGTGATGCATGATGGCCTCAGCATTTCCCCAACGTAGGGGCTATGATCCCAAAAATGGGGGCCATATTATCCCGGAAGCTACCGGACTGACCATTGCATATTTCATCGACGGGGGTGGCATGCATCACCCTGAGTCCTGACCGACCCCCCCCCCATGAAGCTACTCCTGATTTATAAATATTGTAGTTGACTACAATGAGTATAGTGATTAATCTATAATACAGCATTTTATGTTATTCATATAATTATGAATATATTATTACAGCTTTAAATTTGAAGGTACAGAAGGTGGTGTTGCTGGTGTCTTCATTCGGGAAAAGGGTTTTGTAGCTACGAGTTCCCAACTACGTCACCTTTCCTCTCTTGTGTTATGCATGTATACGCAAAATTTGCAGCTATGAAATATTTAAGTAAAACATTATATTGTACATTATTGCATGCCCAGATAATCCCGGCTGATGCATTCAACTAACTCCCTTAGTTATTCGAAGCTTTCGGGAACCATAATTCAAGCCTGTACAGACTAAAATTGTGAAACTTAGGAACTTGTTCAACCTTTGGCTTGAGAAACATATACTGTTTGTTCTGTAAATTATGGGTGAACAATTGGGGGAGGGGTCACTCTTTTTAATTTCAACGCTTGATTACAGTTTGATAATGGCTTATTATAAAGTCTATCTCATTGAAGCCTCGTTTGGACAGCCAATATCTGCAGAATGCACGGTGCTCCCAAACATTATTCTCAAATAACAAGGGCACATCATCCATGTTTATTCTGGCCGAGATCGAATTTCCTGACCGGCTCCGGAATAACCTAACAATTGAGAATCGGATGTCAAACATATCCAGACGATCTTCTAGGTCCTTTCTCGTCGTGTCGGGGTTGAGATTCCCCACAAAGATGCGTTTAGAGTCAATCGGCCCTTTTGACCATGCAACCGTGACTACTTTCGTCTGTTCTGTCGTGATAGGTGTCCACTGCTTGACTGTGTATTTTATTTGTACCACGTGTGGTCAGATTTATATGCGATGAATTTGAATACGAATTATCTTCGCAGTCTGCAGATGAGTCATTGTTATCCATGTGATTATTTGGAGATGTATGACATCTATTCGGTTGTGAATGAACGGTCTGTTTAATCTGAGCGATTAATGACAAAAAGGGTACCTTCAAAGCCGCACTGCCCGCAGGACTGAAGTGGATGCCTCGGCTGTCTCGTTTGCTGTACAACTCACTCTTCACTCCGTGAATAGTTGAGAATTTCTCGCCGATATCTACACATTCAAATTGATCCCTCCTCGCACATACTTGGAACATAAAGTCATTCACTATGTTCACTGAACAGTTGTAATTGTTAGTGTAGAGACCTCTGCTTTTTAAAGGAATACTGTAGAATTTAAGGTTAGCATTTGGAAATATTTTCGAGATCACAGGAATGTCTTCTAACATATTGAGTGTGACGGAGTTAGAATTGCACTTATTCTTCGATATGTCGTTCGTTCCCAAGTGCACAAGCACATATTTGAACTATATTTAAACACTGGTAAGAAATTATATTGCACATTTGTTGATCTGAGGAAAGCCTTCGATACTGTATGGCGAAATGGGTTATGGGTAAAACTAAATAGAAATGGGATCACGGGTAAAAAATTTAATATAATAAATAGCATGTATAGTAGTAGTATTACGTCTTGTGTTATATCAAATAACAAGCGATGCAGGGGTGAGACAAGGAGTGATCTTGTCCCCTCTTTTAGTTTCATTCTTTATAAATGATATGGAGTCTTTCTTATCAGACTGCGCGATAAGTGGTCTGAGTTACGTAGAAATTTTATGTCAAAAACAGTTCGGCACATATATGAAGCTGCTTGTTATATTATATGCAGATGACACTGTCATATTTGCCGATGACAAATAAAGCATGCAACGAGCTCTTAATGCTTTCTTTGATTACACAGAAGCGTGAAGTTGAAGGTTAATGTTACCAAAACTAAAATGATAAATATTTTGCACACAAAAACCGAGACATTGGCCACGATTTATACTGGGTGGTGAACCAGTGGAGGTAGTCGAAAGATTGTCCTACCTTGGTATCACATTTTTCTATAATGGAAGGTTCTGCAAAGCGGTGAAGAGGATATCAGAAATAGGTACAAAAGCAATGCACGCACTAATTTGTAAAGTTAATAGCCTCGATCTACCGAAAGATGATTTGATACACATATTTGAACATGTAGTAGAACCTTGTATACTATATGGGTGTGAGTTTGGTGGCACGAGAACCTGAGCGCCCTTGAAAACATTTTGAACCAATTTCTAAAATTCATTCTCACGATGAAACGAAGCACACCGCAGTATATTGTTTATGGTGAATCAGGTAAAACACCACTGATAATAAAAGTAAAGATGCGTATGATAAGCTACTGGAGTAAATTATAAGCAAAGAAAGGGTCAATGGTGGCCCAAAAAATGCTGGGCCTGATTTCATATTTGAACTGCACTGAGACCGTAAATGGCAAAGAATTTCGATGGGTGAAAGAAGTTAAGAACATTTTCAATTCCGCAGGGTGTAGTGACCTATGGAGCAGACACAAACCATTAACGCGCACCCCAAATCGAACTTGTTAGAAAGTCCCTGACGGACCAACACATTCAGCAATGGCACGCCGAGATGACAAGATCTTCTAGAGGAGATTTTTTTTAGTAACATTAAAGAACATCCCAAACTTGATTTATATTTATCCGAGATTAATTTTTACCTGGCTAGCTTTCTATATATACTGAGACTCCGTTCTAGTAATCACCGCCTCCCAGTAGAAAACGGGAGGGGATGAAGAACAGAACATGTAACCTCTGTGAAGACGCTATTGGTGATGAATTCCACTTCGTGATTGAATGTAAGAAACTTAATGATCTTAGAACTAAATATATATACCGGAATATTATTGGAACCCACCGATAAGAGAGAAGTTTTACAAGCTTATGACTGTCCAAAATATATCTATTTTAACACGACTATGTGTGTTTATAAAGCTTAGATTAAAAAAATTGGAAATCTGATAAGTAAACTTATAGAAAACTTATTTTAATCATGACTATGGAATAATGCTTAAACTTTGTTCGCTCTATGACTGAGGAACATCAGGGCAATTTGTAAATACCTGTAAATACTTCTCTGTATTAATGCATATCTTCACAATATCGGGGCTTACCGAAGGTTGTGTGTGCATGTTTTGTCCATTTGTGTACACACATTTGTGTAGTATATGTTGTCATTTTGCATGTATGTTGTTTATCATGTGTCATGTTCCATATTAATTTATGGCTGATTTGTTAATAAATGCTATCTAGAGTATGCACTACACTCGATGTCTAGAGTATGCACTACACTCGATGGTATGACACAGTATGTATGTATATATATGGTTTTGTTGAAGGATATATATATATATATCCTTCAACAAAACAATCACCTTTTATAATGGAGGTCAGAGAAGATTGAATATTTTACACCGAAGGCTGAGAAATAACTACAGCGGCGTAAACTTTGACAAACTAAAGAATTATATTGCCATAACGCAAGCATGATCATCTGGACACCCATGTCAGGATGCTAACCATTTCTCTTTTTTTTATTGCACTCTTTGCAACGAAGCCCGAACTAACATGATTTCTCAAATTAATAACCTGAACATATACATTACTTCCGTGAGGGACCTTATTTTGGCATGTCCTATTTTAGCCACGACTTAAACACGCCTGTTAGAGATAGTCCAGACTTACATTTCAAATTCATTCCGCTTCCCATTACCGAATATACAAATCGTGCTTTTCCCAATAACAGCAACATGAACCACATTATTATTACAATTCTCAACATATTCAATACAATTAATGTAAAGTTACCCATTTCAAAAACTTGTTGTGTAATATTCAGTGAACAGGGAGAGGAACTGTTTTAAGTTATATAACTTATGTTCCAATCCCATGTGCACACTCATTCAATATGTCTATATATATGTTCATTTTATATTATGTTGTAATAATTGGGTCACAATAAATATGTTAAATTAATTGTTATGTATGTTTAAAGGTACTCAATCCGATGAGACGCTCCTAAATTACTATTTCTTTGGCTTCGGGGGATATTATTACTACTTAATTTTAGAGTTGTCCATCTTCATTTGCAAGAACGTCCGTTTGACCACGTGTTTCTGTGCCATTTATCATTGCAGATCTCGAGAAATAACAAACTTCAAAAAAAGATATCTGATCACTCTGCGCTTTGATGGGTGGGTTCCTCCAATCGAATCAAATATTTGTTACCCCCGAAACCAAAGAAATAGTAATTTAGGAGCGTCTGATCAGATTGAGTACCTTTAACCGAATGAATCTTATCTTATCGTATCACCGGAATCCGTCAGCGCATGCATTTCACAGTTTGGTATATGATTCTAACCAAAATTGTTATGGATGTTCAGCGTCACAATGACTTTCAAATCGTATTGCTTGCAAATTTTGTTCAGGCTAATTTTGAAATAGTGTGTCCTTCCTTGCAATTATAGTTCAGCCACCAGTTATCGGATCTCAACGAAATTTGGTATGCATGTTCGATCATAAAGGCTTTCCAATGAGTGTAAACTTGTGTTGTTCACCAGTTCGGTTCTAGAATTATTCTTCTTAGCCTGTTTTGAGAACAAAAATAATACCGCTCAGATATATTAGACGCGCGCAGATCGATCCAAATGAAAATGTGCATAAATCTCCATCATCATGGAAACTATAGTACATGAGGTCATCACACGGGATATAAATGTGTTGACGTTTTGGCAGATTTAATGTTTTAACGTTATCCTTCTTATAGTTTACCAAGGTCATTCAACATTTAATTAAGAAATAACCATTGTTTCGATTAAGATTATATATGCAGTTATAACCGAAACAGTTTGAAGACAAATTCTGTAACGCATAGCATGTTATATATAGTAAATTTGTTTCATAACTGCATCAGCTTAATCGAACAAGTTGTTTCTTACAATTTAATCGATCATTTCACAAGAGAGCCACCATAACTAGACAATATAATTAAAATGCGCGTGAAACTTTGAGATTATTTCCGACGACCCATTACGTGAAGTATATACCCCCTACGGTGAAGTAGATTATTGAGAAACAAGTAACAACAAAGAAATATAATCCCTGCATGCATTATTTGTTCAAAGCTATGGCCCAGGGTTTGTATACTGGTGGCCCAGGGTTTGTATACTGGTGGCCCAGGGTTTGTATACTGGTGGCCCAGGGTTTGTATACTGGTGGCCCAGGGTTTGTATACTGATGGCCCAGGGTTTGTATACTGGTGGACTATGATCTATAGGGTTTTAATTATAGAGTAGAGATTCATGGCATGATCTTTGATCAAAGTTGGTCTGGAATTTTGTGTGGAACGCGAAAAGACATAAACATATCAGACCAAATATATCCATACTCTATGGAACGCAACACAATTAAAGTGATGTGAAACACTCCGGTTGGGTGTGATCAAATACAAATGGAGAATAACTCTGGCTCAAAGTAGTTATTTTTACGAATATTAATCCAAACACACACCGTCATTCTTATATATTAATTAAATGCAATGACGCTAGATGGCGAAATCGTTTGCTCTAGTTTATCGCCCCTTGTTGCGTCCCGAATTGAGATGTAAATATTTACAATTGAGCGTAGTTCAGACGATGTTTTCTATGAAGTGGTATAGCCGATTTCTTTGAAATTTTCAGTGATGTTAGTAGAATGCTACATTCTCCAGTTTGGCATAGAGCCTGAGAACTAACTTATAAGTTTATCGCACTCGAACAAGTCCATAGTATGTCTTTAACCAGCCAATACGCACACGCTTGACTACCAAAAGATAACATATCGGGGTTCACGATATGATGGCTATTGGTATACAATCGCGACCACGGGAGGCACGTGATGTTCGATTGAATATCAGAATGTTGTGTATCATATAATACCATATCCCATAATATGTCAAATATAGCGAATTATCGATATATGAAATCAAACGAAAAAGCGAAATAGGAAAAACATCGAAAATCGAAATAGGAAAATACAGCGAAATAGCGAAATAGAGCGAAATATAGAACGAAATATAGAAAAATGAATTATTTTTATAAACGAAATAACGGAGATATTTGAAAAAAAAGTGTCTTTGACGAAATAACGGACATATTTGGAGAATTGTTTTGAAGAGCGTACCCCAAACCTCCCCCAAGCACACCCACCAAGGGAAGAATTTGACTTATAATTCTCCAGAGTTGATCTATTGTGGTGTTGCAATTTCTCATATAAATCGCCGTCATTTCGTCAAAAAAATTCTTTATAGAGTTATTATACCCTTCAGATTAAATATGATATTCAATCGAAAGCACGCGTGCCTCCCGTGGTCGCGATTATATGCCAATTGCCATCATATCGTGAACCCCGATATGTTATCTTTTGATAGTCAAGCTTGTGCGTATTAGGTGCTTTAACATCCATTTCTTATATTTATACACTCAACCGTGTCAACTGGCAGATAAAAGGATAATTTAACGACCATTTCTAACCTTATTCTCCTTGCTCTTTTCAAGTTGCGTCTACACACCATGAAAGCAAGTAGGCGTTTTCTTCGTGCGACTTCACGGGATGAAAATTCAGAAGTGTTGTCACTCAGAAACGTTGACGGTATAATATATATTTTATGATCAAAACAAAGAGAAAGCAGTGTGTTGTTCAATAGCAACATATGCATTACACCCTGCCACTAACTCGCGGCCATATTGGATCCACCAGGACCAGGGACGTGGCTAGAGGGTCTCCGTTGGGGTGGGGGTCCACCTTGAGGAATTTTAACTGCACCCCCCCCCCCCCCCCTTGAATCAGAATCCAAACACAAGTTTTGCATAATTCCATTTGCACCCCTTAAACCATTGTTCTATATTCCCGTTATGAGAACATTCAGATTCAGATATTTTACCCTGAAAAATTGCATAAATCCTAACATCTAGTGGTCTAACTCCAGACAAATGCTCACGGCTACGGACAAGAGGACACGCCGGGCTGACCATGGTTGTTCGGCCCGGTGTGAGAAAATATTGAAACCAAAACAAGAAAATCGCAATCCTAGCATAAAGAATGGCCTCAACTGAAGCTTTCCTATAGTGTTGGAAAATTCAAACCTCATACTCCCCCTCAGTTTGGAAAATTCTCCAACTGATGACCATTTCAATCCACAAGTTTGACCAAATGTAGTAAAATATTGTTTTGTTAAACTAATTAGTTGTTTTCTATTGGCCACGGGGGAGGGACAGTGACAAACCGGGCCGACCAGGGTTCGGCTCGGTGTGCGAAAATTTTGAAATCTGAACAAGAAAATCGCTAAATCCTAGCATCTAGACTAACCTCAAGCCTTCCTAGAGTTGGAAATTTCAAACCTGGCACCTCCACTATAAGGTTGGAAAATTTCCAACTGATGACAATTTCAATGACAATGTGACCAAATGTATGACAGTATTGTTTCTTAAATTAACTAGCAGTTTTTTGACTGGACACGGGGGAGGCACCAGGACACAAGCTTTCCAAGTGTTGGAAATTTCCAACCTGTCACCCCCCCCCCCCCTGAAGTTGGAAAATTTTCAACTGATGACCATTTCAGTCAAATTTTTTTACCAAAAATAGGAAAATATGCAAATATTGGTCCAAAAACAATTAATTCCCCCCAATAAATTGTTTTAAAATCAAACTACAAGAACATTTTCAACCTATTGTTGGTGTGAAATATCCAACTAATGTTTTGGCAGGAATGAAATTTCAAACTGTTGAAAAAATTTACCAAAGTTGGGGGTGAGACACCACTCCCCCCCAAACCCCCCCCCAACCCCCGCCCTGTCTCTGGCCAGGACCGGTTCCGTCGTTTCATAGATTCGTCCAACCCCGGTTCCAAGCTCCGTGCAGAGTTCAGTCCGGGCCCCCATGCACACAGGACTTACCGCTGCCCACACCAACACGTAATGTGAAGAAATGTCGCATTTATTTATTTGAGATTTTTGTACTTTACAATGCATTCTGCATTATTCTGAGAAAACGAACTGTCCATATTCATTTGGAAATCGTCTAGATCAAGCTAGAATGAATTGTAACTGACAAAACACTTTGAACAATAAAAATGTTAGATTTAATTAAGAAAATACACGTGCCGGCAGGGGCGGCGGAAGCTACAAAAAAGAGGGGGGGCACCAATTTTTTAAAACTATTTACTGCATGTATGAATTAAAAACTGTTCAAAAGTGCGCCAGCGCAAAGACTGTTTAGTATTATGTTATTCGGGCTTTGTTACTGTTATTAAAGATGAAAACAAGAAATAGTTTAAATGAGCTACTTACTTATTTTCCCAGCCAATGTATGATGTTATGATTACTGTATAGTCCAATTCACTCCAAATACGACATACACGTTGATATAGAAGAAACAATAATCACAGGTAACTTTGAATGTTAAATAACACTATAATATATATTTTTGTGAGTATGCAGCAGTAGCAAATTATTGTTCCTCACCTGCCCCATTGAACTTCTAAGGTATGTTTTTACACGTCGCAGTGCGGAGAACGATCGCTCTCCGGATGCCGAACTCATTGGGGCCAGGTAGTATATCTGGAGAAGGGAACGAACATTGGGCAAGGCATCCAGCATTGCCGTATCACCTTCGAACAATGATCTGACTGTATCCATTAATGTGACCATTTTAACTTCTGGATTGCTTCGTTTTATATATCCTTTAAGAAGTTTCAACTCAGCTTTGTGAAGGACAGTGAAATTTAGGTCATTATCGTATAGGTGTCTCTGAGTGTGTCCGGAATATTCTCCACGACATTCCCATTGGCAGAATCTATTATGACACGCTCTATGCTAATGAGGTGTTCGTATGACTTGTGGTCAAATCTTCGCTTAATCTCCAGCATGCACGAATCTAGCGCCCCTTTAAATTGTACCGTGTACATGGATTCCGCATTTGTTGGTGCATAATGGACAGAATTTCCATGCTGGAGTTTGCGCGGTACCTTTCGCTGTCTTGGTAGGGATGGATCACCAGCAACTGAGCTTAGTCTGGCATATGTTACAGTCCTGTGATATAATGTTGATGCATCATCACGCTGTCTTTGGAGGCTGTCTAGAAGGGAGTCGACGCATTTTAGTGTTGTCTGTGCTGTCATAGATGGCGACTGTAGTGTAGTCGCCACCTGCTCACATACTGCAAAAATATCCATTGATGCGGTGAGGCTGAAAAACACAGCAAACGTTTCCATCTTCTTCGCTAAGCCATTAGCTTTGTCCCGGACCTCAGCCTTGTTTGTGTCTTTAACTATATGTAACAGTGTCTTGTGTATAGCCTGATAGTTGTCGATGACCCCACTAATAGACTTTGATCGCACTGTCCATCGCGTGGGGCACAGCAGGTGCAGATTGCTGAAGTCCTCGTTGTCTTCTTGCGCAATACTTTGATAACGAGCCATGCGTTTTGGTGATGCCCTGATGAATGTGGCCAGTGTTTGCACAAAGGATAAGGTATCCCTAATGACACTTGATACAAAGGCAGTGTATATATATCGCTGATGTATTCTCGGCCAGGGGCGGTGGAGCCGGGGGCACGGGGGGCACGTGCCCCCCCCCACCTTTTCCCCCAATTATGGGTATATTCCAATACTAAATACATTGGAGAAAATAATTTTATTCCAAAGGAAACATGCCATTACTAGACACATGTGTTTAAACTTAGCAGTTATGCCAAGTGCTATGGCCATGTCTAGCAAGATAGATGGTAAGTTAATTGCTTGGTCAATATTGACACTGTGTCTGAGTAATTGCCCTCTGGGAATTTTACTACAGACTTTTAGTTCTTTGTAGAGCCCAGGTCTTCTAAGGATACCACCAGGGCCATGTATTGGACACAGCAGCTTGTCCAATTAAAATCACATTCATCATACCAATCAAAGGTTTAAATTTTAGTGTCTTCAATAAAAGTGCAAACCTGTGGCTTGGCAGTTATATATAAGTTTCATGCCAAGGTGGCCAAGATCCTGATATGGGATCACATACAGTCAGTGGTGGCGCCAGTGGGGGCACGGGGGGGGGGGCTATAGCCCCCTTGTCGGTGAGCTCTAGGCCCCTCGTCGGGAGGACCTGTCGGGGATTTTCTATATGTAGGTCGATTGTGTGTATAAGATGAAGTAATCATGTACAGACTGGCAGTGTGGGAAAGTGTCAGAGAGAGAACATACAGCGGAATATATCCCACACAAAATATTCATGGCACATGTTCCCATTAAATCCGGGGGTATTCCCCTGTATTGTTACACCATCGGCCTTTTAGTGGTAATGAAATTCTATTGAAACATGTGTGCTTTATCATTGCTGGTTACTCTGGCATTCGTCACAATGGCCACATTGGTCTATAGAACCACATATTAGCTATATCCCCGACAGTGAAACACCATGCTGGCACTTGCAACTAATGAAATTAGAAATTAGAACTGACACAGAAGACAAGTGGCCTCCCTAGAATATAGGAATTTTCACAACAATTCATGGGTTTTAATCTTCGAGTTATCTCATCTGCTAACGATGGCTGATGTATTGCTAAACTTTATGACGACTCCCTAGCATTTTGGCCCGGCCCCGGAACCACCCCTGCATACAGTACCATTTGATGCTGAGTATTCATTCGAATAACTTGACTACGATTTTTATCAATTCAGCTAAATTTCAATATTACTGACAAACAAGAAGAGTTAGAATAATTATTTTCTGCACGAAGTTTACTCTGTATAGGTGAGTGATATAATTTATTAAAAACATTTTATTTTATTTTATTAATTTATTGCTACTGGTAGAACACATTTTCAAAAATGGTAATATTTTTTGTTTACGTCTGCCGTAGGATGTACTATAATTGTAATTTTAATTTAAAGATTTTTAATTTGCGATATATTAATGAAATATGTTTGATTATGCGATCGGAGTGCGACTCCGGCTTCATCACGATTGCTAAGCCATATCTATTGTATATGCTACATTATGAAGATATTAGATATATCAACAAACTGTTTTTAATACATATTGGTTAGCAAGCTTTCATTCAAAATTAAATACAATATATATTGGATTGTATGTATGACCAGTTCCAGAACTGATTTAAGCTTTAATTATGTTTCAGCTCAGCAACCATGCCCAGAGCCAGGCCAGACAAGGAATCCCAAAAACAACCGAGCACACCAAATGTCAAGACTGGCATTCAAACACTAACCAGTTTCTTGGTAAAAGTTACGAAGCCATCTAAAGTGAATGACTCGGAGGATCACCATGAAAGTGGCACGCCTGATGACGAAAAACAGGACTCTACCACTACCACCATGTCTGATATTCAAATTCCAGATGAAACTAATATGGAGGATTACTCAGTTCCTAATGGGCAACGCCCATCGTGTGGAAACATATGTTGTTCGCAGGAATCTCGGTTTAAGCCAACTACCGATGAAATAACGCATACATCAGTGAAACAAGAAACTGGAAAGGATAAATCGAAAAAAGTTAGATTGTGTCCGGCATCTGTTTTTGAGCGTTCTTGGGTCACATACTGTTTAACCGCGGAGACAGTATTCTGTAATGCATGCAGACGAGCAAAACAGCATAATCTTGTTTCATTGAGCCACTGTGAGGAGCCGACCTTCACCACTACTGGATTTTCCAACTGGAAAAAGTGTCACGACACACTGGATAAACATGCATCATCGCATGCACATTCTGAGGCAGTGGAAGCTCTCATGAACTTTAACAATAAAATGTGTATAGGTCGACAGCTGGACAATACATACAAAATAACACAAAACAAGAATCGAGACATGTTGATTAAACAAATTCAGTGTATCCGTTTCCTCGCTCGTCATGGACTAAGTATTCGTGGAAAAGATGAATCGGAGGGAAACTTGGTTCAACTACTGATTTTAAAATCTGACGACGCACCAAAGTTCAGCTCGTGGATTGAAAATGGCAAATATATGTCGCATGACATTGTAAATGAACTGATTGAGATCATGGGAAATTGTGTTCTCAGTGCGGAAAATTTTGAATGACATAAAAGTTAAATCCAAACTGTATTCGATAATTTCAGACGAATCGCGCGACATCAGTAATGTGGAACAAATGACATGTGTAATTAGATGGGTATGTGCATACGACCTGAGTGTAAAAGAGGATTTCATCGGATTATATTCCTTGGAAAAAACAGACGCCGAAACGATAACAAAGGCAATTAAAGGAGAGTGGCTAAAATGCAAGCTTGGCAGTTTTTAAGGCAGGTGACTAAAAGACAAGCTTTGCGGTTTGAAATTTTGTTAAAGCCTTTTAAACGCTGTTTTCGCGTGAATTGTGCGGGAATAGCACCAGTTAATTACGTATATGGCCCATTTTCGTAAATTAATCGACAATAGTCGCAGTAATGTCCCCGATTGGTTAAAATCACAATGCTACATCAAAACAAGAATATAACATAATTGAACAAGTTTGATTAGTTGCATGGACGATCATTAATGGGTACACGTTGACAACATTTGGTGGGTATCATTTTGCCTCGGTTTGGTCCGGGTATAATTTTGCCTTGGCTTGGCGGTTCGGTGAGCGGTCATATAAAAGTCGAAAATTCTAAGTACACAATGTTAAAAACCGCCAAGCTCGAGTATATATGTGAAGAACGATAACGATTTTACATGTTTTACATGAAAACTAGCTGGGACATGTTTTAGAAACGAGAAATCTCAGGAAATTCAGCTTCATATTTTGATTTAAAATTCGAGCTTGGCGGTTCGGTGGTCGGTCATGAAAATGTCCAAAATTCTTAATATAAAATATTCAAAACCGCCAAGCTCGAGTATATTTGTGACGAATGATAATCATTTTACATGTTTTTGCATAAAAACTAGCTGGAACGTGTTTTAGAAACGAGAAATCGACGGAAATTCAGCTTCATATTTTGATTTTAACTTCGAGCTTGGCGGTTCGGTGGTCGGTCACCTAAAAGTCGAAAATTCTCAGTATACAATATTCAAAACCGCCAAGCTCGACTGTGAGAGTGATAAATGATAATCAATAAACGTGTTTTCAGATGCAAACTATGTGCAAATGGTGTTTAAAAGGAGAAATCGGCCAAAAATCGACAAGAAATCTGCGCAAAAAAGCGAATGTTTTCATTCGGGTTAACACACCCCCTATATATTAACCAGCCATCGGTCATCAAAATGTAAAAAATTCTTAATATAAAATATTCAAAACCGCCAAGCTCGATTATATTTGTGAAGAATGATAATCATTTTACATGTTTTTACATGAGAACTAGCTGGAACGTGTTTTAGAAACGATAAATCGGCCGAAATTCAGCTTTATATTTTGATTTAAAATTCGAGCTTGGCGGTTCGGTGGTCGGTCATCAAAATGTCAAAAATTCTTCGTATATAATGTTCAAAACCGCCAAGCTCGATTATATTTGTGAAGAATGATAATCATTTTACACGTTTTTACATAAAAACTAGCTGGAACGTGTTTTAGAAACGAGAAATCGGCGAAAATTCAGCTTAATATTTTTATTTAAAATTCGAGCTTGGCGGTTCGGGAGAAAACCGCCAAGCTCGACTATGAGAGTGATAAATGATAACCATTCAACATGTTTCGAATAAAAAACTTAGTCCAACTGGTGTTTAAAAAGAGAAATCGACAAAAAATCGACAAGAAATCTGCGTAAAAAGACGATGTTTTGATTTTGTGACCACGCCCCCTATTAACCAACCAATCGGGGACATTACTGCGACTATTGTCGATTAATTTACGAAAATGGGCCATATAAGTAATTAACTCGTGCTATTCCCGCACAATTCACGCGAAAACAGCGTTTAAAAGGCTTTTAAAAAATTTCAAACCGCCAAGCTTGTCTTTTAGTCACCTGCCTAAAACTGCGAAGCTTGGCGCCAAGCTTGCATTTTAGGCACTCTCCAATTAAAGACATTTTCTTGCGCTGTGGGTTACTTATTCAACATTGTAGGTGGCAGGCTTATGACGGTGCCGCAAGTATGTCCGGTGTTTTAAGTGGCGTATCAACTAGGATTACTGCAGAGAATCAATCAGCGATATACATACACTGCTCAAACCATAAATTGGATTTGGCTCTACAGGAATGTGCCGCTGTATCAAGTGTCATTAGGGATACCTTATCCTTTGTGCAAACACTGGCCACAGTCATCAGGGCATCACCAAAACGCATGGCTCGTTATCAAAGTATTGCGCAAGAAGACAACGAGGACTTCAGCAATCTGCACCTGCTGTGCCCCACGCGATGGACAGTGCGATCAAAGTCTATTAGTGCGGTCATCGACAACTATCAGGTTATACACAAGACACTGTTACATATAGTTAAAGACAAAAACAAGGCTGAGGTCCGGGACAAAGCTAATGGCTTAGCGAAGAAGATGGAAACGTTTGCTGTGTTTTTCGGCCTCACCGCATCAATGGACATTTTTGCAGTATGTGAGCAGGTGGCGACTACACTACAGTCGCCATCTATGACAGCACAGACAACACTAAAGGTTACACTGGTGTAAATGTTTTCCATAGGCCTCAGTGCTAACGTTTTAGCGTATAGTGTTGGCAATATAAATGTTGGGTCCCAAATTTTCTTTAAATCTGAAAAATTTACATTTGGGGAAACTTTTTACACAAAAAAATCATGTCTGTCTAGCAGGGAATTCGCCTTTAAATCTTATGTTTTCGTAACTAGTGTCAGAACCGCATAAAAAAATACAGTCATATTTTGGACCACACCAAAAAATTCAAACTTCACTACAAAGGGTTAATTCCTGTGCCAATGGTTATTTTACCTATGGGAAATCATAGGGAAGAGGTGTGATGATTTTTTATGTGAAAAGCACACAAGGCTATTGACCAATCAGGGCCCAGTGTCTATTTTATTCTCTCCTATATATTCCTCCCGCATCCGCTAAATGTCACTCGGAACCTTATTTACACCAGTGTAACCTAAAGCGATAGCCCGCTTTTTCGCGGAATAATTGTAACTCCCTACATTTCTTCAGAATTGCCCATCAATGGAAAAAATGTGTTCAAAAACAATATCACTTCTGTGGTTATTTATTTATCACACACAATTTAACCCCACCCCCTTTAACAAATTATTCATCAAAAAAGCACAATTGTCCACCACCAGTCATGTTCAGGCCCCATTTTCACTCAGTTTTAGGGGTCTGGTGTTGCAAACTTGGATCAGCTATGGAAGACTGTACAATATTCTTTCCATGAGAGAACTTCTGGTGATGTGAGGTCATTGAGTCCAGATCTGATCAGCTGAGCATCAAGCGCATGACTTTATCAGCACATTGAAGAATAAAATATGACATTTTCAGGTCTGCAAGGGTGATCCAAGATAACTGGATGTGGGTGTATATTGAATTAGTTGAATAAAGATATGCTCTCTTTGAATTGCTGAAGCATTTTCTTAAATGTGTCCAAGTTTTAGTGCTATTAACCTTCAAATGACCATACCCACCAGTGGAAATGACACACTTTTATGATATATAACTGTATATCACTGGCTATAAAATCCAAAATACTTGTTAGATTAGGTTCTTATAACAATTGATATATGTGTCGTTGGCGTGCTCATGTTATGGGTCATTTGCATTATCATGTGACTATTACCACCTTGAAATTTTTTGAAAATACCTTGAAAAATTGGCATTTTTTATGAAAAATCTTACAATTTTTTTGGCTGATGTAAGTGAAAGAAGATATCAGCAGCAAGAATAGCCACACCAAGCATGAGATATTCATTGGACTGAAAGACCAGGCTCTGTAAAATGCATTAAAATGCTTTAAAGTGACTCCCAGGAATCAAAAATGATAAAAAGCTATTTTTTCCCTTTAGGTTACACTGGTGTAAATGTTTTCCATAGGCCTCAGTGCTAACGTTTTAGCGTATAGTGTTGGCAATATAAATGTTGGGTCCAAAATTTTCTTTAAATCTGAAAAATTTACATTTTGGGAAACTTTTTACACAAAAAAATCATGTCTGTCTAGCAGGGAATTCGCCTTTAAATCTTATGTTTTCGTAACTAGTGTCAGAACCGCATAAAAAAATACAGTCATATTTTGGACCACACCAAAATATTCAAACTTCACTACAAAGGGTTAATTCCTGTGCCAATGGTTATTTTACCTATGGGAAATCATAGGGAAGAGGTGTGATGATTTTTTTATGTGAAAAGCACACAAGGCTATTGACCAATCAGGGCCCAGTGTCTATTTTATTCTCTCCTATATATTCCTCCCGCATCCGCTAGATGTCACTCGGAACCTTATTTACACCAGTGTAACCTAAAATGCGTCGACTCCCTTCTAGACAGCCTCCAAAGACAGCGTGATGATACATCAACATTATATCACAGGACTGTAACATATGCCAGACTGAGCTCAGTTGCTGGTGATCCATCCCTACCAAGACAGCGAAAGGTACCGCGCAAACTCCAGCATGGAAATTCTGTCCATTATGCACCAACAAATGCGGAATCCATGTACACGGTACAATTTAAAGGGGCGCTAGATTCGTGCATGCTGGAGATTAAGCGAAGATTTGACCACAAGTCATACGAACACCTCATTAGCATAGAGCGTGTCATAATAGATTCTGCCAATGGGAATGTCGTGGAGAATATTCCGGACACACCCAGAGACCTATACGATAATGACCTAAATTTCACTGTCCTTCACAAAGCTGAGTTGAAACTTCTTAAAGGATATATAAAACGAAGCAATCCAGAAGTTAAAATGGTCACATTAATGGATACAGTCAGATCATTGTTCGAAGGTGATACGGCAATGCCGGATGCCTTGCCCAATGTTAGTTCCCTTCTCCAGATATACTACCTGGCCCCAATGAGTTCGGCATCCGGAGAGCGATCGTTCTCCGCACTGCGACGTGTAAAAACATACCTTAGAAGTTCAATGGGGCAGGTCAGGAACAATAATTTGCTACTGCTGCATACTCACAAAAATAGAGCAGATGAGTTAAACCTAGACAGTATTGCCAAAGAATTTGTCAGCAGAAACGACCAACGACTAAAATTCTTGTTTGAAGTTTTAAACAGGGCGATGACAAGACTAGTACATTGGCTGGGAAAATAAGTAAGTAGCTCATTTAAACTATTTCTTTTTTTCATCTTTAATAACAGTAACAAATCCCGAATAACATAATACTAAACAGTGTTTGCGCTGGCGCACCTTTGAACAGTTTTTAATTCATACATGCAGTAAATAGTTTTAAAAAATTGGTGCCCCCCCCCCACTTTTTTGTAGCTTCCGCCGCCCCTGTTCTCAGCAGTAATCCTAGTTGATACGCCACTTAAAACACCGGACATACTTGCGGCACCGTCATAAGCCTGCCACCTACAATGCTGAATAAGTAACCCACAGCGAAATAAATGTCTTTAATTGCCTTTGTTATCGTTTCGGCGTCTGTTTTTTCCAAGGAATATAATCCGATGAAATCCTATTTTACACTCAGATCGTATGCACATACCCATCTAATTACACATGTCATTTGTTCCACATTACTGATGTCGCGCGATTCGTCTGAAATTATCGAATACAGTTTGGATTTATCTTTTATGTCATTCAATATTTTCCGCAGAACACAATTTCCCATGATCTCAATCAGTTCATTTACAATGTCATGCGACATATATTTGCCATTTTCAATCCACGTGCTCAACTCTGGTGCGTCGTCAGATTTTAAAATAAGTAGTTGAACCAAGTTTCCCTCCGATTCATCTTTTCCACGAATACTTAGTCCTTGACGAGCGAGGAAACGGATACACTGAATTTGTTTAATCAACATGTCTCGATTCTTGTTTTGTGTTATTTTGTATGTATTGTCCAGCTGTCGACCTATACACATTTTATTGTCAAAGTTCATGAGAGCTTCCACTGCCTCAGAATGTGCATGCGATGATGCATGTTTATCCAGTTTGTCGTGACACTTTTTCCAGTTGGAAAATCCAGTAGTGGTGAAGGTCGCTCCTCACAGTGGCTCAATGAAACAAGATTATGCTGTTTTGCTCGTCTGCGTGCATTACAGAATACTGTCCCCGTGGTTAAACAGTATGTGACCCAAGAACGCTCAAAAACAGATGCCGGACACAATCTAACTTTTTTCGATTTATCCTTTCCTGTTTCTTGTTTCACTGATGTATGCTTTATTTCATCGGTAGTTGGCTTAAACCGAGATTCCTGCGAACAACATATGTTTCCACACGATGGGCGTTGCCCATTAGGAACTGAGTGATCCTCCATATTAGTTTCATCTGGAATTTGAATATCAGACATGGTGGTAATGGTAGAGTCCTGTTTTTCGTCATCAGGTGTGCCACTTTCATGGTGATTCTCCGAGTCGTTCACTTTTTTAGATGGCTTCGTAACTTTTACCAAGAAACTAGTTAGTGTTTGAATGCCAGTCTTGATATTTGGTGTGCTCGGTTGTTTGTGGGATTCCTTGTCTGGCCTGGCTCTGGGCATGGTTGCTGAGCTGAAACATAATTAAAGCTTAAATCAGTTCTGGAACTGGTCATACATACAATCCAATATATATTGTATTTAATTTTGAATGAAAGCTTGCTAACCAATATGTATTAAAAACAGTTTGTTGATATATCTAATATCTTCATAATGTAGCATATACAATAGATATGGCTTAGCAATCGTGATGAAGCCGGAGTCGCACTCCGATCGCATAATCAAACATATTTCATTAATATACCGCAAATGAAAAATCTTTAAATTCAAATTACAATTATAGTACATCCTACGGCAGAAAAAATGTGTTCTACCAGTAGCAATAAATTAATAAAATAAAATAAAATGTTTTTAATAAATTATATCACTCACCTATACAGAGTAAACTTCGTGCAGAAAATAATTATTCTAACTCTTGTTTGTCAGTAATATTGAAATTTAGCTGAATTGATAAAATTCATAGTCAAGTTATTCGAATGAATACTCAGCATCAAATGGTACTGTATGCAGGGGTGGTTCCGGGGCCGGGTCAAAATGCGAGGGAGTCGTCATAAAGTTTAGCAATACATCAGCCATAATTAGCAGATGAGATAACTCGAAGATTAAAACCCATGAATTGTTGTGAAAATTCCTATATTCTAGGGAGGCCACTTGTCTTCTGTGTCAGTTCTAATTTCTAATTTCATTAGTTGCAAGTGCCAGCATGGTGTTTCACTGTCGGGGATATAGCTAACATGTGGTTCTATAGACCAATGTGGCCATTGTGACGAAAGCCAGAGTAACCAGCAATGATAAAGCACACATGTTTCAATAGATTTTCATTACCACTAAAAAGCTGATGGTGTAACAATACAGGGGAATACCCCCGGATTTAATGGGAGCATGTGCCATGAATATTTTGTGTGGGATATATTCCGCTGTATGTTCTCTCTCTGACACTTTCCCACACTGACAGTCTGTACATGATTACTTCATCTTATACACACAACCGACCTACATATAGAAAATCCCCGACAGGTCCTCCCCGACGAGGGGGCTAGAGCTCCCCGACAAGGGGGCTATAGCCC
The DNA here is from genome assembly GCA_032622095.1 of Siphonodentalium dalli. Taxonomy (NCBI): domain Eukaryota; kingdom Metazoa; phylum Mollusca; class Scaphopoda; order Gadilida; family Siphonodentaliidae; genus Siphonodentalium; species Siphonodentalium dalli. The sequence continues at coordinate 164,861,431 of CP136063.1, read as the reverse complement.
CCCCCCCCGGTGCCCCCCACTGGCGCCACCCCTGACTGTATGTGATCCCATATCAGGATCTTGGCCACATTGGCATGAAACTTATATATACCTGCCAAGCCACAGGTTTTCAGTTTTATTGAAGACACTAAAATTTAAACCTTTGATTGGTATGATGAATGTGATTTTAATTGGACAAGCTGCTGTGTCCAAGACATGGCCCTGGTGGTATCCTTAGAAGACCTGGGCTCTACAAAGAACTAAAAGTCTGTAGTAAAGTTCCCAGAGGGCAATTACTCAGACACAGTGTCAATATTGACCAAGCAATTAACTTACTATCTTGCTAGACATGGCCATAGCACTTGGCATAACTGCCAAGATTAAACACATGTGTCTAGTAATGGCATGTTTCCTTTGGAATAAAATTATTTTCTCCAATGTATTTAGTATTGGAATATACCCATAATTGGGGGAAAAGTGGGGGGGGCGTGCCCCCTGTGCCCCCCCCCCCCCGCCACCCCTGCGTGCCGGCAGCGTTCAGACATCGCCTATCTGTAGCTGAACTTTGTTTTGCAGCTTGCCCCGGTTCCGTGGGTTTAGTGCTAGTGCTTCGGGTCAAAGTTCTGGAGTAACATTTCCATATATAGCGCTTTTGAATATTCATGACTTCCATATATGGAAATGCTATTGCAGAACTTTTACCTGTAGCACTAAAACCACGAAACCGGACCTGGTACATGTAGATCCAATATGGCCGCGAGTTAGTGTGTACGGGCCTCGCACATTTGTTCGAATTTTTATTTTTAGTGGATATTCACAAAATCACGCCTTTTTTCCTATCCACCAAGTGTAATGTGACTATGAGGAGTAACTCTTTCCATTCACAATTCAGCAGAATTCTGAGATTTCATTGTTAAAAATAGTGTTACTCCTCTTAGCATGTTCATATACGTTTGGAAAACTTTGTATTCACATATTAAAGGTACTCAATCCGATCAGACGGCCCCCATATCATCAAGATACAACAGCAAAATTTCTTCAAAATACACTTTAGTTATCAGAATCGATTTCTTGCAACAACAAAATGCTAACCACTGTCAACTATGGTATCAAATTTCCCAAAACTTGTTATTTATCAACATTTTGTTCAACAAAATATAGCCCAAAATGTCGCCTCGCATATATAAGAGAATGCATTGACCTAACAATTCTTTATCATGTTTTATAAATTTTTCTTACTTTCTCTAACAATTGTTATCATTTTCTCTCATTTTTTTCTTACATTCCTTTACAATTTTTATCATTTTTTTTATCACTTTATATGTACATTCTATAACAATTTTTATCACATGATTAGCACTATATTCCGATGTAATATTCGAGCGTAATAGACACGTGTAATATCGTCGCGTGCAATGACGTCACGCTGCTCTTCGGGACAATGATCGCTGGCTGCAGTTAATTGTTGTTTTCGATAAAATTTTAGCGATTATATGATCATGTGATAAAAAGTATCTCAAACTCGTTCTATTTTATACGTAATTTATCAACCTCGTCCACTAAATTCTATTTGAGCCTCGGTAAACCTCGGCTCAAATCGAATTTAGTGAACTCGGTTGATAAATTCCGTATAAAATAGTAACTCGTTTGAGATCCTCTATTTATCATTTTTTCTTATATTCTTTAACAATTTTATAATTTTTTATAATTTGTTCTTACATTCTTTATCATTTTTTTCTTATATTCTTTAACAAATTTTATCATTTTTGATACTTTTTTTAATATTTTTTCTTACATTGTTTAACAATTATAAAAAATATTATAAAATTTGTTAGGCCAATGCGTTCTATTATATAAGAGGCACAGACACAGGGTTTTCGCAACAAAATCAGAAATCACCCGTCATGAATGAGTGTTAAAGATTTACTTGGGCTTGCGTATTCTTCCCGTCTTTTTGTTTTCAGGAATGTGGACGATAATACTATGCCTACATGTACACAAAAACGTTGAGCATAAATGAAATGAACCGAATATGTATACAACTATGCGAAAGCGATAAAATATTGGTCAATCTATGATCGCCGTTAATCCCCTCGATTGGATAACTACGCCCTCTTATGGTGTATTCTGTGAAGGTATTTTGACCTGTGATAGGAGCGATGTAGATATCTCGCAGAACAACACATTTCGGCTTTCACGAGTTATTTTTGGAAAATGTAGCAGTACGAAAAGTAATGTCCTATTCCCACAATATAACACAAAAGGTGACATCAGATGTTTTTTTTCAGGGAATATTTTCCAAGGTTAATAATATAGCCAAGACATCATGGATCATTTGCAGAAGATGTATTTTAATTTCGATAAATATACAACAAACTGTTTTATCCGCATACGCCAAACATTATGACAAATCAAAAAATCTGAACGACGTTAAAGGCACGTGAGGCCTTAATCGTCGAAAATATTCATATTTGTTCCAAACACCGTAAACAGAAAAACATTAAAACGCATACAGTTTCGTTCATATATACCATGACCATCGTGTAAACAGCATGTTATCATAAATACCTACTATATTTTACCTAAGCAAGAGCCTGATTGGGTTACAGAGGACAACACAATGCTACTGGCTAATCACACACTCTTTATTAGTTCCCGATCAGGAATTCACCAACAAAGAACGCTATTTATGTTTACCGTCATAATATAAACAAACACCAGAAAAGTTACTTTTTATGCTTTTGTTTACATAACAATGGTTAAACATATGAGAATAATATACTGTTTATGCGACATTTCTTATTTATATTAGACAAAGTCTGTCTACATTTTGATGTTCTTTCTGTTTGTGGCGTTTTTTGACGGGTGGAAATATTTTCACAGGATACCCACCGCCAAGACCAACCGTACCTTTAAAGAGGTAAAGGAAAACAACTTAGATGAGAAAGGATTAATCAACAATGTCTGACGTTGCATATTTAATATATACTGTATAATAATATATAATAATAAAATAGTAGCATAATAATAAATGTATTGTATTTGCACTGTATTATTATGAACTGTTTTCTGTTTTTATATTCGTTACTAGTGTTATTTTTTACGAATAAAATTTATTTTTAAAAAGAAAATAGGAGCTATGGGGTAACTTTGATTAATATCTTACTCGCTATATTGCTTAGAGGTTAAACATTTTGCAGGATGTATGTATAGAACTTCGCGGATGTCTCATTGTTGAAGTATTTAACTTTTATGACCGCGTTAATTGCTTTCGATACTTAGATATGAACAATGGCTGGGCCGCTCTTGATTATTCTATTACAGGGACACAATGCATAATATAACAGCTAACATTGCTGATGAAGTATGTCTCAGTTGGATTCCCAACTGTTGGAATATAGACTAAATGTCGTATTGCGAAGTATCGGGGTGTATTTAATCAGATTAGTAGATTTTTGGTCCACATTTAGAGGCTTTATGCTGTGGTGAATGAGAAACATTCAGTGATAGGCGGCCTTTGTTGCAATAATTTGAATGATTAGTTGTTTTAACGGAATTATCAAGTGGTGCATTCATGAAACCAGTATATGATATATTTTATATATATGCAATAATATGATCATGAGGGCGTTACCATTTCTGACTATGGTTTTCTTGTCCTATATATCGCGGCGATGTCTATTCGATCGACGACCACAGATAGCTTCGCGTTGATCCTCGCCCGGTCTAAACTATCTGGACTATATATGAACCCAGTTTGGAATACGAATCATCGTGTTTTTGTTTTCATTATTTAGGATCGGTTCGACAATATTGTGTGCATCCTGGTACAGATGAACTGAATTGTTCACACCTCAAATTTCCGGCGCCAATCATGCACGCACATCGTTCTAAACCACTTTATGCAACAGTACTTCGATCATGATACTTCCTTATAGTTCACATATATTGTCATACGGTGCATGCCTCGAGACAAATAACAATTTATTATCTAATGCTCGTAATTGATCCGAAAATCCATTCCCCTTTACAGTTAATGTGTAGCCGCTGGCAATTGAATCACATACCGTTGGTACCGGTTTTTACTCTGTGTAAAATCATTGATACTCCGAACAATAAATGTGACGGTTTGACTGATGCGGCAAATATTATTTTAATTCGCCGAATTAATTTATTTGCCATGTAGGAGTGGTGATTGTTGGGCAACAATAATTTTTCGTAAATCTGATCCATGTACGGTGTATTGTTACTTTGCGAACAAAATACGCCCTCGTCAATATGAACTGAACCGCAAGGTTGTTGCAAACACAAGGTCGGGTGCTTTTTATGACTTCACTATACGACTGGTGTGCAGTTCATTGGCATTGTGAAAGGGCGTGTTGATTCTCCAACATGGCTTTCGTCGTCCTTTCGATGCGTTTGCGGATTTCTTTCGTCTTTGTTTTAATTGTGATGATCAAATTAGCGTCCAGCAGATGGGTAAGTCTGAATTAACTGGCGTGTTATACATGATTTCTTTTTGTGAGTTACCGAAAGAACGGGGGGTCTAACATCCTACCTCTACTGTCCCCTGGCAACATGTCAACCGCTCGAAATTCCAATCATGAATTCGGAAATGTCAGACAGCGCAATAGGTGTGTAGAATGTAGATTATCCTGATATTTGTCACATCCTACCACATTTGATGTCAGACAAGATGTTCTTGCTTTTAATCACATATTATACGCTCAGCATGTTTTTCTGGTTCATTATATAGCTCAATAAGAACCTAGTTGGGGTCGAAATATGTTCAATATAGACATGTTTCAAAACGAAATAAGTCACATGTGGCATTATTTGAGCAATATGTTCTATACAAGCTTATTTACCGTGGTAATGTGTTTTCATGGTGGCCCGCGCCATTCAACATGATAACGGGTATAAGTTCACGGTGTACTTATTTTAGAACAAGTAAGTCCAATATGAACCTATTTGCACGAGAATATGTTGTTAACCCTTTCTAAACTAAATATTCATTGACGAGTAGTTACCTTAGGGAATGCTCAGATAATAAGTTCAACGCGGTCGTTTGTTGAAGTTATTATCTGAACATTTCCCATTTATGAATATGAATCATTTTGCTCTTTTGTTATACGCCCGTTTTTAGAAAACGGAACGTATTGTATTATTGGTCCGTCCTGCGTATCGCCTGTCTAGCAGTCCGTCGAGAATCCCGACCGTCCGTCCGTCCGTCTGTCCGTCAGTTCGCTTTTTTAGTTTCCGAATGATAACTTTAGTATATCTGAACTGAATGGAAATAAATTTGGTATGTAAATTTACAAGCCTAAAATACAGGCCAATTTTCGCCAGAGTTATGGTCCGTTGTTGGAATTACCCCGTGCGTATTTTGACACGCGCTGACGATGCTATTGTTATCTTTTTGCATGACTGTCGTCTGCTTTTAATGAACTGAACACCCCTCAAAATGAATAATAGACCGTTCCAATATATTTTGTATAACTGTGGGAGAATCCATTTAGTATAGAAAGGGTTAAATCCTGATTTCACACACCCCCTTCTCCAGATAAAGAATTCCAGAAATGATGTGGACTGTTTTCCGGAAGTCACAAAATCCAACATATTCTCGTGCAAATTTGTTTATATTGAACCTAGATATTCACATAGGTTCATATTGCCATATATTGGACTTACTTCGTTTTGAAATACATTCATATTGAACACATTTCTACTTATATGACCCAGGAGAACAGGCTACATGAAATAGAAGATGCCAATCGAAGAGTTCTAATACAAGGGTACTGGGTGAAGCTGTGAAATTGTGTCTGGCCCAAGGCGATTCTGGAGTTTCAATTAGTTTAAATTGGTATTGTAACTAAATCCGGCCATTAATGGGACCATCTTCTTTTATACTCCACATAATATATGCCAAAATGAATGAATTTGAGCATGGATTAGTGCAAACATTCATTTTCATTATAATGTTGTTTGCATCTTTCATAGAGCACATGAGTATGTTTTTGTTTTTTTTGCACTAATCCATGGCCCAAACGCAATACTTTGTTGCATATATTCATTTGAGTATAAAGGAGATGGTCCAATAAATGGCAGGATTTAGGGTAGAGTTCCCATTTCAGATATGCTCATATATACTCTGTATGAGTAAATCACTTGATAACATGTAATCAACACCCCTGCAGATGTCGAGTTTGACAAGCTTCTCTCGTGTCTATTATCAGGGGAGTATATGCAATAAGGGTGGCATGGGGGGTAAATTTGTCAGGTGCGACAAACGGGAACACGCCCACCTGCTTTTATTCGGACAGAGCATTTAAAGCTAGCATGTCCCGATTTGTGCGAGAGAGAGAGAGAGAGAGAGAGAGAGAGAGAGAGAGAGAGAGAGAGAGAGAGAGAGAGAGAGAGAGAGAGCGAGAGAAATGATTTATTGACAAAGAGCAACTCCAACAAAATATATATATCTTTAATTGTCCTCCATACGCGAAGCGTTATTGAATACAGAACATATATACACACAGAAACATGGACACAAATATGTCAACATATATACAAGTACAAGTTTATACAAAACAAAGTTACATCAAAAGGAATGGAATAACATATTGGCTGAGTGATGTCTTACTGCCCACCCAATTAGTCATTAAAATAAAACATTGCTCTGACACAATGCACAAAACCACCATCTGTAGGTTTTATATACCAGATAATATTTAGATCGGGCGCATACGTTCATTAATTAACATGAGGTTTTGATGCCCATGTATCGACTTTCAACTGAGGAAGCTAAAGCACGTTTTGAATTTTTATCAGCCCAACAAAAATTCCATTGATTCCATGCTTCAGTCGGTAGATACAAAAGAGCGTTCTCAATTATTATCTTTACATGTACATGTATTATGTGTGTTTTTCATTTACAATCGTATAAGCGGATAATTGACTTTGAATATTATTGATTATTTGGCGTCAAATTGGACAGGGGATCTTTATCCCTTTACCCAACAGAAGGGCCATGTGCCAATGCATTCTCTTATATATGCGAGTCGACCATAGGTCGCCTCGCATATATAAGAGAATGCATTGGCTTAACACATTAAAAATTATAAAATTGTTAAAGAATGTAAGAAAAAATGGTAAAAAGTGTTAAAAAAAGATTTTTTTTAGGCCAATGCATTCTCTTATATATGCGAGGCGACCTATGGTCGACTCGCATATATAAGAGAATGCATTGGCACAGGGCATAACTGTAACCATCACAATGTGGCCAATGAGCCGGTTCCAATGATATCCATATTTGTATGGTTTTATTGAGACAGACCCAAGATAATTTAGGCTGTTGAAGCTTTATTTGGGCGTTTTTGGCCGGTTTGTTGGGTAAAGGGTTAAGAAACCTATGTCATAACATCTATAAACTGCACGTCGTTGACATATGCCACGCTTGCATGGCGTTGCACTTGTTTTTTCTTTCTGAGGCGATAAATTTTATGAATTCAGTGAGTTTTTCCGACACATATAAAGTAAGAATAGAAGTATTTCATATATATTCATCGTCTTGTCATCGACCTATTTTGATCAGCGGAACGTGACAAAATCGACAGATTAGAAGATTTGAACTTTGATCTGAAGTCTAGTCGCTTTAAGGCGCATGTGATCACTGGGTGTAGCATGAGAAACGGAACACTCGGTTACATTAAATTTCGTTACGCTAGGTGCACCAAATATCCTTATATATATATAGCAAGACCCTGACGAAAACAGTTGTTCACAACGCAGGAATATGATACCGCGGTCACGATTTATAATGATTATAAGTATATCTACTGATATGTCGCGCATGCTTCTCTGAGTTTTCAATTACGATAAGATCAGCTTTTATTATATGAGTAATTTTTACATGAATGTGTAGCTTAATTGACCAAGTGTTCATGTTAGCTTTAAAATTTACTTCTCGATTGTATGAAACACACCGGTAGGGTGATCACATCGAAATGGAGAATACTCTTGCTCAAATTAGTTATTTTTGACAAATAGTATATCCAATTTGACAACAAACACCGGCATTCTTTTATATTAATTAAATGCAGTGACTCTCGATTTACGAAATCGTTTGCGTTATTTTATCGCAGATATTTTCGTCCCGAATCGAGAAGTAAATATCTACAATTGAGCGTAGTTTAGACGATGTTTTCTATGAGGTGGAACGGTCGATTTGTTTGAGATTTTCGGCGATGTTAGTAGAATTCTACATCCCCCAGTTGACATAGCTCTTGCGTACTAACTTATCAGTTTCACGCATTCGAACATTGTCCGTAACATGTCTTTAAAGATCCGCGGCCCGCTTTGTCGCCAAATAATCCAGAATTTCCAAAGCAAATTATCGGCTTATCAGGAAAAAGAACATTAAAAATACTAAGAATTACCATCAACCGTATATATACCACAGGCATCTCGGAAACCAAAACTTCATCAATATAAAGTAATATGTTAAAAACAATCACAAAATGTGTTAACTTAGAACGCTCTTTATTATCTACCACTTTTTGGGCGACAGAAGCCTGGGAGCTTACCATAAGAGGCGATCTTTAGATTTTTTGCTATAAATATGTAAATATGTGCGCCATGTTTTAAAAAAAATAAAAGCTCGGACAAAGTTGCCTCAGTGAACGAACGAACGGACGGGTGGTCAAGCTGTTTCCCGAACACCCGAAACATGCAGAGGTGATTTATCAGGTTTTGAATTTGGTTGGGCGTCAAGTTCAAAAGATCGTCTGTGTTAACCCTGTACTAAATAGATTCTTCCACCCAGCTATAACAGTGTATATTGTAATGATCTATTATTAATTTGGAGGGGCGTTTGGGAAATTATATATCATATGTTATATTGTATACCATCTGGAGAAAGAGAGAGAGAGAGAGAGAGAGAGAGAGAGGGGGGGAGAGAGAGAGAGAGATAGAGAGAGAGAGTGTGTGAGGGAGTGAGAGAGAGAGAGAGAGAGAGGGGGAGAGCCAGAGATATGGAATTGGTGCATGGGGTATATAGCTGTGCACTTTAAATTGAAATTGTAGTGTTGTGCTCTTGTGGTTCCAATAAGGTTTTATTCTTTAACATATATGGGGTACAATCTAGAGTATTGACGCATGATAAATACCAGGAGAGCGGGTAGATCATACCATGTATCTCTACTCTGGCTAACGCCCGTAGAGATCATACTCCATCAATACAGAACCTTGATACTTTTTGAAGTTTTGACAGGGAACCTTATAAAGTCGAAAAAATAACGCGGGTATTATATTTCTTAGTTAGCGCGCACCGCGTGTATACTGTTCTCGAATTTTTTTTTATATCTGTGGTCCACTGGGCATTTTAATTATAGATAATTGTTTTTTTCCGGTTTAAAAGTCGAACTGCGCGACCAGGAGGCCGAGTCCGGTAAAAGGTGTAGTTGGGAATTTCAATTTCGTTTATTGTCCTTTACATTATTATGTCAATAATGTTGATTTTTGGTTTGTGAAAAGCTATGTCAATTACCAATAAAAGAAATTTAGAAGATAATTTGTAAGTCTTATGTTTCAACTTTTATAGATATTTTTCGTTCTGCAGCCCACTGCTGGTTGTGGTCGGAGACGGCCGAGTCGACCGCCGGTTCGTTAATTAGGTGCTGGTTGTTATTGTTATTTTAACGGAATTCTGAGTTGGTCAATCGCGAAACCAATATATTTTATATTCTATAATTACAATCATGAGTATATAATATATGATCTTGAGCGCGTTACCATTTCTGACTATGGTTTTCTTGTTATTATATGTTCCTTAATAATGTACTTCACTGTTGGTGAAGGTCCCAACTCGAAATTGCATGCTTTATTGTGACTGTTCCGAGCCGATATCGCAATAAACATTGAATTAATTACCCAGGAGAAATTCCATATTTGTAAGCGACGCAAAACAAAATCGCTCACAAAGTCACACTTAAAGGTACTCAACCCGATAAAACTCCTCTCAATTACTATTTCAATGGCTTCGGGGGTCAAAAATATTTGATTCGAGTCGAGGAAGTCACCTATCAAAGCTCAGATTTGTTAGATATCGATTTTAGAAATCTATTATTTTTCATTATCGGGAATACTATCTGGCCCAGAACTCAGTCAAAATTGCGTTAAAATTACCACTTGATTTTAGAGTTATTCATCCTTGTCTGTTTGAATAGATTTGGAGTACACATCCAGAGCAGATTACGGCAGTTATTGGTACTCATCTCGAGAACATAACAAATTTGAAAAATCAATATCTAATAACTCTGAGCTTTGTTTGATGGGTTCCTCGACTCGAATCAAATATGTTTTACCCCCAAAGCCAAAGAAATAGTAATATAGGACCCTCTGATCGGATTGTTGTTGTTGGAATCTGTTGAGATGGGGACCCTCTTTACGGGTTGAGTACCTTTAAGTCGTGAAATTTCTAGTTAGGACCTTCACAGTCCTATACAGTAAAATACGTTATTAAGGAACAGGTATAATAACTAAGAAATATATTCCCGGCGTTAGTATTTCGACTTTATAAGGTTCCCTGTCAAAACTTCAAAAAGTTCCAAGGTTTTGTACTGGTGGAATATGATCTCGACGGGCGTTAGCCAGAATAGAGATGAGATTCATGGCATGATCTAGAGAGCGGGTTGGGAATGTACTCACTGTATAGTATGTCCATAGTGCTGGCTGCATGTGGTTAAGCCTCATGGTGTTCCTGCATGGCAAAATTTGAGGGCTTTTCGGATAATCAATTTCAACTGGCCAATGTTCTACAAAGCTTAGTGTTGAAAGGTGCCTTTAATTTGACCCAACGGTGAAATAATCGTCTACATTTCAGAGGTATGCCACATGTTGTAAACATATACGCTACCGCGTTCCTATCATAGTCGAAAAGTCACACCCCACGTATCGCATAAAGCGTGTGAGATAAAGGATAACAGTTGATCCATAATCATATTCGGATACGGTCATAAAGAACGTGTCTAAATGACTGTGCTTTCCGGAATTAAAATATGCACACATGTGAGATGAGTATATACTTGGCACACACCTTTGTAATGGGTGCAATACAGTTATCAATCATATACTACATCGTCGGCCATTCATATAAAATCTGCATCTTCATAGCCTTAACTATAATGGCTAGGAATGCCGTCACGTGTATGTTCATCTCCGCCTAAAAGGTCACATACACCATGAACGTCAGTTATTAATATCTGAAATATACACCCATGTGTTACCTTTAGTCAGCGCGTGACTTAACACTTCCATGACTGGAGTTTCCTGAAATTTTACGAAGACCCTGTGCCAATGTATTCTCTTGTAGGGAGCCTCGCACATTGGCCTAACAGTATTTTCATTGACCTTGTAAGCCAGTGCATTCTTTTTTGGAGACTCGCATATATACGAGAATGTTCAGTGACAATATATTTAATGCTGCACCAGCGCAGCTCCCGCCTTGGAAGGGTTTATTTATGAATTATACACACATGTGTTGCCTTTAGTCAACGCGTGATTTAACCATTCCAGACTGGAGCTTCCTGAAATTTTGCGAAAACCTTGTGCCAATGCAATGAATGCATTCTCTTATATATGCGAGTCTCCCATATGAAGCATCGCATACAGGCTGGGTACTAATCTGCGGTTTTCTATATTAAGCGCGGATTTTCCGCCAAAAAATATCCAAATTTATAACACACACCGTCATTCTTATACATTAATTAAATGCAGAGACTCTCGATGGCGAACTCGTATTCTTTAGTTTATCGACGATAGATGCGTCCCGAATCGAGTAGTAAATATTTTCAATTGAGCGCAGTTCAGACGATGTTTTCTATGGAGTGGTACGGTCGATTTGCTTCAGATGTTTGTCGATGTTAGTAGAATACTACATTCATCCAGTTGGCATAGCGCCTGAATACAAACTGATCAGTTTCTCGCACCCGCAAAAGTACATAATATGTCTTTAATATCGCGGAAGTCGATCCACAAAATGTAGGTAAAATGTCACCCGTGGCAGCTGCCTTATCAAGTAATCAAGGGAGATAACCCTGCATGGAGTTTGATATGCATGTATGGTAACGCTGGCTGGCTATATAGGGTGAATACAATGACACCTTACACCCCATCATCATCTCGAACAGTGGTGATCTTATTTTTCAATTGTCTATCGTAATCGGATAAGATTCCCGTCGATACGCCTTTTCAAATGGCTACCGGATACCGCGTGTTTCGACGAAAGGTGAAACTGTCTTAACGCAAGCATGCATACACTGTAATGGGAACAATTGAAGGTGATGAGTATTTGTTACGCTCACATTCACATCACGCCCATCTAAATGTCATTTTTCTCACACACCGAAGGCTTGCTACAGTCGTGAGATCTCGTATGTACAGTAATGCCCTAATTAATCGACTGCTTAACCACAGCAGAATTATGGGTAGGGGAGAGGGGAGAGCTTCCGATGAATGGCAACAAGCCATATTTCCGACTAAATCCTGAAAAGTTACCCATAATTATGATGTGGTTAAGCAGTCGATTAATTAGGGCATTACTGTATTCTTGGTACATGAAAACAGCCTTAGAATCTTAGATCGTTTGGTTTTGGGGCTCAAATGTTTATAATATGGACACAACTCCACTAGAAATGAAATTTTAATATGTTGCCTATTTTCACTGAACTTTTAAAGGCCCATTTAATTTTCGATAAAAAAATGTATAGTTCTTTGATATACGGTTTTAATAACAATCTAAGGTGTAAAATGTGATTCAAATACTAGAATTCATCACCACTTGGAACGCATTTGTCTCAGAAGTTGCCCAAAGAATGATTGAAAATAGCTGAAATCATAGAAACATTTCCCCCGTTTCGCTCCCATAATGCAACATAATTCAAACTAAGATATAGAATTATTCCCCTTCCATTGAAAATAATAGACTTTGCAGTACAGTCCAGAAACTTAAGCACCGAAAACACGTCGGTACCTCAACAAAAACAACATGTTCACAGTTTATTACCAGGATAAGTTGACAATACAATGCTTTGGAGCTTCCTCTTTCAAATGGTATATAATATGGCATATATTTTACATAATGTGATCTGGGGGTTCGCAAATTAAGTCGGCCTTTGACATAGATTCAGGGGTACCAAGCATTAAATTTAAGTGGGAGAAACCAGACAGACACTGGCAGACATCATTTCATAAGCTTTGTCATGCACCCGATCATATGTTTCCCAGACAGTAATTAATAATCCGTGCGCACGGAATAGTAATCCGTGCGCACGGTTTAACATATATAAATACTGTGCTATTTTGGTAATCCAGTCAAAATGGCCTCACGCCTGCGGACTCCTTTCCAACGCAGTTGCGACAACAAATTATACATGAGAGTATGTTTGATACGTGGATGCTTCCTGTGGGGGGTTATGCGGCCGTATGGCTTACTTAGTTACAAATTATATTAGACTGTGTTGTCAACGTGGGCTCACGAATGGAGTATTTGCCCATATGGACCGTGGTGACTAGTGTGCCCCCGCTCGTGTGTAAGCCAGTTCCGGACTGCACGTGCATACATATATGACCCGGGATGCTATGTGATGCTCACGAATAGTATGTCAGTATACTTCACTCTAAAGTATACATACATAATGGATCGTTGCGCATTTACGGCTACACCATACCGATATGATATCAGGAATGGCGGAAATGGAGTGTAAGATGTAGGATACCCTCTTCCGCAAGACTAAATACTGAAGACAGGCATCAATATTTAGTTTTGTGGAAGATTGAATGAGGGTCAATTATGGAAGGGGGGGGGGCTAAAGTGCCTTTCATGGGTTGAATTGAATATAATAGACCCATTTGTAAGCCAGTTCCGGACTGAACAGTTTTTACATGTACATGCCTATAGATGTGACACGCGGTGCCTTGTGGTCATGGAGAGTATGCGTATCCAAAGTTCCTTAACTCTATAAGATATAGATACACATATGGATCGTTGTGCAGTGGTGGTTCCACCATGCAATATGGCAGGTATGGCATTGAAACAATAGCTTTTGATTCACCCCACATGTTAACCACACCCGTACCACAAACATGCCATGTCAGGCCTGAGCTCGCCAATTAAAACTCACCATATATGGCGACGACGGGTTATTAGTCAACAATGGTATTATGTTCAATTCAACATATATCGAAGACACTTTATCCCCATTGACATTCCTTGGGAAATGCAAGGGGGATTGTTAATCCGTGCGCACGGATTGTTATTTCGTGCGCGCGGGTTATTAATTCGTGCGCACGGATTATTAATCTGGGCGCAAGGATTATACAATATATTTACCATGTCACCTCCCGGGCTCCATACTTATACAACATTTGTCCAACTCGCGATTTTTCAGTTATTTTTGTTCTTATTTCATTATATTTTTGTTGTAGTTCCGGTTTTCTCGATGATCGCATATATCGGTTTTTCACTTTGGCCAAAGTTTCTGAAAAATTGCCAAAAATTTCAGAAATAGCCAAACAATTGGCCAAAATAATTTTCGGGCCAGCGTCTAACAGTGACAATGCACGTATATATATGCGAAGATCGCGTGACTCACATGGCATGACTTTCGATGGATAAGCAGCACGTGTGACAATGTGCACATTCGTGTAACTGAACACATATAGTATCAAATTTACATTCTAGAGCCTAGTTCTTCCTTTTACAATTTTGATGAATTAATAACCTTGGTTCTTGTTGATGTGTCGTATGATACAATGTGACATGCGCCTTGGGTCGTTATATTATACAAGTATCCGGGTCATAATATAGAAGATATATAGCGAAATATCTTAGCACATGCGCATGTTCCTTTCGCCCAACAGTGATGTTAAGGGGGAGACGCACGTTTTGCATAAATCACAGTAAATCCAGCCAGAAATGGCAAGTGATTTTCAACAAAGAATTTCTCTGGATCTATCTGGTGAAAAATCTTGAATTTTACATATGATAATTTTCATTATATATAGAATCAGAGCAATTATAAAGAGACAATAACAATAATGGATTTTAATACATTTGAGAGGTTGGAAATATTTGTTTCGTTTCTGTCCCTTTAGGTACCGAGAACTGCCAGAAAAAATAATAATTTCAAACAACATGTCAACCATCAAATAGCTTATTGTCTTGACTCCATGAGAGGAGGCTTCATTTGTATCATAATGTTGAGTTAGCTTTTTAATTGCATATTATAGCATCATACCCCATGTATTATAATGAAGAATAGAGCAGTCACAAATATGCCAGCCCAATGAAAACAAATGTTCAAATGTGGTGCTGTCCACTCAAGCAGGGAGCAATCAACATAAATTAGGCCACAGTGTTAAGAGATATGGTGGTCAGATTTAAATTGGTTATGAACCCATGACCCAGAACTCAACTGAGCCCAATTTTTCATAGACCAACAAGCTTGGCATGAAAATTCTCAATAATAAAAAAATATTTTTGGTAGTTGTCTTTCTGAATGAAAATAATCATTTAATTTCATGAATCAAGAAAAATTAAGTCTCCTCTCATGATCTTCAGATATGATATCATGTATATATGAAATGCACTTTCGAAACAAATCTGTTTTACAGTAGTTCTCGGTACCTGAACACAGTGAAATTTAAAAGATTTTTCATGCCATAAAAGTTAAGTAAATGAGATTATAATAACCAAATGTCCAATGGTTCTTATGTATGGTACCACAATAATCTCTTGTACAAAATTTCACAAAGATATTCCTGATAGATTTAGAGAAAATACATTTTGAAATACCAGGAAATTTTGGCAAAACGTGCGTCTGACCCTTAATATGAGAAAACTTCGCTTACCCTGTGTAAATAGATTTCACATGGATATCGCGGCTTACCAACATCAGTAAGCCCAAAATTAATATTGATTTTCTTTGTTATCATATGGAATCGTATTAAACCAGTCAAATGTTAGCCCAAAATTACTATTGATTTTCTTTGTTATCATATGGAATCGTATTAAACCAGTCCCGAATCGCATAATACCAGCCCAAATATATTGACAGGGTGCCATGACTAAAAATCGCACGGAGCAGCTAGGATACTGATCAGCCCAGACCGGCCGCATGGTGTATAGGCGGGATTTTAGAGACCATAACAGTGCGGTATCTCATGAAAACCCGCACACGCACTGCTGGGGACGCGGCCACGCAGAAGTGCCGATATTAACCCCTAACTTACCAGAATCAATATGGTGTTTGCATTGACACGACTTGCAGACGGGACCCCCCCCCCACCATGTCGTCACCGTACCGCTAAGAACTACACACATACAAAAATATGTAGTGGAACTAACCAAGAACTCCACACATGTAGGTATAGCGGAACTATTGTCGACTATATTCGCGACGTAATAAGGAATATTGCTCAACAAATCCTGGTAATTAACCCTCGAAATGTCACCGTCGCCTATTACGTGTGTCGCGAATGAAGCAAACAACCCGGACCGCCCTTGTGGCTAGCACAGTACCAGTGTCTCATGAAAACCCATCCATTCCTTGTGTGGAAGTTGATTTTAATGTACACTCAGCATTGTAGCGATGTGACGATAGGGGGTTGGGTGTGCGTACTTATATTGCATGTTGGGACACTGTCGTGTCTGTTTGAACACGTCACGTGCATGTATTTACGGCTGGTCACATGTAGGGACGCGGTGATAGAGGTAGGGTGTACGTACATATATTGATATTGCATGGGACACTGCAAGGTGTGTTTACACATTTCATGTGATGTGCTCAAAACTGGTCACATGTATGGACGCGACGACATGGCGACTGTCGGGTCTGTTTGAACATTCCATGTGCATGTTTTCACGACTGGTCGCATGTAGGGACGCGGCGACAGTGGGTTGTGTACATTGGGATGTACGTACTTATATTACATGGGACACTGTCGGGTCTGTTTGAACCTTGTTTGTGTAACCAAAGAGGAAGTAAAGACACCTTCAAGAAAACATACAGTTCCATTTAAAAAGTATTCGTGTTGACAAAATGTGTTCAACCACCCTTATTGTCCAGGTTTATCTCACAGTCAACACTTAATAACCCAACACAAACACAAATGGAATATTATAATTATATTCTAATTAACATAATACTAAAGTTTCGGCATTGCCACCGATATAATTGCTCTAAGCTCTTACGTCACTGCGTGTGCCGGTAATTCACGTATGTCTTACTAAAAGTATGAGGCCGGAATTAGCGATTAATTGTATGATAATTATATATGTTAAATTGATAATACTTTCCAAATATACGTGATTAAATCTTGTAAAATAGTTCATGGGCGATCTGATACATGAATCTTCTTTTTTTCTTGTTATATTCGCCGGTGGAGTCATAGCTGAATTTGTATCCCATATCTGCATGGGGGTGCCAGTTACTCGCCAATGGTCGGCGGTTTCGCAGGGCACAATGGGTCATTCTTCCTAACAGAGATTTATCTTAGTGCACGGACTTTCCCTCCACCAATACAACTGGCAACGTCGTGATATATATAGCCATGGCTGCTGAATGAAAGGGATGTTAATCCCCAATAAATAAATAAATCATTATATTTGTGTATTATCGTGCAGATAACAACTGAAGTACATGTGTACCCAATCATCGGAGCTTTGAAACGTGACCAACTCGACTCCAAACAAATATGTCCGAAAGCCGATGAAATAGCAATTTATGTGTGCCATAATCGGACCGTGAATCTTATAAATCCTTCCAACGCTGTGTGTGTACTGTATCTAGTCATAAGTGGTTTACCGGTGATATTTCCCTTGCGGCAAGATGTAAGATAAAATATTACTTATGGAAATTATATGCACAAATACAGCATCATAACTAACATAAAGCCCGAATGAAGCAAAGGGAATCCTTCAATGCATTAACATTAACATGGATAAGTAGGTCTAGGAGTAAATAAAATCGTTTAAGTTTGACACATAACGTTGCGTTTCTATATATGATAAACATGCATGTGTGCTTATATTCACGCTGAACCCGATATCCTCTGGCGTACTAATATGTCGCTATAGAACCTGTCCTATATATATGTAAGCATTCATCCTCAAGATATACAAGAAAACTAAGATGCATGCATCAGGTCGGCCGTGAACTATCTACCATAGAATTGTTGTAGCTATCGATTATACATTTTGAAACACCTGTCTGTATGTATGTATGTATGTGTGTATGCGTGAATGCATGTGTGTATGTGTTATAGACTCTAACACTGCTCGAATTTGGTATTTAACGTGTCAACTTGACCTCGCTCATAGGCATGTTTCTGGACCTTGACCGATCCGACTAAAAATTTGTGTGTAGGACTACTTCGATCCCGGGAGCAATATGGACGGGTCCAATTTCACGTGGGACCATGTTCTCGAACGTGTTGATATAGGCATGTTTCTGGACCAATTGAACAATAGTTTGGCCAGACGCTGTATATACTGGGTACTGTCCAGATGGAGGCGATCACAAAACAAATCCCTAACTAGCCCGAACGAAGTCGAGTACATCAGCTAGTTTAATATATATTTTGGACATTTGTCTGTCTGTTTGTCTGTTAGCTATGGCCGGGAAAACTGCCGGACAGATTTGACGAAATTTGATACCTAGGGGAAATTATTTCCAGGGAGTATTTTGGACGGGTCAAATCTTGATCCCGACCTGACTTTGACATTCAAAAAGATCAATTCAAGGTCAAATCTGGTAAAACGGAAGTATTTCAACGAAATTTGATACCTACTGTTACTTTTGTCCCAGGAGTGTTTCGGGTGGGTCAAATCATGACCCTGACCTGATCTTGACATTCAAAATTGTCAATTCAAGGTCAAATCGGGTATAAAGCCGGGCGGATTTCGACGGGTACTTTTGTCGTGACTTTTGTCCGGGGAGTGTTTTGGACGGGTCAAATCGTGACCCCGACATGACCTTCACCTTTAAAATAGTCAATTCAAGGTTAAATCGCGCATTTCTCCGAAAATCAGAGGGGAACATCCCTGACGAAGTGGGGTCCACGAGCTACTATTATATATTTCTAGATTTAGTTACAAACTAAATACCTGTATATTGTACAAAGAAATGTTTGACAAATATATCTGTATCAATATTACCATACGGGTCATTAAAATAGATACGACGAAACAAATTTTGAAGGGTGCATGTATCAGGTAAATTTTTATATTTCAAATGATGACAGGAATGCAGAAAGTTGAAGTACCTACGTAATACTGGCTATCCGCATGAAGAGATATACATGTATATAAAAACCAGATGAGGGATATGTCTGTACAGTTGCTAAACAATTCAGTCATGCAAAAGAGGATCAAAGAGTAAGATACCAAATTGCTGCCTGTGGTAATGTTTTTTAACGAAATTCGGGAAAATTAGATTACTCTCACCCTGGTTATCCAGAAGATAATTGTGGAATCTGATGACGATCGGACAAGGGTGTCGTCTGTAGGATCAACCAAATTATTTAGCCATAAAAATAGTAAAATTCAAGATCACCGCTGGCAGTGATGTCTTCGCAAGGACAGTTTGAGAACAAAATATGGCTCACATCTAGCGGTGACCCAAAATATCCACATAAGAAAAAGTTCTCCAATAAAAGCTGGCTGCAGGGTGCGCCAATTGATTCAAATTCGAAATTTAGCAGGGTGTACTGCTTGTGGCCATGTTTTCCCCGCAAATTTGATAGACTGATGGACAAAACCACTGAATCCGTTGAATCAATATACATGTATACATGGATTAATTTATATGCATTGTTATACACAGTACTGGTATATAAAGGTACTGAAAATAACTATATTACTAGTATACACAAAATAAACCATATATCATGGCTATGGGTTCTAATATCCGAACATGACAGCTGAGAACTTGGTGTGAATTAAAGAGTGGTGGTTTCTCAAGCATATCTAATCCTCCACGTTAGAAACATGCCATTAAATGTCATAAGTATAATCTAGCTTGAGGACAGAAGTGATCCATAAAACCCCCCTTAATTCAACCAGGTCCTCGCGTGATGTATGATCGATCACATGATGATCTAGGGGGATTAGAATTGATGTATAAAAACAGCACTGCGTGTAAATATAAAATAAAATAGTGCTACATCTTATTACAGATTATTGCCATATATAATCAGTGATTATACAGACAGTCTGACAAAATAAAGTTTCAGTGACACTCTATCCGAAGAGGGGAATATTTTCATCTGTTACAGTCAATGGAGCAATTATGAATCTGGAAAGGTGAAATTTCTAAGTAATACTAGATATCGACATGACGCGATAAAATATAACGTAAATGCAATATGGCCGCTGGCGAACATTTTTTCCTATGAAATTAAAAAAATATTTGATAGCTCTCATCTGATAGATCAATATCAAGATAAATATGAAGTTTGGTGATGATCGGATGAGTGAAGTGGACTGTGGTCTGTGCTAAACGGTTTAGTAATGCTTAAAAAGATTCTTACCTTAATATTTTTATGTTCACTTTATAAACTTCACTGAGTCATCTTTGTCATGTATTGAGTTTGATATCTTTTGTTAACAGTTTATAAATCATGTATGTCTCATGTTTGTTATTTTAATTTATGTGTTTATTATCATTAAATAAAGTTGCATTCCTTAAAAAGATTCTTACCTCAATGTTTTTATGTTCACTTTATAAACTCCACTGAGTCATCTTTGTCATGTATTGAATTTGATATCTTTTGTTAACAGTTTATAAATTATGTATGTCTCGTGTTCGTTATTATATTATATACACTTTATAGTGTGTTTTCAGAACGAAAAAAAATTGAATAAAATCAACAAATTTGTAAATTTAAAAACAATTCAAACGTTGTTGTATTCCATGTCCCAGCCCGGACATATACACCAAATTTCAATAATATTCATTGAGAAACAACGGACCAAACGCTATATAACACCCGTATACATCTTTTATTCCGAATCGGACTCGGGTACATGTTATAGTAGGTACCGAATTGACACACGTCGACTGGGCGAGTTGGCCATGTGGCGATTAGGCCGATTCCGGCACATTCTATAATTTACCGTATGTATCCGTTTACGCGTAGTTTACTTTAGAAAGTTCCGCAATTAATACCGTAAATAGAGCGACCTTATTTGACAGAGAATGCCTCTGTTATTGATTATCAAGTTGCTGTACATTAAAAACGACAAATTCACATGCTCGTTCAAGCGCAGTAGTCTATTTTCCCCATGTTAAAGGACATCCACAAATACTAAATAACGCTAACCGACTGCCGAATGTTTGACACGACAACTGTTAACATATTTGGGCTGAATTCATCTGACGCGGTATTATTCCTCAAAATAAACAACAAAACCATCGTTACTTGGAAATGTAGTTTGGGCTAACATTTACATAAATCCTCCAGATCAATTATCCGACACACACGTCAGATGAAAAAGTCACATGAAAGTGATTATACAGACAGTCTGACAAAATAAAGTTTCAGTGACACTCTATCCGAAGAGGGGAATATTTTCATCTGTTACAGTCAATGGAGCAATTATGAATCTGGAAAGGTGAAATTTCTAAGTAATACTAGATATCGACATGACGCGATAAAATATAACGTAAATGCAATATGGCCGCTGGCGAACATTTTTTCCTATGAAATTAAAAAAATATTTGATAGCTCTCATCTGATAGATCAATATCAAGATAAATATGAAGTTTGGTGATGATCGGATGAGTGAAGTGGACTGTGGTCTGTGCTAAACGGTTTAGTAATGCTTAAAAAGATTCTTACCTTAATATTTTTATGTTCACTTTATAAACTTCACTGAGTCATCTTTGTCATGTATTGAGTTTGATATCTTTTGTTAACAGTTTATAAATCATGTATGTCTCATGTTTGTTATTTAATTTATGTGTTTATTATCATTAAATAAAGTTGCATTCCTTAAAAAGATTCTTACCTCAATGTTTTTATGTTCACTTTATAAACTCCACTGAGTCATCTTTGTCATGTATTGAATTTGATATCTTTTGTTAACAGTTTATAAATTATGTATGTCTCGTGTTCGTTATTATATTATATACACTTTATAGTGTGTTTTCAGAACGAAAAAAAATTGAATAAAATCAACAAATTTGTAAATTTAAAAACAATTCAAACGTTGTTGTATTCCATGTCCCAGCCCGGACATATACACCAAATTTCAATAATATTCATTGAGAAACAACGGACCAAACGCTATATAACACCCGTATACATCTTTTATTCCGAATCGGACTCGGGTACATGTTATAGTAGGTACCGAATTGACACACGTCGACTGGGCGAGTTGGCCATGGGGCGATTAGGCCGATTCCGGCACATTCTATAATTTACCGTATGTATCCGTTTACGCGTAGTTTACTTTAGAAAGTTCCGCAATTAATACCGTAAATAGAGCGACCTTATTTGACAGAGAATGCCTCTGTTATTGATTATCAAGTTGCTGTACATTAAAAACGACAAATTCACATGCTCGTTCAAGCGCAGTAGTCTATTTTCCCCATGTTAAAGGACATCCACAAATACTAAATAACGCTAACCTACTGCCGAATGTTTGACACGACAACTGTTAACATATTTGGGCTGAATTCATCTGACGCGGTATTATTCCTCAAAATAAACAACAAAACCATCGTTACTTGGAAATGTAGTTTGGGCTAACATTTACATAAATCCTCCAGATCAATTATCCGACACACACGTCAGATGAAAAAGTCACATGAAGTAACCGGCCAAATTGGCCGAAACAATGTACATCTTTATCCAGCCGCATCCGTCCATGCGCTTCGAGATGTGCTTTTTATACAGTGATGCCCTAAGTAATCGACTCCTTAAACACAGCAGAATTATGGGTAACTTTTCAGGATTTAGTCGGAAATATGGCTTGACACATAAAGTTGCGTTTCTATATATGATAAACATGCATGTGTGCTTATATTCACGCTGAACCCGATATCCTCTGACGTACTAATATGTCGCTATAGAACCTGTCCTATATATATGTAAGCATTCATCCTCAAGATATACAATGTACATCTTTATCCAGCCGCATCCGTCCATGCGCTTCGAGATGTGCTTTTTATACAGTGATGCCCTAAGTAATCGACTCCTTAAACACAGCAGAATTATGGGTAACTTTTCAGGATTTAGTCGGAAATATGGCTTGTTGCGCCATATTTCCGACTAAATCCTGAAAAGTTACCCACAATTCTGCTGTGTTTAAGGAGTCGATTACTTAGGGCATTACTGTATATGCACCTATCTTGACATTTGCATCTTAATTATGATAATGCGTGGCATATAAAGTATATGTTACACCCGGTACCAGGAACGGTTTCATGCAAGTGGACAACGATGAGTGCATTTCGGATATTAAGGAGGATAGTAGTTATTGCAATTGGAATGAAATACGCATGTGCCCTCAATAAGTCCGACATAATGCCGTTCGGTCCTACTAAAACCCGACCGCACCCGACCGGACCGCCCCCATGGGTCCGAGCGAGATAGGGTTTGCACTAGCGTGTAGAATGGGCCTGAATGTACTAAAGTTCCAATCCCCAAGTCGATAGCTCGGTACTGTTAACCCCTAACTTGCGGCCGTTTCTGCCAGGAACGGGAAATCCAAAAATGCGCCGACCGCACCTCCCCTGGCTGTCTGACCACGGAAATGCACATTATATCATGAAGTGAATACCCCTATGCATCCATGTGCGATCGGACAAGTCGCTAGCTGCAGCGGAAGTGACTAAATTAACCCATACGCTGCTGCCGAATTCGCTATGAATGTACGCAAAAACGCCGAAATTATCACCCGCCGACCGCACCAACATCAGGGGTCTGAGTGTGGATGGGGTTTGCACTATCGTAGAATGGACCCGAATGTACCAAAGTTCCAATCCCCAAGTCGATAGCTCGAGTGGACACGGCACTGTTAACCCCTAACTTGCGACCGTTTCCACCAGGTACGCAAAATCCAAAAAGGCACCGACCGCACCTCCTCTGGCTGCCTTACCACGGAAATGGACATTCTATCATGAATTGAATACCCATATGCATCCATGTGCGATCGGACAAGTTGCTAGCTGCAGCGGAAGTGAATAAATTAACCCATACTATTTTGCCGAATTCGCTATGAATGTACGGAAAATCGCCGAAATTAACACCCGCCGACCGCACCAACCTCAGGGATCCGAGCGTGATGGGGTTTGCACTATCGTGTAGAATGGACCTGAATGTACCAAAGTTTCAATCCCCAAGTCGATAGCTCGAGAAGACAGGGCATTGTTAACCCATAACTTGCGACCGTTTCCGCCAGGTACGCAAAATCCAAAAAGGCACCGACCGCGCCACGGTTGTTTAGTGTTATAGTCAGGTCTGTCCTCACTCGAATTGACCATGTATTATGTACATTTAGCACCTCGAGGGCCAATTAGAACTTGGGAAATAATCTTGTTTTTTTAAACATACATAATCCGAATTAACGCTCCTAAATTACTATTTATTTGGCTTCGATGGGTGGGGGGATGTTTGATTCGAGTCGAGGAACCCACCCAACAAAGTTCAGAGTTATCAGATAGCGATTTTTTAAATCTGTTATTTTTTACTACTTGAAACTTTTGGCGTCCTAGCAAATATTCGACGAGCCGACAAATTTCGTTGTACAAAATAATGATTTATAACATGTTTTGGAAAATTTTATACTAGAGTTGACAGTTTAGCATTATTTTGTTCATAGTTAATCCATTCTGATAACTAAAGCGTATTGTGAAGATATGCTATTGTTGTTGTAATCTGATGGTACGGGAACCATCGAATAAGATTATATATATGTACCTTAAAATCATGGCACAACTCCATTTTACTACTACCGACATGTGACAGCGCAGGTTGGCGGCATGGTAAACGATACACAAGCGGGTAATAAACTGGCCCATGCGCATATTGTAGCGGAGTGTTTACTGGGCGGTAAGTCGATTATTGTTCGTTTTGTGACCATGTAAACATAGCTCTGGGTTTTAAATGGATAAGGTCCTATACAGTTATACCCGGAAAATATATGAAATGTGAATTTCAAACATAAATGTGCATATACAAGAAAAGGTTTGCTCAAATCACACACACCACTATTAATGGCAATTGTTTGGGGGGGGGGGGGGGTCTGTCGTGTTGTCAGAACTATATATGGTTGTCAGTTGCTGAACATCCAAAACAACACTGTCAAATATTCAATGGGAAAGTCATGCAGTCTAATGAGTCAAACACATCCAAACGCTCCCGACAAGGACCCCAACCAACGTTGCGATGATCATTAAAAAATTCTGCGATTGTTACCCCCTAGGAATGAGATACACAATAAGAGACTCTTTCTCTCTGACCTGATACAACTACCACATGAACACCAAGTACATATTACAATCTTTCTCCAGAAATATTTCCTGCCTAAATATTTGCTCGCCATAGTGGATTCGTCCCGGATATCATTCCAATATTAAATGGCAATGACATATATCAATTCATATATATATAGTGACATTTGTGGAAACTGGAATTTTCTCAAAGCAACCATCTTGGAAAAATCTATTTCATTCAGCAATTCGACAGATTGATGTCAGTCTGTGTCCCTCGGTAGAAACCTAAATGTCTTTAAAATTGCATACGAAGACCCAACACCACGTAGGAACATCTGGATGCGTCAACGTGAATACCAAAGTACGTTACAATAATAAAAGGTCGCCAACCACAAGTCCCCTCAAAAAATAGTTTTCTGGGGAGGTTGGGTTTTTTTCGAAACAAAACACAATTGAACTTTGGTCTAACCCACGAAGCGCATAAAGTCAGCCCAATATACGATGTCCAAGCACTTAGCAACGATAACGCCATAGCTATAAATAGATGCTTCAGAGGCAATTCGACTGAACTTTTAAGAGCACGTCCAATTATTCTGCTGACCGCTGTGACATCGTGTTCGTGTTACGTTATTGGGGTATGAAACGGGTGACCCAAATCGGCAGTTGAACAATCGCCGATTAGGATTTAGTGTAACACAGACGACGCGGGATATGTAAATATTACACAATGAAGATATCCATAATATATGACGACACACGAACGGACGGATAATTTCAGGGGACAATTATGAACTGCGAAGTCTTGCCTTGTTGCTAAACAAGACAACATATATACAGTAACAATTTGACACTCTGTGTGTGTGTAAACATACATATATCAATGAGCTAGTCCACTGAATTCCCTACGGTAGATGTAACTCAATCTGTTCTGCCCACCCAAAGAACGACTATCTGGTCACATATCCAACTTGTACGGCATCCTCGAAGTTCTGTACATTTGAACTCGTTAAAGATACGGGCGGCTTTGGCGGTGGGTATGCTGTTAAAATATTCACCTCCGTCAAAAACCGCCATAAACAGAAATAATAGAAAAATATAGAGACCTTGTTCTTATACCAATCAGAAATATGGCATAAACAGTATGTTATTGTCAAATGATTTTCCTTTGTTAAGTAAACAAAAGTAAAAAACGTTACAGAACCTGGCTTTTGTTTAGACCCGCATATGGTAAACATAAAGAGCGTTATTTGTTACTGTTTTCCTTATATGGAAATAATAAAGAGCGTTCATATCATTTGTGTGTGATTAACCAATAGAATTGCGCTGTGTTGTGTAAACAGAAGCAAAACATCTGTAACAAGAGCAGGCTCTTGTTTGCGTACATCATCGTTCGTCTTGACGACAATATACTATTTACGCGCTGATTATGTTTGGCATATGAACAAAACTATATATTTTTAAATATTCCTTCTGTTGATGCCGATTTGAACAAATATGAATATTTCGCCCGTGCCTTTAATTGATATGAATATTGACGCATGTCAATTCGGTATACCGACGTCCTTCCGTCCCCGGACGCAATAACGCAACAAATGAAGAAAATAATATAATACTCGACATCTCTTCATTCCTGTTCGTCTTGTGTCAACTGATTCGGGGATACAACGTGTCCTACAATTTGCGTATATGACAATCGAATATCGTCTTCAGCTCTCACATCTAAATGGACATATATATGAGTCATATGACGAGATGGATCATGTCATGAATCTCTATACTCCGGCTTACGTCCGTAGAGATCATTTTCCACCAGTACAAAACCTGGGAACTTGTTGATGTACTGACACGTTCTGACAGGGAACTTTATAACATCGAACAAACAAGGCAGAGAATATATTTTTTTGTCAATATTTGTTACTCAATAATCCGCTTCACAGTAGGGGTGATCCCAGCTCAAGATTGCATGCTTTTTGGTGACTTTTTTGAGCCGATCTCCCAATAAACATTGAATTAATTTTCCGGGAGAAATTCCATATAATTGTAAGCGATGCAAAGTACAATCGCTCACAAAGTCACTAAAAATCGTGCTACTTCGAGTTGGGAGTCGGGACCTCCACCCACAGTCAACTACATTATTGAGGAACAGGTATTAGCCAAGAATATATAACATGCACTATTTTGTTCAATGTTATAAACGTCCCTGTCACCACATCAAAAAGTTCCCAGGTTTTTTTTCTTGGTGGAATATGATCTTTATACGGGCGTATACATACGCCGGGGTAGAGATCATGCCATGATCTAATGGCGAGACTGAGTTAACATACCACGTCTGAACTACTCCGCAAACCACTCTATATTGCTGTTGTAAATACATGTATATATAACCACAGGCCCCTGCCAGTATATAGTATATATAGGTATTTTAGTAATTTTCCCCAGGGGCCTGTGTATATAGCTGTACATATTATTCCCCAAACAGGTGGTCCACAATAAACATTTATATGCTTACACGTCATACAAGTTGTTCTATGTAAGTCCATGCGCACTCACTCAGTTATAAAGGGGCCTGTGTGCACCTAGTTTGTGATGTGGGTCACAATAAAATATGTTCCAAACAGAGAATAGAGTA
The DNA here is from genome assembly GCA_032622095.1 of Siphonodentalium dalli. Classification (NCBI taxonomy): domain Eukaryota; kingdom Metazoa; phylum Mollusca; class Scaphopoda; order Gadilida; family Siphonodentaliidae; genus Siphonodentalium; species Siphonodentalium dalli. The sequence goes on along the minus strand of CP136063.1, from coordinate 164,833,330 downwards.
TTTATTGCAATACACCAATTATTATATAGGCAGTTGCTAGTTACATAAATTAATGCTTAAACATGTAAAACACACACAAAAATGATTTACATTGCGTTTAATAAAAGTTATATGCGAAGCATCATAGTTCGACCACCGTGTCAGGTTTTTCTCTGCAAATTCACAGTTTTCAAAGTGTTCAAAGATCCCCTTCTGAGAAAGAACAACCGGGTCATGTTGCATGTATACATCATCATTTCTCATAATCTTTTGAAAATTTTCACTGTCGCTCATTTTCGTTAATTCATAGTCATAATCTTCAATATATTGTCATAGTCTTTGTCCTAGATTGGAGTTAGTAAAGCAACCCCCCCCCCCCCCCGGTAACCGGTTCATGTGATATAGCAGAGGAGCTCCCAGATTGAGAAAGTAATGTCGTTTTTTTTTGGGTATATCATGGAATTCAGATGAGAGAAATTATCTACTAAGATTTTTAGAAGCCACCGAAATGCGTCAGCCATGCATGCTCGAGTATAATGCTCGTTGTTTATTCTGGATTACATTCAGGATCACACATAATGTATGGAAACTGCCGGTTCGGTTTTGCAACAATAATGTCGTTTTAATAGTATGGGTACCAGCATTGTACTAAAGCTGGATATATCACAATGTGCGTGTGAAAACCCACATATTTTGGCTCCTCTGCTATCACCAGTTCCGGTTACCGGGGGGGGGGGGTGAACTGGTGGTTGCTTTCGTGATGTTTCATTTTGTTTATCTGCTAAGCGGAAAATTGGCTCAGGAAAGTTACAAATTTGGTTTCAAATCAAACCGTGAAACTTTGAAGAGTAAAATTTTACCCAATCGTTATTTGTGTAGAAATTTAACGTCATCAAGACACACCAGAGTATATCGAATGGTATGAAGTATCAACATATTCTCGAGCAAATAAGTTCATATTGATCCTAAATATTCACATAGGTTCATATTAGACTTATTTTGGTTATGAAATAAGCAGATAGTGAACTTATGCCCATTTAGTTATTCCGCTGCATAGCGCCGGCCACTGTGAAAACATCCGTTCATAATAAGTAATGGTTAGAGCACGCGAATTGTTCTTTACCAGATTGAATCAATCGAGTCGGAGACGAGATTTATTCTGGTAAAGAACAATTCGCGTGCTCTGACCTGGGACTAGTATATCCCGCCAGCTCTGATCGACTTAGAGCACAATTGATCACACATAATGCAATAAACTGGAAATGTGCCGTGCGCTGGCCGCGATTGGACACGTTAACCACGCCCAAAAACGTGATTAACGTGAACTGAATGTGAATAGATATGTCCGAAACAAAACGGACTGTTCCCACTTTGAAGCGCTCGTGCCACACGTTGTATTACATATCACTTAATAATTTGATTTTGATCTTTGTGTTATATATTGTGGGGGGGGGGGGGTGATTCTGTGCAGTGAATGCACCATGGAATCACAGTTCATGGAAGGCGGCGGAGGGCAGGGACCCGGCCCTCTGATGGTGATAGTTCCTGAACATTACCGTTGGCGGACCGGGTTTGTGCCCTCGGTGGCCTTCTTGGAATGTTTTTCCAAATTAGGACAGATTTGTCCTGTATATCACGTGACTCATTTATTATTGTAATTATGTTATGAATATATACAGTCTATACAATGTAAAATGTTATAAGACTGAATAAAACAGTTGAAAAAGTTTGCGATTTGTTTGTTATGAGTTGCGGGTGCCTAACAATGGGATAATCATTGAACTATTCCTTCGCCAGCCTTGGGAATTGGTGTGCTTTATCAAAAATCATGGAACGATTGCAACAATGGGATTGTGCTCTAAGAAATCATAATGCAGCCGTTCTGGCGCGGGGGAACTATATAATATTGAAAAAAATAACGTGGGTAATATATTTTTTAGTTACAATACACTCATGTTCCTTGATATTGTATTTCATAGTAATTGAGATTGCATAATTTATATGCGACTTTTGTGAGACGATTTCGCTTTACGTACGTCGCTTACAATCATGAAATTTCATTCGGGTGATGAATTCATAGTTTATCGCGAAATCGGCTCGCAAAAATATGTAATCTTTTCAAAGTTTCCCATCATAACATCAAAATGTTTCCAGGTTTTCAGCTGGTGTAATATGATATATATGGGCGTCACCAGTGTATAGATTCATGACGCATGCACTTATGTGGGACCTGAACAATCATTTTACTAACCAGGAAGTGTCTGTGTTGCACTTTGACCTGCTGCACGCATTCATGACCATTGTGAACCGTGCTTACAATCTTGGAAGGCGTGTGTTCTCGAGAATTACCGAAGCGATGAATCAGTATTATATTGCTCTGTCATATTGCTCGTCAAGTGGTCTTGCTAATTTGCTATGATGCTGGTTCACCTGGTTGGTCCTGCTGAATTGCTGTATATATTTAGTGTGGACCTCCAGTTTGGAGAAGAATGTGTATATAGTTCATATGAATGTAACAAGTTACTAACAACAATGAATAGTGTTTGCGGAGTTGGTCCGTCGTGATATGTTCGCTGTCCCATATGGCTCAAATATTCCCATTTGGAAGTGAGAACGTCATGGGTTAGATCATGCCATGAATCTCTACTCTGGCTAACGCCCGTAGAGATCATATTCCACCAGTGCAAAACCTGGGAACTTTTTGAAGTTTTGACAGGGAACCTTATAAAGTCAAAAAATAATTCAGGGAATATATTTCTTAGTGAGTATATGTTCCTTAATAGTGTACTTCACTATATGTGAAGCAAAATCGCTCACAAAGTCACTTAAAGCGTGAAATTTCGAGTTGGGACCTTCACCCACAGTGAAGTACATTATTAAGAATCAGATAATAACAAAGAATTATATTATTCCCTTTCGATTATATAAGGTTCCCTGTCAAAAGTTCCCAGGTTTTGAGCTGGTGGAATATGATCTCTACGGGCGTTAGCCATAGTAGAAATTCATGGCATGATCTAGTCATGGGTTAATAATGCACTTATTGTCAGCGAAACAGTTGACACAAGACGAACAGAAATGACTAAGTGTCGATAATTATGTGTTGTGCTATTTCCTCCGGGGACCATGTGACGTCGGTGCCGAGTAGAAATGCACCAGTTCCATATTAGTTAACGAGCCCAGATACAAAAAGACGGCGTATTGGTCAGTTATGTAATCCAGATAGTAGTTCCTCAGGAAGACATAATAGGTTAAATTACAGTAGCGAATTGCGTGTATTAACTCATGTGTATTTTTACATGTACAACATGCCAAATTATTGCTGTATGTTGTCTTGTTTCGCAACAAGGCAAGATTTTGCAGTTCTTTATTATAACGTGGGTATTCTCGCAGGATCCTCCAAATGTTCCAACATGATGCTGGGTCTCCGTGTAAAATTTTAAATACATCGAGGTTTCGATCGACGGACACAGACAGGCAACATTCTCGATAATAATTCTGTCGGACTGCTGTCTGCATAAGGTTTTTCCATGAAGTTTCATTGGGAAAAGTCCGGTTTCCACATATGGCATTATGAATTGATACAGGTCATAGCGATTTAATATTTCAATGATATCCGGGACGAATCCAGAGATATGACGAGCGAAAATAGTGAGCTGGGAAAATTTCTGGAGAAAACTCGTAAGAGGCACCTTGTGTCCCTGAGGAAGATAGATCAGGTGGAAGAGAAAATATAGTTTATTGATGTGTATCTCCTTCTCAAGGGGTATAAACCCAAGGAGACTCATCGCAACGTTGGCCGGGGTCCGCATCGGGGGCGTTTGGATGTGTTTGACGCATAATCTGTATGCCTTTTCCATTGAATACAATCATGGTAGCGTTGTTTGGGATGTTCAGCAACTGACAACCATATATAGCTTTTGCCAGCACGATTGATCCCAACAGAATTGTCATTGGGAGTGGTGTGCACGATTTGAGCAAACATCTTCCAGCGAAACTAAAGTATGATTTTCTTAACTTTTCCGAAAGAATTGAGCTCCTATAGTTGTATCAGCTTGGAACTTACACTGTTTGATTCCAAGATGAACACAGTCGTTAGATTCTGGAAGCGGTTGATCACCAAGAAACCATAGTCTATCGCTGAGTTTATCTTGACCTGTTGTGTGGTTGATTATAACAATTGTGCTTTTCGTCGTTGAGAAATTAAATATCCACTGCTGACTGTATCTATAAGGCTATCAAGACCTGATTTCGTCAGTGATACTAAGGCAATGTCGTCGGCGGCAGACGGCGTAGTACACGAAATTTCGGAGATGTGTAGGCCATTTCTGCATTTGGTCAAAGTTTCGAGCAAGTCATTTGTGTACACAAGATAAAAGGGAGAAGTCACGGCTCGTTGTCTTGTTCCTTGTAGAACGTCGAATACAATCTTGGTGCATATTTGCCACAAGTCACAATTTTTTTCATTGAGACCCATGTCCTGCAGTTTTCCCAGAGGGCCCTCGTGTCATATACGATCAAAAGCCTTCTGTGAATCCAAGAAGCACACATATGCTCGGGCATTAAGGTCATGTTGATACGAGATATACTGTTGAAGAAAGAAGGAGGTCATGAGTCACTTCACTCCTTTCTGAAATCCATGTGGTAATTTATTAGGGAAATTTGGAAAGTGATCGTCCTTGAGGAACATGTAAAGCAAGATGCCTTCGAATACTTTATACATTACTGGAAGCAAAGTGATAACTCGATAGTTGTCGGGAATGGCGCGTGGTTTTGGAGTTCCCTTGTAGAGGGGTAGGATGTTTTTAAACAGCGAGGTACATGTACATGTATCCACTCCAAGTCAATCATGCAGTTGTAGAGATGACACAGAGCCGATCGCGACTTGAGTCGAATTACCCATACACTGCCGATCGCGACTTGAGTCGAATCCTGACACCTTCGTCCCGTAACATCAATCCATGGGAAGTAACTTTATATTATTCTGTGAAAACACTGTACGTGGTGTAATCAATTTTGTAACGAGAAACTCCCGGTTTATTTTTTTTATATTTCGGGATGTCGGCCATCATGTTTTGTAATTAAGTGGTCGCGGTCACGCGACCCTCCTGGTATGGAAGTGTTTTCCATTCCACAGAGACCAATACCTACCTGCATACCAAGTTTTAGGAATATACCTCTGCATATACAAAAGTTATTGCGAAATACCCAATAATATATTTATTTAGGAGAAATATACTAACTTATTTTCGGTTCTCAATACTAACACCAACTTACATACCAAATGTCGTCAAAATATCTCTGCAGATACAAAAGTTATTGAGAACTAATGCATTTTCCTTATATTTCGGTGTGGCGGCCATCTTGTTTTGTGATCATGTGGTCACGGTCTCGTGACCCTCATGTGGTCACGGTCTCATGACACTGGCAGACTAGGAAGTTTTTTCAATTCGCAAGTCCAATATCTAACTGTGCACCAAGTTCCACGAAAATACCTCTACAGATACAAAAGTTATTGAGAAATACCCAATCAATATGTATTTAGCAGCAATATACATGTACTAACATTATCTTATATTTCGGGATGGTGGCCATCTTGTTTTGTGGTCACATGATCGTGGTCACGTGAAATGTGACACTGGCGGACTAGAACATATTTTCTATTCCCAATACTGATACTTACTTACATGCCAATTTAAGTTAACTTTCATGAAAATATCTCTACAAATACAAAAGTTATTGAGAAATACTGAAATTTTCTTATATTTTGGCGTGGGGGCCAACTTGTTTGTGGTCACGTGACCAATTGTGGACTGTGATGTGTTTTCGATTCCCAAGACCAATACCTACATGCATACCAAGTTTCATGAAAATAGCTCGGCAGATACAAAAGTTATTGAGAAATACCCAATTCATATGTATTTAGAAGCAATATGTTACATGTACAGTCATGTATAGTATGCTTGGCAGTGGCAGATATGTCTGTGGTGCTGCATGGCAGTGAAAGAGTTACGGCATTCGCTCCCATTAATAATATATGCTCATTCACCACATTGTCTATTCCGCTTGATTTATGGCGTTTAAGGTTCTTTATAACTGAGTTGAGTTATGCGATAGTTATGCGCTCACAGAATATGGAGTCAATATAGTTTGTGTGTGATACGGCAAGGAGCTGTTCGAGGCGCGTTCGTATGACGACTTCGAACTCCGGATCACTATGAGCATTCTGCATGATTGTACAGGTTCTTGAAGTAGGATCCCCATGCTGACAGAATTTCCACTGTATCCTGAAGTGTGATGTCGTCGAACTTCATAACTGAACATAGACCATTTAAACGTGATCATTGGTCAGCTGACTTCAGAGTTCGCCAAAATTGTGAATTATTTGTCTTGGCACAAAGTTCTAGTTGTCTAGCGAGTCATGTTTCGTCATCCGCATAGACGAGCGCAACATTTGTCGAAATTTACGCTTGGCATTTTTGTACTCAACTTGGGATATCGCATCGCATGCATGTGGCCTGCCGTCACGAATCCAATCTCTGCGTGTCTCGTTCAGTAACTGATGCAGTGTTCGCAATTCGTCGTTCCAGAATGATTTAGCGGCTTTATGTCTTGTTTTGGTCACTGATGCATATATGAATGCATCAATTATCTCGGAACATATGGTATCAAGATCATCAGTTCTCACTATGTCTTGATTAATCACATCGGATAGATAGTTGTCGAGGAAATTCTGGTACATGTACGATGTTATATCAATCGCGTCCCATTTGAAAGACAGTTTGTTTCGAGTCGGTGTCACGTGCGAGTGGTCGGGGGAAGTTCAATACAACATGTCACAGGCAAGTGGTGGACGTATTTAGTTCATGGTCACTGCGAATAGCACAGTTATGATATATTTTAGCTACAGGTGCACGCATGGGTACGATATGGTAGATGCGGCTTGGGGAAGCCACGGATGCTGGCGGGTAAAAAGTAAATGCTGGACCGGCTCACGACCATTTGGCCGTGACCGAGGAAAGTTCTTCTCGACGTAGAAGTGAAGTTACCAAAGCTGTTCTGTCGCAATGGCCGTCTGTGATATGCTGTTCTGGTGAACGACATAAATGTACATTGAAGTCACCCATAGTAATAACAGGCCCGCGTGATGGAAAGAGAGCAATAAGACCGAAGACAGATCCGAGATAGCCAAGACAGCTGACTGACTGAGTCACAACTGGATGCCAAAATATCGATCGATTCCAGTATCCAGAGCCACACAATGATCTGCGATACGTACATTAATTGGGAGAGCAATACCATCACGAGTAAATGAACCACCAGAACTTGTAGTGATAGTTCTCCCGGGTTTTGCAAAAGCAATATACATGTATGAGTCATTTAAGGAATTCACAAAAGACTCTGTGTTAAGCCAATGCTCGGACACGCCGGTGATATCGTATTCTGATTTTTCATTAGAAAATTCAAATAGAACACCCTAGATTTCACTCCTGATGCATTCCACGTATCAATGTTGATTAGTCATAACCGTTTTAAGAACGTTGCGGTGGCTCACGAGTCCACATTGTCGCTGGAGACTATCTCCATGTTTCTCATTGATGTGGAAGCGCGCTGATTGTATCCCCTGCGGGAACTCCACAGTAGTCGCACGCATGTTTGTGTTACACCTTTGTGTTCGAAATAGTCCCATAAGTGTGGTCTTGCTAATTTGCTATGATGCTGGTTCACCTGGTTGGTCATGCTGAATTGCTTGATATATATAAATTTATCAAACTCATTCATAAGAGCTTATATTCCAACATAACTCGTTGGGTCTTCTTAGAGAATGATGCTTTTGAGTGTTGGTTGGCGGCTTGATGAGTTGGTGCCGTTGGTTGTTTTTAACTACCCTGATTTACAAGTACCTCAATCAATAAATCAATATATTTTTCAACTTTCTCTGTTTCTTTTTTGATAGCATTATATGCACTTGATCGATACATTAATTTAAAGTAATTTGAAACTCTCCACTGAGGTGTTCCGAACGGAATAAGACATGCATGATCATGCCAAAATAAGTTATTTTCATATATTTGATATCCAAATAGTCAGAAACCGATTCACGAATTGTAAGCAGTGATTATTGGCGCAATAATGTTTATGTCGAATAAAGTATAGTAAATATATACATGTGACGTATAGTTAAAACGTTGTTCTCTGAAATGATATAATCCTGTGGAACCTTGGAACTTTCAACAATCTTAGTTGTTCTTTGCTACATTCTTCCAATGGGGATAGTGTTTGGATACTACCTGATTGGTTTTCTTCAATGATAGAAGTACACAATATGTCATAAGTACATTTGTTGTTAAAGTGTCGTCGTATACTACAACTGAAAGTAGTAGGCCGGCACTGAATACAAAGTTGGCCGGCACTGAATACGGAGTTGGCCGGCACTGAATACAGAGTTGGCCGGCACGGAATAAGGAGTTGGCCTGCACTGAATACAGAGTTGACCGGCACTGAATACAAAGCTGGCCGGCACTGAATACAGAGTTGGCCGCCACTGAATACAGAGTTGGCCGGCACTGAATACAGAGTTGGCCGGCACTGAATACGGAGTTGGCCGGCACTGTGTACGGAGTTGGCCGGCATTGAATAAGAAGTTGGCGTGTACTGAATACGACAAAATGTTATGTTTCGCATCCAAGTTTCTCATTTGTTTTTAATCTTTTGCAGCTTTGTAATAAAATTAAACCACCAAATCAGTATATTAAAAGGGGCACTATTTTGAAGTGCCCCTTTTAATATATCTGGACGATAGCTAGCCTGCACGCATAACAGGTGTGTATAAATTATATGCATGGTCGTTGATACATATGAAGTATACCGCAATGTACATAACGGATATGACATGTAAATGAATAGGTGTTATGTGCATAATTCAACGTGAGAGACACAATCAAAGAAAAATTATTCACTTAATGTCCTGATTTGGCGCATTCCATAGGGCTTTGATCGATAGGTCATTTGGACTTATTGTTTCATTCGTGCCCCCGGGAATGTATGACTTGTAGTGCAGTGTGTGCATATTTAATTGTGTGATAGTTTTCTCAATACTATATCGGTGACTCCATTTCTGGACCAGGGGTTGGCGTGGGACGTTAAGAGATGTTTGCATGAGACATGCTCGTTATAGTATTCATTCTTTAAAATTTATGGTATAAAAATGTGCACATGCAAATATGCATATACACGCGACGTTATCAAAATACTCATATACATTTGACAGTCAAGACAAAGCGCTTGGATTTCATCGATTGATTCGTTAATTTTACAACAACAAAAAATAATTAAAGCCATATACACATGCACATACACATAATAATATTCGCTTTTATTGGGACTCTTACTGATTTTAAAAGGATAATTTACTCCTTTCCATACGATAAAAAATATGACTTTTGTTGTTTATACCCATTTTGTGATATTAAGTCGAACGATATATATATATTCCACCCTGCATGTGAGTTGATTATCTTAAGATGGAATTAATCTAAGATATAAGGTGGATCTTATGATGTAACTTTTCCGTTTCAAGAACGCGTTTCACAAAACAAGATTAAGTCCTACTTAAGTAGTAAGTTAAGTTCCCGCTCATTTAGACTGGTTATCGACAATTTTCTACAGCCCGGAACAAAAAAATGTGGGCTTGTGCAATCTGTATGTATGGCATTGAGATGTTATCGAGAAAGAGCCGAGTCCGAGTTGACATTATTGTGTGACAGGGATGCTGGATAGCGGCTGGGTTGGGGGTGGGCGAATCAGCGCATATCTTAATTATTGTCTATAGTCAGTGGCCTTATATTCGCATATGGATCTTAGACTTGCATGGGTTCCACGATGTAAATTCGAACATGAGTACATCGCAGGCTTTTAAAATGACTAGCTTTCTGTTTACTGGTGAGTGGCGGTTTCAGAAATAAGACAATATCATTATATGGATCGATGCATGACTGCGACCATGAATTCACGCCGAGTTAATCCAATGAGAGCAATGATCAGGTGGCGATTTTTGTTATGTGAGCCGACATAACACGTGTATTATCGACCATCGCTCTCTACGTGTAGCAATAATCAAAATAAATCGGCGATGTCATCATGACACACATAGGTCATTTTTCGATTCAAAGGGAATGAAAAATATTTGTTAGAGTAACTTATTTATTATTTTTATGCAGATGTATATCTATCGGTTGTCATACCATGGATATATATAACTACGTTTTCATTAGCACACTGGCCACACTCGCATTAAGGGGTGTCATCGTGTCAACGAGTGTTATATCATATATACAGTATGCTGTACAATGGTAATCCCACCCCTGCAAAACAAAACATGAAAAAAATTTGGACAGCCTTGAAAATCACGACATGGGCGTGGGCATTTAATGTCCAAAAAGCACCACGTGATAATGTTCCAACCATTTCGAATAGGATATTTTGCTCGAATCTCTTCATCGTCCGTGCAATCCAGTGGATTGTTTCTGTCCCTATATAGCCTTTGTCGTCGTAGATATCTCCGTAATTGCAAATAACTTAGGCCGCCATATTTGTGATCGATATGCCACTTATTACGTGGGTCTTAACTTTAAGATTATCTTAAGACACCTCACACCAGTCTTAAAGTTAAGACCAAAGTTAAGACCATCTTAAGTTAAGACCTTGTTCGTGAAACGCACTTATGACTGAAGTTTGAACTTATGACCATCTTAAGTCCCAACTATGTCATAAGTTGCTTTCATGAAACAGGGCCATGGACTATAAAGTCCAAATTTCGATCGAATCTCCATCGAATTTCAATCTGGGCTGCTGCATCGCAATTAAACGTCCAATGCATAGAAGTTGCAGTCACAGTGCAAACTGGTGACGAAGAACTAACTATAGTGTCTGTCGTCCGTTTAGGTATTATATAATTCTTTAGAGATAACTTTATTCAGCCTTTTATCTGAAATACTTTCGAGCGAAAATGTCTTGTTTGAGCCGTGAGGGGATAGACGTCAAACGCTAATCCGGATGAATGGTATACCAATATATTAACTAGCCTTCCATGACACACTCCTTCGTGTGAGTTTAATCTCGATCGGGCCACTTGTTTTAAGCTGCCCTCTCTACAGCTGAACCAAAATATGGCGAAAAAGTCCGAATTTCGATTGAATACCAATCGAATTTCAATCTGGGCTACTGCATCGTCATGGATACTTGACCTTGACGACGCCCTATATACCCCACCCTATCTGGGATCATCGACACCTGATATCTGACAGGACTGGTGTGAATCCCAATCGAATATCGAACTTCTAACTATGTAACTTCATGCGAATATCCACCGCATTTCGAACTCCGATCGAACTTCACGCACCCGAGAAATCAGGCTATTTTCCCGTGTTGACCTGCAATGGCAATTGGCCGGAACTGAATACGGAGTTGGCCTGCACTGAATACGGAGTTGGCCGGCACTGAATACGGAGTTGGCCTGCACTGAATACGGAGTTAGCCGGCACTGGATACGAAGTTGGCCTGCACCTAATACGGAGTTGGCCGGCACTGAATACGGAGTTGACCAGCACTGAATACGAAGTTGGCCGGCCCTGATACAACGAGTTGGCCGGCACTGAATACGGAGTTGCCGGCATTGAATGTGGAGTTGCCGACACTGAATACGGAGTTGCCGGCACTGAATACGGAGTTGGCCGGCACTGAATACGACGTTGGCCGGCACTGAATACCGAGTTGGCCGGAACTGAACACGGAGTTGGCCGGAACTGAATACGGAGTTGCCGGCATTGAATGTGGAGTTGCCGACACTTAATACGGAGTTGGCCGGCACTGAATACGGAGTCGTCCGGCACTGAATACGGACTTGGCCGGCACCGAATACGAAGTTGGTCGGCACTGAATACAGAGTTGGACGGCACTGAATACGGAGTTGCCGGCATTGAATGTGGAGTTGCCGACACTTAATACGGAGTTGGCCGGCACTGAATACGGAGTTGGCAGACACTGAATACGGAGTTGGCCGGCACTGGATACGGAGTTGGCCGACACTGAATACGGAGTTGGCCGACACTTAATACGGAGTTGTCCGGCACTGAATACGGAGTTGGCCGACAATGAATACGGAGTTGGCCGGCACGGAATATGGAGTTGGCCGACACTTAATACGGAGTTTTCCGGCACTGAATACGGAGTTGGCTAGCACTGAATACGGAGTTGGCCGCCACTGAATACGGAGTTGGCCGACACTGAATACGGAGTTGGCCGGCACTGAATACGGAGTTGGCCGGCACCGAATACGGAGTTGGCCGACACTGAATACGGAGTTGGCCGGCACTGAATACGGAGTTGGCCGGCACTGAATACGGAGTTGTCCGACACTGAGGGAGTTTTCCGGCACTGAATACGGAGTTGGCTAGCACTGCATACAGAGTTGGCCGGTACTGAATACGGAGTTGGCCGGCACTGAATACGGAGTTGGCCGACACTGAATACGGAGTTGGCCGGCACTGAATACGGCGTTGGCCGGCACTGAATACGGAGTTGGCCGGCACTGAATACGGAGTTGGCCGACACTTAATACGGAGTTGTCCGGCACAGAATACGGAGTTGGCTAGCACTGGATACGGAGTTGGCCGGCACTGAATACGGAGTTGGCCAGCACTGAATACGGAGTTGGCCGGCACTGAATACGGAGTTGGCCGACACTGAATACGGAGTTGGCCGGCACTGAATACTGAGTTGGCCGACATTTAATACGGAGTTGGCCAACACTTAATACGGAGTTGGCCGGCACTGAATACGGAGTTGGCCGACACTGAATACGGAGTTGGCTGACACTGAATACGGAGTTGGCCGGCACTGAATACGGAGTTGGCCGGCACTGAATACTGAGTTGGCCGACACTTAATACGGAGTTGGCCAACACTTAATACGGAGTTGGCCGGCACTGAATACGGAGTTGGCCGACACTGAATACGGAGTTGGCTGAAACTGAATACGGAGTTGGCCGGCACTGAATACGGAGTTGGCCGACACTGAATACGGAGTTGGCTGATACGGATTTGGCCGGCACTGAATACGGAGTTGGTCGGCACTGAATACGGAGTTGGTCGACACTGAATACGGAGTTGGCTGACACTGAATACGGAGTTGGTCGGCACTGAATACGACAGTCATGTGCGCATCGAAATTTCTCACATTTTTGTGATCTTTTACAGCTTTGTAAAATAATTAAATAATCAAATCAGTAATGTCACATTTAGCACAGGATACACAGACGGGCAGTATTTTCCCCAGATACTCATTTATCTCATATATATATAACCATCGAAATCGTGTACAGATATGTAATGATGGGCTTGTTGTGACATCTGGCCCGGCCTTCGACTAAAGTTCAAGTCAAATTGCAATGTAAAACAACGTGTACACGGTCGACTGAGAAACAACTACATACCGTGGGCCAAATTAAATACTATTGAAAGTAAACGATCAGATACCATATATTTCATTGAGAAATTTGCTCCACATTTTCACTCCTCCGGGGTATTAATATGATCATAAAATGCTTCCACACATTTTAGACTTTATTTTATTTTTGCGATTTACAAAGAAAGAGAAGAATGTCACCGTAATGGGTATGCCCGTCCTAGTGCAGCATAATTGAAATAATTTGGGTTATCAGCTTCTACATCCAAGTGGTAGTTGTGTGTTTTATAAGAATGGCTGTGGACACACGTATCACAGTAGCGATGGCATAGTAGGTGTGACAATTAATTATGGTGCAATTTTGGTGACATTTGGTCGTCATATTCCTGTGCCATAGCGAGACATGTCGCCCGCCGCACATTCACACAATGAGTCTTTTCCAAGCTCTATCAGCGTCGAGATCGACATCTCAATGATTTATCAAACCGAATGTCTTGTCGCTGTTGATCGTTACTCAACACGCAATGTTATATTTTTAATGCTAACACACAAGACAATTCTGGACGATCGGTCGTGCAATTTTATGTATCGTAGAGAATACAATGTGGCTAAACGTAATGAGTAGAGATCAACCTTGGTGAAACACAATGGGTTAATTGGTCAGTCGACTCACTGTGCGAATATGCCGCGCGCGACACGACTCCCTATGGCATATAAATTATGTTGACCAATTGTCACCAAACTCTACCATAATTAATTGTCACACCTACTATGCCATCGCTACTGTGGTACGTGTGTCCGCAGCCAAAAAAAAAAAATTGTATATATGTGGATCGGTGCTGGATATATATACAGTCGGTTAACATTGCGTGCATGGATCCGATGAATTCCTTACTCTCCAACAGATTTGAATGTTCTCGTTCGATAAGGTCGAATTGAGAAGGTGAAGATGGAACAGAATTGAAGTACAGTAATATGGGGATTGAAACCTGATATTATTCCTGCTTTTGTTACATAATAGTTAGATTCCGATGTTCAAAATATGTCGATAAATACGTTCAAGACTTTTTTACAGACTTTATATGCCACAGAAAAACTTATACCGTATTCAACCATTAACCCTTTACCCAACAGAACGGCCCTGTGCCAATGCATTCTCTTATATATGCGAGTCGACCATAGGTCGCCTCGCATATATAAGAGAATGCATTGGCTTAACACATATTAAAAATGATAAAATTGTCAAAGAATGTAGAAAAATATTATAAAAATTGTTAAAAAATGTAAGAAAAAATTATAAAATTGTTAAAGTGATGTGAAACACTCCGGTAGGGTGATCAAATGTAAATGGAGAATAATCTTGTTCAAAGTAGTAATTCCTACAAATATTATATCCAAATTGACAATACACACCGTCATTCTTATATATTAATTGAATGCAGTGACTCTCGATGGCGAAATCGTTTTTGTTAGTTTATCGCCGATAGATGCGTCCCGAATCGAGTAGTAAATATTTACAATTGAGCGTAGTTCAAACTATGTTTTCTATGGAGTGGTACAGTCGATTTTCTTCAGATTTTCGATAATGTCAGTAGAATGTTACATTCCTCCAGTTGGCATAGCGTCTGGATACTAACTGATCAGTTTCACGCACCCGAACAAGTGCATAATATGTCTTTAAAGAATGTAAGAAAAAATGGTAAAAAGTGTTAAAAAAGAATTTTGTTAGGCCAATGCATTCTCGCATATATAAGAGAATGCATTGGCACAGGAGGGCATAACTGTAACAATCACAATGTGGTCAATGAACCGGTTCCAATTATATCCATATTTGTATGGTGTTATTGAGACAGACCGAAGATATTTTAGGCTGTTGAAGCTTTATTCGGGCGTATTTGGCCGCTTTGTAGGGTAAAGGGTTAAAGCAATCGGATCGCAATTCCAAGGAATATATAAAATCAGGCCCCCGTTTTCATTCAACACGGAACAACGAAGATCATTGTTCCTTGCTATTAAATTCCTGAAAAAGCAAACAAGAAATTTTATTTTGGTATCAATCGGATTTGGGCATATGTGTATAGTATATTCGATACATATACACAATGACAAAGCATCCGTGGTTGGGGGCAATATATCTGCTATAAACACGGGCGGTTTATAGTATATTGCCTCTACACGACATGGGAGTGCCGACAATTAACTTTTGTAAACAGTAATTTATAACTTGCAGCTCGCGGTCATGTGAACATTTTCAATCGAGGGCTTTTTCTATTCAATACATGAGAGTAGGCTTCATCTGAAACCGGTAAAATTGTTCATCACAATTACTGAATGACTATCCGTCCATTATATGTTTAAGTGGCTTACGAAAAAAAGCTCTCACCAACATGAATTACGTCACACCAAACAGCTTATACAACAACGACCTATTGTGCCATATACCGCAACATGAGCATGTTGGCGTGTTTAGCTTCTTCTTTTTCTTTTGTGTCTCACCCACCACAACTTTGGTCAAAATCTGTTAAAGGTACGGTTGGCATTGGCGGTGGGTATCCTGTGAAAATATTTCTACCCGTCAAAAACCGCCACAAACAGAAAGAACAACAAAATTTAGACAGACTTTGTCCGTATACAAATAAGAAATATCGCATAAACAGTATGTTATTGTCATATCTTTGACCATTGTTATGTAAACAAAAGCATAAAAAGTTACTTTTCTGGTGTTTGTTTATATTATGATTCTAAACATAAAGAGCGTTCTTTGTTGATGAATTCCTGATATGGAACGAATAAAGAGCGTTTATGCCATTGTGTGTGATTAGTCAGCAGCATTATGCTGTCTTCTGTAACACAATCAGGCTCTTGCTTAGGTAAAATATATTAAATCTTTATGATAACATGCTGTTTACGCGATGGTCATGGTATATATGAACGAAACTGTATGCGTTTTAATGTTTTTCTGTTTACGGTGATTGGAACAAATATGAATATTTTCGACAACTAAGGCCTCACGTGCCTTTAACAGTTGGAAATTGTATGCTTGACAACATCATTTGGACATTTCAGACTAATAATATGTTCATATTGTTTTAAAGTCACATGGCGTTTTGCGCCACTAAATAGATATTCACTTTTAATTGTTTCCGGTATCGAAATAGGTCGATAGATACTTCATTCTACGAGCATTATTTGACACAGAAAGACGCATTGAAGTCATTTAAAATAGAACTTTAAGCACGACGGTTGGGTACCGAATAAAACAAAAACAGCCATTTGCACGGCATGGAACAGAAAAGAGCGTTCAGTGTTTGTCTATTCCTAATATGGTTTGTAGAAATAAAGGGCATTTGTTTCACTTCTGTGCGAAAAACTGAAAACAGCTGGAAAGTGCATGGTTGTGACCAGAGCAAATATGTTAAAGAGCATATGAAGACACAGTTCTCAGACTTTGAAAGCATGACCCAAACTGAACAGCTTGTCAAAATCTTATCCAACAATGTGTCAAATACATGCACTTCAATTTGTCATATGATCCGAAGATTATTCTCCGCACGTGATGAGCATCGTATCATAAATCAATGAACAAGTACAGAATAGATGATCCATTGCACATTCAGCTTGACCTTATATTAATATCATTTATTATACTGTTCAATACACAATGTACAATTATATGTTATTATGTATGCATACTGTCCTTATAAGGATGTTTTTGCCAATTAAACTTATCTTATGAAGCCGTTATATCAATATTTGTAAACCTATCTTATACCTCCTTCTAAATTACGTATAGACAAAATTTGGAAGCCCGAATGAGCCATGTCCGTTCAATAATTTGATTTTCAAACCAGTATATAGTGTGAAAATTGTTGTTATTTGATCAAGCGTCGAATATTTTCCAACTTTCGATAACATGTCAGGCAAATGAAGTCTCTCAAGGCTGAGAATTCTATCATATAACGGGGGGGGGGGGGGGGTGCAATTGGAAATTGTAAATTAGATACCCCTTCCACTCCTAAAATATTTCGCATCATTCTGTATATAGTATAAATTGCATATTCGATACATACACACGACGACAGATCATCCGTCGCTGGAGGCAAGAAATCGACAACAAACACGGTATTGCCACGAAATGGGAGCGCCAACAATTAACTTTTGAAAATAGCGGTGTGACTAAACACCGCCCGGACCAGCCCGGACCAGCTCGGGCCAGCCCGGACCCCCCATATGGACTATATGAGTCGAAGTAATGAATGGCTTTTACAGCTCACGGCCATCTGAACATTTTCAATCGATGGCTTGTTCTACTTATTGTACGAGAGACGGCTTCGTCTGAATTGGATAAGTTGTTCTTCGCAATTACTTAACGCAAATCCGACCAATATCCTTCTAAATGGGCGTACGAAATAAAGCTATCGTCAACATGAATTACGTCACCCCAAACATCCTATATTACAGAATCACAATGGATTAGAATTGTTGAGGGTGTTTATTTCACTGAGCGAGTAAGGTATACGGACAATAAACCAGTTTGTTATTCGCAGCGTTGCGGCAATTGTTCGGTTGGTGGTCTCCTCTGACATTCACCGCAACTTTAGTCAACCTGTTGGAACTTGGACATATCATACCTGACACAACCTCAGTTGGAATTTTCAGATAAAAAATATATGTTTTAGATCGGTATCAATGTTAATTCATTACTCATAGTAATGTAGTTAACACCTTGAGATATTTCGTCCAAATCACTTGGACTTTTTCAATCAACTGACTGACAATCGCTCGTGAACATATCCTTTTGGAGGGTCATGTAAAACGCCATGATGCCTCGGTCTGATAGCTATAGGGTTCTCCAGTCCGCCGTTCCTGTTGCTGGTGGGTTTCGATGGATTCTTTAACTTTCCTCTTATTAACATTGTCCTGGGATATTATAAATTTCACATGAGTCCTGTCGCTTTTGCGGTCTTAACCATATAGGACCTACATCCCCTCCTTGATATCTGTCCACTCACAACTTTAGACCTCACCCTCAATGTCGACCTCTTTTTAGGTACTATACATTCAAACTGAGCGAACTTTGAATCCAAACATAATACAATATATAAGTATTATTATGCGTTTCAATATCGTTAAGAGAGAGGAGCACTACTCTATGTTGAATAACTTGTGCTCCCATCCCTTTTGATTAAACTCATATCATTTTTTAGATTACATTTGTCAAAGTATAAAATGTATTATGTAAAGTAATTTCAAATAAAATATGTTCAAACAAATAAACAAAAACCAGTCAGTGCTCAGAAACTGACGAGGAGTGTTTAGTTTGGTGTTCTTTCATTCTAATGTCTAACTACCTAATATTGCTCTCATTTATGAATTAAATTGCTACAATGGATCCAGAACAAGGAATCAACATATAGATTGTATTGATAGTTTGGTTTTCCGACCAGTATACATTGTGCGAAGTTTGTTGCTTTTTGGACCAACATGGAACCCCTGGCTATATGGACATGTCTCTATTCGGAAGGTTCGCTATTCGGAAGGTTCGCTATTCCGAAGGCTCTCTATTCCGAATGTTCGCTATTCCGACGGTTTTTGTTATTTTAAAGGTTAATTCTATATTCGAAAGTGTTGAGAGGGTTCTTTATCCCCGAAGATTCTTTTTATGAAGGAAATAACTTAAAACATTAAAACATTAAATGTGATAATCTTTTTCTTTTCGCCGGTTTCAATAAGATTTAATCAATACATATTTACGTTACGCAATATATTATAAATCGATTCAAGAAACGAGAAAAATAATACAAATAATAAATAAATAAAAAATAAATAAATAAACGTGTAATACATAATAATGCATTACGTGAATAATGTAAACGACACTGTTTCTATGAAAGGGAGACTCACTCTACTCAAATGTTGTTGTTGGATTCTACATTGTCTGCTTCGTAGAATAAGGTCAGCAGATTTCCATTATATGCAGAGTTCGAAATAACCCGCGAGAATTATAGTCTATTACAGATATCTGATAAGCCAGAATGCAGATAGAGCACGCTCATCGTTGATATATTTTTGTACGGTACATGTATTTTACTTCAGTGATGCAGTCGTCGTGTTTTCAACTTTCCATAATGAACGATAAACTAATAATGTATTCCTGATATTAATAATACCGGACATTCGGACAATTTGGAAATTAGACTGGGTGTATAAATGAACTACATGTATATGTGAAAACTAGCGTAATTGTATTTCTCATTCCTCGTGTGGTTTTTGTGGGGGGGGGGGGGGGGGGGCATGTAACTTTTGATTCATTTGTGGCTATATACGCCAAAACTTGAAAACCTTCGGAACAGCGAACCTTCGTAATAATGAACCTTCGTAATAGAGCACCTTCGGAATAGAGAACCTTCGGAATAAAGAACCCTACCACATTGGCTAGACTAGAGACGATGGCTCGTTTTAGTGCATCATTTTCCCAAACGTGGAAGGTATCTAACCCATTTAATACTCATTCACAAATATTATGGGTGGACGTCGAAAGTTCACCAAACAGTCAAAGAAATGTATGACATCTTTTCTTTCGTTTGTCTGCACAATAATAGGCGACAACACATGTCTGTTTAAATGAAGTTGCTCATATCTTTGATATGGAACACGTCCAACATCGTCCCACCCAAATGCCGACAATAGGATTTGGGTGTAATGAAAGAAATTCAATATTGACCGCCATGAAAGATTCATCTCATTCGAGTAAACACCGCATGAATAATAAATCGTCTTAACCATTGCTCGCAAGCCTGCAAATAGTGTGTCTGTCATTTGCAGAATGAGGTCCCCATACAGAGGGTGAATTTAGTGATGCTACCACGCACAACGGGCTAGCATCACTAAATTCACTCTCTGTGGACCTCATTCTGCTTAGGCATCATCTTCTGGGAAGTACCTAGACTATAATCTAAAATTAACATTGTTTTGAGTTACTTTTCACCTTCTGTTCAGTTTCTATATCGCCTAATTTGCAGAAGATAAATGCATAATCGAGGTGACTAATGTGTGAAAATCACCAACTTCAACTGGGGAACTTCAATCTGATCCTAGGTCTCTCATAGCAGTTGAGACCAAAGCAGAATAAGGTTCCCAGAGAGTGAATTTGGTTACGCTAGCCCACTGTGTGGGATAGCGTCACTAAATTCACCAGCTGTTGACCTCATTCTGCTAATGACAGACACACTATTTGCAGACTTGATTGCTCGGATAATAACCAATGTTAAAGAAAACGTGTGCTAATTGGAATGATATAATACATGTATACGACAATCACAGTTTATACATGTAGCAATTGGATTATCAGCCACAATAGTCATTATGTATTACCGAATATATAAGATGTTTGCCATAACCCATTCCCCATGCATGTGGAGTATAATAAGCGGCCAGGGACACAATCACAACTCATTTGATAATTCATCACAAATGAATCACGGTCGGACAACCAGAGAGTATGGATCACCGGCTCTCATGGTGAATTCGCCATCGAAAATTCCCAGAGACGTCACAACCATGCTGGAAGCCATGCGTGTTGCGCCTTTTGTGACCTGGACGTTCCATGCTCACACAGGCGGATTCCAGCTGATTCTGGACTTCCAGTCCGGCTCGGCACAGCCCTTATCATGGTTCTCTACCGAGAAGGGACTGGAGACGACCAAATCATTCAGGAAGTCTCTCAGGAAAAGGATGAATCCATCAAGAAAGATGAGGGATGCAGCGCGAATGGCAAAAAAGAAAAAGTCAACTGTTGACATACCAGACGATGCTTCCCGCACAGCCGTGCCCGTGAGCCCTGCACCGCTTGACGTGGAGATGACTCCCTCCACCATGCACCAAATAACAAAAGAAAAGCATCCAACTTAAGCTAAAACAACACCTCGCCTTGCCTCCGGTCAACTTCCGCAACATCAGAGACCGATCATCATCGAAAACGCAAAGAAAGGGCGAGCGCACTTGCATAATGCAGTCAGATCATCCTACCCGGACCTCATCCGGAAACAACCCAACAACGGCTAGATCTCGAAGGTATCCCGCTGGGGGGGGGGGGTCCACCCTGGAAAGCACACTTGGTTTCCAATTTTCTAGCTGGTATCTCATGCTCTCGAAATGTTTGAACTTGAATATCCAGTCTAGCCCTCCCAACTCGTGGACATTTCAGTTAAACAAATTGACGGAAATTTTTTCGCACTAAATACACTGGTTGGAATATAAATCTAAAAGAAAAAAAATAAACATAGCCTATACATTTGGTCCGCACTTTCCAACTAATGGTGTGTCATTCGTGAAAGTTGCAGTTATCTTAATTGAACATTTTGGCCAGTTTTTGGGAGACCCCATAGCCTGTGGTCACATCCTATAAAGTGGTGTTCGTGTAAAAGGCCCACTTGATGTCCGAGAACCCCTTTGTTTTTCAAACCATTAATATACATCGAGTTTTATGTGGTTTACATATAGTTGCACACCAAACTACATGATAAATGTCGAATTGGGGAGATATCCCGTAAGGATCGAAATAAAGTGCAGAGGAATATCATATTGCGTTCTGTTTAATTATGCAGTTGGGGGCACACTACACTTGAACTGCAAGACACTTTTAGCAGATAGAGACGTCAACACATGCGGGGAAAAGCCGGATGTCTCTCACATTCTATTCAATAAAATATACAGTCGTATACGATGTTTCAACCTAGCATATTGTCCCCCTGGGTCGCTACCATGTACCCATAATTCAATGCACTATGAGTAATATAAACCCAACAATAGAAGGCTGAACTAGAGATCCTTTGTGGAATAACAATGATATGCATGACTTTTGAAGACAATGTCTTTTTGAAAACTGCTGAAGCGTCGAGTTTCGAATGGCAGTGGTGACAAAAGCTTTTGATTGTCGTCTAGGGTATATTTTCCAACAGCAACAACATATTTGAAATAATTTATCAGCGTTCCCATCCTCCGCGAACATTGTTCGACTTGTTATTTGCTCGGTGTCAAACTTTCTAGAATGGGTTCGATTTACGGTCCGTTGCAAAAGAAAGGACATTGGCTACTTCCTCAAATCCTATGGCGGATTGACCTGATGGAGTTTGCGAACTCTGCAACATCCACAGGCCACAATATAATCCGTCGATGTCAATTATAAACCACGGCATTAGTCATCTTCGTTAAATGAATTTGTACTGAAGTTGTCGCCGGGCTCTCCTCCGTTAGGGTCTACTGGCACTGAAATGGTCACTGTCACCCCCTCTCGTTCGGTTGGGTACCCAGCTTATTTGTATTTTCAGTTGGGTACCCAGCTTTTGTAAAATTTTCATTTGGGTACCCAGCTTTATGAAATCTCACACAGAGCTTGATTTAATTAGTGATTGACCTCAGTTGATTGCGAAATGAACCTGGTAAATGTGTGAATTCTTGTTTACATATTAATTATGATGTCTATTCGTCATGAAATTGAAAATAATAGCGGAGAAGAATTGTATGCATAGGACATATGTACTGCAGATTGACTGCTCATAAAGCTGGGTACCCAACTGTAAATTTTATAAAAGCTGGGTACCCAACTGAAAGTTTTAAAAAGCTGGGTACCCAACTGAACGAAATGGGGTGACAATGACCATTTCAGCTCTACTGGCTGGATAAGTTGACAATTATAGGTGACCAGAAGTTAATTTTCAAAAACTCAAGAATGACAAAAATTGTTCCAGCAAATCTCTGTCTGTGCATGTGGGTAGTATTTAGACTGAGAAAATGAAAACGTATCAAACTCCAGCCTATTTATAAAAATGTCAATTACATGTTTCAAACCGTATTATCGTTTTTGCCACAGTTTTACATGGATAGCTATTTACAAATAAAAACCTCTTAAACGGACATGGCTCATTGGAGCAACAGACGCTCTTTATTTATACCATATCAGGAATAGACTAACATGAAACGCTCTTTTCTCTTCCATGTCGTGAAAATGGCTGTTTTTAGTTTGGGATCCAAACAACGTGTTCAAAGTTGTATTTTTATTACTCCAATGTGTCTTTCTGGAGCATAATACACGTAACACGGTAGTTCAAGTGTTTATCGACTTATTTCGATACCGGGTAAATTCAAAATCGATCATTATTAGGTGTATTTTGGAGCGCAAACCGCGAAGTGGCTTTAAAGAAAATGGTTGATTTGAAACACCAAAGTATATATCGATATATACACGAAATGCTAATCTAAATGCTTAATATATAAACCATGACACAAATTACAACTATTTAATATTTCGCATAGAAGTGAGACGCACGCTCTTTATCTTTGTTATACTTCGACTAGACAAAAAAAGGAACACTCTTTGTTCTTCCATGCTAAATGAAAATGTGTTAAAGTGATGTGAAACACTCCGGTAGGGTGGTCAAATATAAATGGAGAATAATCTTGTTCAAAGTAGTAATTCCTACAAATATTATATCCAAATTGACAATACACACCGTCATTCTTATATATTAATTAAATGCAGTGACTCTCGATGGCGAAATCGTTATCGTTAGTTTATCGCCGATAGATGCGTTCCGAATCGAGTAGTAAATATTCACAATTGAGCGTAGTTCAAACTATGTTTTCTATGGAGTGGACCGAGTGGTACAGTCGATTTTCTTCAGATTTTCGACAATGTTAGTAGAATGTTACATTCCTCCAGTTGGCATAGCGTCTGGTTATTAACTGATCAGTTTCACGCACCCGAACAAGTGCATAATATGTCTTTAATTGTGTGACTTCATTGTGGAGTAAATAAATTTCATGTAGAAGTGTACGTAGTTCATTTATCTGGTGTGCGTGTGAATATAATGGTGTGAAGTGCATTGAAGGCATTTTACTGTAGCATTCATTAAATGCACACAATATGCCCAATCTGATTTGGTGACTTGACTTGAAACATATTTTATTTGTATATAATAATACAAAAGGGATCTGAGCACAAGTTTTGTCAACTTATGAAGCCCCTCTCCCATGCAATCAATACAAACAGTTAATCATGCAAGTGTTAACAAGATGACAGCTGAATATACTTACATTTATTATTTTATGTAATGCCCTCTGGAGTTCTTTAATTGATATGGACTATGGTTGATTTTCTAGTCAGGATTTCATGGAGTCTGTGTGATGTTCGTTTCATTTCAACTGATGTCGGAGTAGGGTTTTGTGGAAATGGATATTTCCATCATATTTGTTAGGCAATAATTATTGTTAGCCCTCTACTCTGGAATGCAATATTTTATTTGATACCATCTTAACACGTTATTTACTGAATACATATTTACGAGTAGTACGTTATGAAATTTCAGATATTATTTTCATCAAACGACTTTGTTGAACTTAGTATCTGAGCATTTCTCCGCAAATAAATATGACTACTTATGTACTTGTATTATTATTACATGCCGTCTGCTTATTTTTCCTGAAACACCTTCAGATTAATAATAGACCATTTCGATGGATACTTTAAACCCACATGGCAGTTTGCGCTCCAAAATATTTGCTATAGCATTTTTGCCAGTATCGAAATAGGTCCATAAATATTAAAACTACATTTCTACGATCATTAATTGTATGTCTCAGAAAGACGCACTGAAGTCATAAAAATACAACTTTGAACACGATGATGTTTTGTGTCCCAAACAAAAAATAGCCATTTTCACGTCATGAAACAAAAAGAGCGCTCAGTTTTAGTCTATTCCGGATATGGTATAAATAACGAGCGTTTACTTCAATTCTGTGCAAAATTGGATGTGACCATGTGACCATGGAACGTATTCTCTCAGAGCACATGGAGCTTGGTATATCAATATTTCGTGTATTTGTCAACCCAATTTATACCTCCTTCCAAAGTACGTAGACAGAATTTGGAATGTTTTTTTTACGTTCTGTTCGTATATCGTACGATAAAAACTTGGTGAAAGTCGCCACCTGACTCTCAAAACCTCCCACAACTGGCCTCATTCATTGTTTCGATCTAATTACTTTGAGGTGTATAAAAAATAGAATATAAACAAATAGTGCGTTGATGGTGCCAAAGCTTTGCATCATTGTATAACCTAAGTCAACGAGAATGGGTGGTGTATTCTCCGCATGGGGTTGCAACGGCCTATATATCCTCAACAAGAGAAAACATGTACATACAGAAACGTGTCGACAGGGCGATAGTTTCTTACCCCCCCCCCCCCCAACTTTGGTAAAATTGTTCAATAGTTGGAAATTTCATGCCTGACACAATCTTGGTTGAACGCCATATGTGTTAAAATTGTTCTCGTTGCAAGGCTTCTGTTGTTTAGCCCAACGGCAGAATACGTTTTTCTACTTGTGGTCAA
This sequence comes from Siphonodentalium dalli, assembly GCA_032622095.1. Taxonomy (NCBI): domain Eukaryota; kingdom Metazoa; phylum Mollusca; class Scaphopoda; order Gadilida; family Siphonodentaliidae; genus Siphonodentalium; species Siphonodentalium dalli. The sequence continues at coordinate 164,807,501 of CP136063.1, read as the reverse complement.
ATTTTATTTTTGAAATTGCCATCAGTTGGAAATTTTCCAATCTTATGGGTGTGTCAGGTTGGAATTTTCCAACAGTTGTAATGTTTGAGGTACCAGCTGGAAAGTTCAAGCCCAGTGGGTGCAAATGATATTTCGCGAACACGATATTGTGGTCTGGTGCACGGGGATGGGGTGCATGGAAACTTCAAGGCAGATATACGCCTCTATACCCTTCAATGGAAACCATCTGGCCACGTTCCTGTCTGTATAGTATATTCAATATAATATGTGACCATCGTCTAACCACTTTTAGTAGCAATTTCCATTCCAGAACATGACTGATATTCGATAATTCGTTTCATATAAGAATAGAGCTTGGTGCCATATTGATATCACATTATGTATGCGCACAAACTATGACACCTTCAAATGATAAATATTCACATCATGATCCAATTTCGACGTAGAAGTATTACGTGTAACGAAATCTTTATCTGATTAATCAATTATTTATTTGTATCGATGTTTTTCGTCACACATACGATACAGTCGATTGTTATTGTGTGATATCGACGTTGGTTGCACAGGAGGGTGTCTATGGTTTCTGTGTTGCAGAACGTGTATATACAGTAATGCCCTAAGTAATCGACTCCTTAAACACAGCAGAATTATGGGTAACTTTTCAGGATTTAGTCGGAAATATGGCTTGTTGCCATTCATCGGAAAGCTCGCTATATATATATAGACACACACACAGAGGGTCTTCGTTGGCGGGTGTTCACCTTGAAATTTCCAACTGCACCCCACCTTGAACCAGATTTAAATCCAAGGTTCAAGAAACTTCCTTTCCCAACGTGACACCCCTGGGCCCATAATGATGGAAAATATCCAACTGATAGCAATTTCAGATCAAAATTTTGAATGATCTAGGTTGTGTGTTACTTTCGGTAGCTTCATTTTGCTGCGTAGTCCTGACCAGATGGTTCGGTTACACGTTGAGATTTGATTTTTGAAACTTCATCAGTGGCGATTTCAGGTCGTTCTTTTCGATATATTGTGATTGTTGACGGCACATACATGACGTATATATGTTTTACAATGCCCTTCAACTCACACACAAAATTAATAAAGCCTTCGACATTCAGGAATGAACAGTGTATATGAGTGTCAACTAAAAAAAATGTCCGTCTGTTAGAAGGTCCACACGATGCGCGTATGTCATACATTTTGTTCGAAATTGAGGAAGAAAATCGCAGGTCATCACCACAAACATGTATATATATATATATATAATAACACAACAACATCCATAAGCGGTACGCTATACATTAGTTGACGCCATATACCTCAGACCACATGTATCTACTTAATGGTTCAAAAGTTATTAATGTCACTAAAAAATAAAATAGCAGTTCTTAGTCAGAATTGTATGACCCGACCTGACTCGAGCGAAGCCACGTATTCATCGCACTATTCACGCCCGTGTAAAATAAAAAAAAAATCTCAAAATAGTATCTTACTGCAAATTCTTCGTATTATGATAAAAATCGCGGGTCGGGTTTATTATAAACGCATTTTAATGGCGTTTTATACCCGAGTACCCCAACTGGAACGAATAATAGCGTGCTAATGTATTGTTCATCGGGTGGGGCGCCAACGGTCGATATCACCATTCTAGCCGCTCGCCGAGTGCCGTAGGGACATACAATTGGAGAGCGGACCGTCTTCACTTTTCGGACACTATAACACCTGTCTTACCTGGGATATATACTAAAGGCTGGATAGTTTAATTCTAGTGGTGTATTGGGAAATAAATCTTTGGCATTTTCTGCCTGGATTATTGGTGTTTTCGCAATGGGGCCTTTTACAAGGAAGTTCGTATTTCCTTTCGCAATTGTTACACTTCTAGTCACCATCACCGTGAATTCCCTGGTAAGTATTCTTTTGCACGCAACGTCTCGCGTTCAATTATAGTATAGTACTTCTACTTGCATTATACTGTTGACTTCATTTCTCATTTTATTCTACATTATTTATAAGTGTCGACAGGTATATAAGCTTCTACCAGCATGTGGTATTTTATTTCCGATTATGTTAACACCACGTGAGATACGCCTTCACGCCCAAAGTTTAACAGCCTGTCATTGTAGGCGCGTTTAACCGCAACACGAGGTTAATCTATAAGATGATCTGTTTAATTTGAAAGTTAAACTACTTAGAATTTTTCCTGTGCAAGACTCAATTAACAGCTTCACACCTGTTGGATTTTCTTGTAATAAATTGAGTTGATTGTTTTGATGATTTAACAATATAGAACTGCTTTTGTTCATGTGTTAAAAACTGAATAACTGGTGTATTTTTTAGATCGAGGCATGAATCTCTACTCTGGCTACGCCCGTATATATCATATTCCATCAGATCAAAAATTTCTGATTGGGAACTTTATAATATTGAAAAAATAACACAGGTAATATATTTCTCAGTCTTTATACCTGTTCCTTAACACTTTCTATACCAAGTCAATTATCCCAGTCAGTTAAAAAGTGTACATAGGAATGGTCTATTATTTATTTCCAGGGATGTACAGGTAATATAAGCAGACGACAGATACATGTAACTAACAGTACAGAATGAGTCCTATTTGTTGAGGGAAATGTTTAGATAATATAAGTTCAACAAACGACCTTATTATTTGAACATTTCCTGATGGGGAAACTATATTCATCAATGATGCTTTACTATAGAGAGGGTTAATAATGTATTTCAGTGCAGGCGAACTGACAAAGGTTACAGTTAGAGATTGTTTGATTTAGGCTACCTTTGTGAGCCGATTTCGATATAAACATTCAATTAGTTACCTGGGGAAATTTCACAATTGTAAGCGACAGAGCGAAATCGGCCCACAGTCACAAAAGTTGCCTAAATCATGCAATCTTGAACCAAGACATTCACATACTGTGAAATACATTATAACGTGACAGCTAGGTATTGACTAAAGTGTTACCTGCGTTATTAGTTCAACGTTATAAAGTTCCCCGTTATGCAGAACAGGTCTTTATAGAAACGTCAAACGGTTCACATGTAATTATGGCTAAAATCCCAAATTGTACCAAAGTATAATAAATCACATCAGTGCAGTGCATTTATGAATACAAACAAGTAGTTGATTGAATCTGGTTTGTAAATGATAAGATGGATATTTTCAGTTATTATGAAAATTCATTTCAAGGACGTCTGAATAGATGGGTTTTTTTTCGTTTTTTGATTTTGCACATTATTTTTCGCTTTTGGAATTTGTCTTCTGATATAGATATAGTTATGGATATATCTTATATGCAGTCAAGGAAAACGTTCCTCCATAATAATTACATGGGAACGGCGTGCATGCCTATATAAGGCGATGATTATGTTATAGCAACTGGTATGAACGACCGATCACCCAAAATGGCGACATGGGGATACACCGGCAATGTCTTGTCGTTACAACAGAACGTTTTGCCATGGACATAATATACATGTGTATGCATACAAGTTTCGTAAAGATTCATCTCGCCGACAATTCATGTGCGCTAATCTTTACGTCGTTTATCTCTGTATTCCCAAAATTAAGTGACTATACAACTAACACTATCCAAACATTAGCTTATTATCAACTACCTGGCCAGAATCAATCGTCCAACGTTTAAAGTTTATAACTTAACTCTCGTATGCTGCAGCATCATGATATAGGTACAGAATTACATAGTGTATTTCACTCAAAATGTTACAAACAAACTCTATTGCTTAAATGTGTAGAAAATGACAGCTCTTTGCGAGGAACTGCCCGAAATTATTTTTGAGTGTGTTTGAACACAGCCTTAAATTCTAGTGTCCGGAGGTGCCCTCATTAGCATCGTGTGTGCACATTCGGTCAAGCGAACTCAATCTCAAGCAGAACTAACTCCTGTGGAACTAATCTGGCGGAGAGGTTATGTCATGAGTATATAGTTGAATATACATCGATATGCATACCCGGTATGCATCGATGCATTTCCCTATAATCCTTCAGGTCGAACCGCCTGTTCGCCCATATATATTGCAATTTTCCTCAGGGTGTAAAGACGACGTTACAATGAGCTTGGCTACAATATCATGTCAGTATAGCACATAAAGTCAGATATAATGGGGTAAATTGTTCAACACTTGAGTAGTTAAACGACAAAACCAGCTATTTTCACAACTGCATGAGTCAATGAACACACATTAAGTGATTCACTTGGTACAAATAATGGGTGCGTTTGTGTGCTTCCAAAATGATAACTCACATATAATTGAGGGTGTCAACCATATACACCCCGATGAATCCTGAATAGCAGTTAACAGAGAGGGGTGAATCTTGAATACCAGTTAACAGAGAGGGGTGAATCCTGAATATCAGTTAACAGAGAGGGGTGAATCATGAATACCATGCAGTTAACAGAGAGGGTTGAATCCTGAATATCAGTTAACAGAGAGGGTTGAATCCTGAATACCAGTTAACAGAGAGGGTTGAATCCCGAATACCAGTTAAGAAAATTATCGTCATGGCTATTTCACACTATAATATGATAATTTTCAAACGTTTGCTGAAGTAATTAATATGCAAGATGTATGAGACTAAATTACATTAAAAAAAATTCATTTTGGCAAAGAAATAATAAAAAATGTAACAATTTGATGCTATAAAAAAAAGCTCCGTATCAGCCTTGTTGTTGAATCCTGAATACCGGTTAAAATATGTACATGAATCCCGAGTACCAGAGTAACAGATGGGTATTAATGATGCATAACACTTCAAAATCACCCCCCCCCCCCCGCACCAGAAAATGGTGGTGACACCCTCAATATTCATAAGTCGAATTTGTCACATGAGTTGAGAAAGAAGTCAACAAGTGCAATTTGTTCGGCTCACTTGGCTGTAGAGTATTGCATAAGTTGCCATGTCCTAAATAAATCAAAAATATACAATCTACATTAGAGAAATTCCGCTGCTCGCTTCAGCTCATCAGCCAAGTAAAATACTCGCAATCTCCCATCAATCGTATGACACACGGTGGAGAATCACGTGGTTTTAAGGTTGGTGAGTATACAAACTATACATGCATTCAAAATGGCAGAAGCGAGCGTAAACGTGCAAAAAACATGAGGAGCTGACACAAAACATAACATACCACTGTTAGGAGGATATGCTAGTTTATTATAACACAAGTTGATACCTTATTTGTTCGAAAATACTCGGTAGTTTTCTATAACATTCTGACCAAAGTTGCCAGACGGAGGTTCGTGGAATACATCAGTCGGTACATCTAAGAGAATCCGTCGAATGACAACTTTGGTCAGAATGTTATAGCAAACAATTGTGAGTTTGGACACACATGAGGTGTCAGCTTGTTCGAAAAATAGTATAAAATATGCTCGTGGTTGCCAAAATACTATGTTCTATGTAACATATCATTATCCTAGTTTATTACCCTTTTCCTCGTTTCTGGTCGCGTTTGCGATCGCCTCGATACTCATCAACTCGAAACCACGTGATTCCCCACCATGAGTACAGCCATCGCCAAAATACACAAACTCATCCATCAGTTTTACATTGAAAACGAGTACAAACGAATATATTCGAGAACGCTCTTTATTATCGAACGATTTTAGGCGGCGTATGCATCCATGTGCGATCGTTGGAATTTTTGCTAAGCTGGCAAAAATTCAAAACTTAATAACACTTCCCTTTACGAAAGTGTATATCTGGTCACCTAAACCTCACATTAATGGACTCGAGCCTCATGTGTCCGATATTATTATTGTCTGGTATGGCAGGCGTATACAGATGGCGGTTTTATGCTGTCAAATATGACAGGGCATCTTTAAGATTTCAAAAAAAAAATCTAGATAAGGAATCCGACTACACCATCATTTTAACCCTTTCGTTACGGAATCTGCACTGGTGCAGCATAGCCTCGCATATATAAGATAATGCACTGGCTTACTATATCATGGTAAATTTTGTTAGACCTATGCATTCTTTTATATACGCATTGGCACATGTTATTTGCTAAATTTCAGGCAGCTCGAGTCATAGAAGGGTTAAATGTCCAGAGCGATATAAGTCGAAATAGTACTCCAATAGTTTTATTTTCCAATCAGCATTTAGTGTCATATTGGTTGTTAGATTAAAAGTCAAATATTGTCATATACTCTTAGTCATGGGGGGGGGGGTCTGAAACCGCTATCATTTAGGAAATTTCCAACCATAGCTAAGGTGTGTCGGACTGGAAATTTATAACGTCAGTTGCACACCTTCATGTTGTACCAGTTAGAACAGTCCAACCTAAGGGGAGGGTTGCCAATGTGATTTCCTGGACTTTGCGACGGGGAAGGGTTGCATGCAATTGGAGTATAATCCGGGTAATATTACAGACAAAATTATTTCGAGAACGCATGTACCTATCTCCGTATAAGTCACGTGCAGACCAAACAATAAATGAAGTATCTGGATACATAAACAAAATACGTGCTCCTAAATTTAGGAGTTTACGTTAGCTTTTAAGCGAGTCACGAAATATGGTTTGTTGTCGTGCTTAACTGCGTTCTTTAATTTTTATTAAATTTTTTTGACATAATACTACACGCTTTGTTGTACCATATCTCATAAACACGCCATAATAGGGCATGCAGGTAAGATGTAAGTGACTGCATGGTGGCGAGTCTCGTGCATGCAGGCGTGGTTGTGTTTACGGAACCGGCTCAGGTGATCTGCCTTTGGTTTAAAGATTCATGTCCGATTTGGCAACATAAAACCACAATCTTTATAATTATGTTTTGCATACCATAAAATAATTACCTCATTAACCCTTTCGTGGCGGGGGCTGTGCTGGTGCATTATGAACGATCGTGTGCCAGTGCATTCTCTTAGATATGCGAGTTTCCCATAGGGGGCCTCGCATATATAAGAGAATGCGCTGGCTTATACAATGTCAAGGTAAATATTATTAGGCCAATCATATATGCGAGGCTCCTTGTGGTAGACCCGCATATATGGGAGAATGCATTGGCACAGGGTTTTCGCAAAAGCTCCAGACATGGAAGGGTTAATATGAGGTTTTGTCTGTCGTATATCCACGTTCTACCTACAAATAGATGATAATTAAAGCTAAACAATCCGATTCGATGGTCCCCATATCATCGCATTCCAACAGCAACATTACTTGAAATGCCGCTTCAGTTATCATAATTGATTAGTTACCGAAGAATAATGCTAACCACAGTGTGACTGTCAACTATAGTATAACATTGCCAAAAGAGTATTATATATATCAGCATTTTGTTCGACGCAATTTTGTATCGAGGGTATGTCGGTCGGCATTCGTCGAATATTTGTCAGGCCGCCAAATATTCCAGGTTGTGAAAAATAACATATTTAAAAACTCGAAATCTGATAACTCTGGGCTTTGATGGGTGGATTCATCGACTCAAATCTAATATTGTTTACCCCGGAACTGATGAAATCGTAATTTTTCACAATTTAAGTGGCCATATATATAGCTGCTATCTCCGTCGGTAAGGAAACATCGCTTATCAAACCGTCAAATGTCGTCTGGCAAATATGGTTCACATCTCGACTTTGTTGTTGCATACAGTTTGATCGGATTGAGTACCTTTAAAGATGGTTCAATCTCTTCCTAAATATTTCATATAGTTCCCGGGGTTTACAAGTAAACTTTTCAGATGCATGTATAGCTGTATACCCTTCGGCATCCGCCAAGTTTCTAAAAAGTTTAATAACCTTCAATTATGTCAGATTCGGTCACCTGGAAACCAGAACGTACTCGATGTAAAAACCAAGTTGCTTATTCGGCATATCGTATATACCACTATTCTGGTTGTTATCAATGCCAACAATCTCCGGTCATGAAAGAATTTTCCGAATATTTTAATGAGCTGAAAATTGTGAATGAACTGTGTGAGCTAATTAACTATGGATATGCAAATAGCTGCAATTGCTTCTCGACCTCAAAAGAACACTATCTAACATTACTGTGGGCATTTCTGAATTCTTAATTTAGCGATAATGTCGTTCATTAGGTTAAGTTGGTGTAAAATTGGGTAATTTGAAATGTGGATGTATGAAGATATTATCGAAATGTTAAAGATGGTCTGTCTATTCCTGCATAAACACAATTACAACAACGACATCAAAACGAAATAAGTCTAATATGACACTATTTGAGAAATAGGAAACAAGCATATTTACCGTGGTAATGTGCCAGACTATAACACACCCTGTCACTAACTCGCGGCCATATTTGATCCACCAGGTCCGATTCCGCGGTTTCATAAATTCATCCAGCCCCGATTCCGTGGTTTTAGTGCTACAGGTAAAAGTTTTTGAGTAGCATTTCCATATATGAAGCTTTTGAATTATTCATGACTTCCATATAAAGTAAAACCACGGAACCGGACCTGGTGGATCCAATATGGCCCGCGAGTTAGTGACAGTGCGTATTGTATGTTGGCTCCTGCGAATCTCTTATGCTTCGTTGAATCGAATCAAATGTTCAACATAAACGATACATGTATGGTTACGTGTATCTCATTGTGTCCAACCACGATAATGATAATGTTTTAACCCTTTACCCAACAGAAGGGCCCTGTGCCAATGCATTCTCTTATATATGCGAGTCGACCATAGGTCGCCTCGCATATATAAGAGAATGCATTGGCTTAACACATTAAAAATTATAAAATTGTTAAAGAATGTAAGAAAAAATGGTAAAAAGTGTTAAAAAAAGATTTTGTTTAGGCCAATGCATTCTCTTATATATGCGAGGCGACCTATGGTCGACTCTCATATATAGGAGAATGCATTGGCACAGGGCATAACTGTAACTATCACAATGTGGTCAAGGAGCCGGTTCCAATGATATCCATATTTGTATGGTTCTATTGAGACAGACCGAATATATTTTAGGCTGTTGAAGCTTTATTTGGCCGTTTTGTTGGGTAAAGGGTTAATGATGCTCGATCTCTGCTGAGGCACAATTACAAAAACGACATACATTTTTATAAATCCCGATTTCTAGGCTACAAATATAGCTATTTTGTGAGTAAAATACAGATAAAACTGAAGATGAGTTATATTATATCAGCCTATTCCCCTGGAACATAAACTCAATATGAACCTATTTAGAGATCGAAGTAGGTTCTATATGAACGTATTTCAAAAAGAAATAAGTCCAATATGACACTATTTGAAAAATAGGTTATACAAGCATTTTACGTGGTAAAGTGTTTTCACTGTGGCCGGCGCCATTAAAAACGGAATAACGGGTATAAGTTCACTGTATATAGGCTTATTTTAAAATCAAATCATTCCCATATGAACCTATGTGAATAGTTATGTTCATTATGAAGTTATGAACCTATTTGTACGAGAATATGTTGATTATTAACTATAAAGGCATAATAAAGTGCATGGTTACGGTCCGAGCCTTTTCGGCGGATTTCTGTTCTAAAAATAGCACATGAAACCGTCCCACTATTGTCATAAGGAATACTAAATAAAACTGATATTATAGTTAATATATAAGCGTTTCCGGGCAGGACTGGTGTCATCGATTCATATAAGCGAGATCACTGAGTGGCGACCCTGTTGGATTCATTCAGCCCCCGTTCCGCAATGCTACAGGCCAAAGTCCTAGCTAGCTGGAGGTGCATTTCCATATATGGACTTAATGAATATTCAAAAGCTCCATATATAGAATCATGTGTATTCAAAACTTCCATATATGGAATGTACCTCCAAAACTGTAACATGTAACACTTAAGCCGCTTATTATTTTATACCCTATTGAATCCTATATAAAACCATATTTATTCTGTTAAAATTTGAACTCCCGTCCATGGAGTCATTGTGAAAATGGAATCGAGGCAGTTAATTCGAACTGTTATATTTTATGATGCCCCATCAGTCAGAATATATATTTAGAAATTTCAAAATGCTCCCAGGTTTTTAACTTGTGGAATATGATCTACGCCAGTATAGAGATTTATAGTATGATCTATATATAGCCCCTGTCCGAACCCCGATGAACTTGGATTGATGTTTCAGGCAAATGGATGGTATATCTGGACACGCATATCTGAGAAAGTTTTTGGTTATGTAAGGATCGAGGTTCGATTGTTTCAGGTGTAGTGCTTGTGAATGTAATTACCGGTGTGCTCGTTCGTCCGGTCGCTATACCAAAACTTTCGCAAGTCTGGATATAGTGTGTCTGACAATTTCAGAATAAGATGCCCATGTATAGGGTGAATTTGGTGACGATATCCCACACACCGGGCTAGCGTCACCAAATTCACATACTGGTGACCTCATGCTGCTTATGACTCATCTTCTTGGAAGTATCTATAGTCTCAAATTAGCTTTGTTTTAGTTACCTTTTCCCGTTTGTTCAGAGTCTATATCCCAAATTTGCAAAAGATAAATTGCATAATTGAGGTGACTAATGGATGAACACCATCAACATTAACTGGGAAACTTCAATCTGACCTTAGGTCTCACATAGCAGTTGAGGCCTAAGCAGAATGATGTTTTCAGAGGGTGAATTTGGTTTTGCTAGTCCGCCGTGTGGGATAATGTCACTTACTTCACCCTCCGGGAACCTCATTCTACAAATGGAAGACGCATTAATTATTTCCAGACTTGCACACAGGCTTGGTCAGTCGTGAATATGGTCAAGTCAAATAAAAACTCAACCTCAACCTGCTATTTTCGGAAACTCTCGATCGATGTACAATGTTTGGAGGAAGGAAATCATTAGATCATGTCATGAATATCTACTCTGGCTAGCGCCCATGGAACTTGTTGATGGTTTAACAGGGAACATTATAAAGTCGAAACAATAACACGGGTAATAGATTGCTGAGTTATTATCTGTTCCTTAATAATGTACTTCACTGTAGGTGAATGTCGCAATTCAAAATTGCATGATTTTCTGTGACTTTAAAAGTCACAGAAAATCATGCAATTTTGAGTTGCAACATTCACCTTGTGAGCCGATATCGCAATAAACATGAATTAATTACCCAGAAGAAATACCACAATTAAGGAAATGATAAATAAGAAATATATTCCCTGCGTTATTTTGTCGTTCCCTGTCAAAACTTCAAAAGGTTCCAAGGTTTTGTACTGGTGAAAAATGATCTCTACAGGCGTTAGACAGAGTAGAGATTCATGGCATGATCTAAGAAATAAATATATCTTTACTTCCGAAAACACGTTTCCGGCTTCACAATCCATATAGAGTTACCATTCAATGATTTGTAATGGTTAGCTTATTTTTGTTGTCCAATTTATTGCCCATGCACCCCGGGCAATAGACAATATTATGTCGTTTCTTTTGCACTTAAAACATATGAACGCAATTGGGAAATATTTGCTTGAAAGATTGTGCATTAAACCAGTTTGAGAGGCGAACGCTTTGTCACGGCTTTATTATTCCCATAAAGTTCGTAATAGGCGATTGTACCCTGGAATGAAGAATGTCGCTCTCTGTCGTTTGTTTGATAATGTCCTTGCAATGGGTTGATTCAACAATCAACAATTGTTGGTCTATTCACACCCGAACCTTAACACCAACATTCAGAAAAAAGAGATTTCCAATAAAGATAATTGAATTGTGTAAACCGGTTGTAAAGTCACGTCTATATTTTCCTCGAGCACCTGCATGGTGATTGTGGATAACTATATATACAATGTACATTGAATGGAAATAATAACTTGTTGTTGTCGCATAGAGAAGTGATATTGAATTATGCAACGTGAAGTAACAACGGGTGAACATGACAGCAACTAGTTCTCAGATTTAACAACCACCGAGAGACCGAATATGGTATTTCAAGGGTCAATATTATAGTAGATTCAATATGATGGCTGCCAAAATGGCGGGTTCATCGCGAAAAATTATAAAATAGACATATTTTATTTAATCCTCAAATTAAACGATATAGATCTACATGTATAGTTAAATTTTTCGTATTTATGGGGTTAATATATATTGTCACACACGACAAACTTATATATGTACGAAATTACGAACGTAATACATATATAGGTCTTTGTCGATCCCCACACCAGGTTGTAACTAGCAATCTGATTGGCTGCAACACAACGTTCAAATCACCATATCCCCGTCACCCTTCACAGTGGGTTTCGGGATAACGTGCGTGAAACATCGGGCGTATAATTATGAGCAAATGTAACATCGGGGATATATGAATGACCCTCAAGTTGAAATGGCAGTTTCCACCAACCGTGACGTTGTTCCATCACGATATTTCGATGTTATAAAGTTCCCCATCAGAACTTCAAAAAGTTTCAATGTTTTGAACTGTTGGAATATGATCTCTACGGGCGTAACCATATAGAGTAGAGATTCGTGGCATAATCTAAGGAGGCCTCACCCTAACCATACACTAACATTGAAAATGTTCATGTCTGACATACAACCATTTGGGAATTTCAGACTGTAACATAGATTGAGATTCTACTGATGCTTAAATTGTCCATCTTTATTAAGTTTGTGTGAATTATTATAAACTTCCGATCAAACTTCTAAGTTGGATACCATCCCGGCCGCTTCCTATCATATCGGTATGTCTTGTATTTTGTGCTGCAAACGTTTCAATACAGCATGTTGTAACATATTGGAATATTCATCGTATAAATACATTATGTTTGTTGTTTTTTTTCATTTCAGGAACCTATCAAGATTCCATTTTCATGCCCAGCAGGTGAGTTTTGTATACATACTACAGTAATGCTCTAAATAATCGACCACAGCAGAATTATGGGTAACTTTTCAGGATTTAGTCTGAAATATGGCTTGTTGACAATCATCGGAAAGCTCTCAGTGAGAGCTTTCCGATGAATGGCAACAAGCCATATTTCCGACTAAATCCTGAACAGTTACCCATAATTTTGCTGTGGTTAAGGATTCGATTATTTAGAGCATTACTGTATGTAGATTGTTGTACACTGAAAATTGTTTTGACTAAAATGTCAACTCAACAAGTTAGCGAATTGAATTCATCGATGAGTACAGCGAGTACCCGATAGCCGAACGGTTAGCGCGGTGGACTTTTACTGTCAACACAGCGTTGCAAGTTCGCGCCCAGTCGCTGGATATTGATTTGTCTACAGCAGTGGCTTGGTCGGATTATACGGTGTGTGAGTGGCACTCACTGAATGAAGAGTCGTACGCTGTTTCAATCTCGTGCCAATGCATTGTGTGACCCCCTTGGTTGATAGTACTGTGGCTGCTTCGTCGTGATTGTTATCTGGCGAAATATGGCAATAAATAATGTTCGTATGGATGTGTGTGGATGTGCATGTGTATGTCTCGCCGCTCTAGTGAAGCGCCTGTTAAAATTTAATGGCAGCACGCATTAGATTCGGCATTGCACAACAACTGGGGTTATAATGTGTTAAATGCGCTTGGAGACTCATGTGATTAAGCGCTATATAAAAACATTCAATTATTACTCAACAATAACTAATCGGGATATATGTTTCGTATTGAATCAATTGGATTAGTATATTCTAAGAACAATAACTCAATTTACACACTGTGCGTCTAACGTTAATCATTTCGAGATTTTTAATATACGTTGTTTTATTCACAACTGAAACATTCAGATCGAAAATTAGAGTCTAATTTCATGGACACCACAAACAACCTAGATATGAACCAAACGAATCAGTGTAAATTACTGTATATTTTCAAATCTTCCAGTCAAGCCCGAACTTAGTGTGCCTGTCATTTGCAGAATGAGGTCCCCGGTGGGTGAATTTGGTGACGCTATCCTACACAGTGGGCTAGTATCAACAAATTCACCCTCTGGGGACCTCATTTTGCATGGCCTCATATGCTATCGGAGACATAGACTCACATTGAAGTTCCCAAATGGCGATATAGAAACTGAACAGATGGGAAAGGGTAAGTAAAAATGTTAATTTAAGACCCTATATACTTCCCAGAAGATGAGGCCTAAGCAGAATGAGGACCCTGGATAGTGTATTTGGTGATGCTAGCCTGCTGTGCAGGGTAGCATAAATAGATTCACCCTCTGTGGTCCTCATTCTGCAAATGTCAGACACTAAATTCAGGTTTGGGAGCTAAGCGTTTGTTTACACCTGTCAGCCTGATAACATCTCAATTGATGACTGTGTATTATTAACTCTCTGCCTGTAGCAAATACAATTGACTGAATCTGCTGGTGGGAGAGTTGAGTTAGGAGATGAGATGGGGTGGGTGCTGTTGGTTGGGGGCAGGGTGATGGTCTGGGTCGTGTGGGGTAGGGTGATGGAAGGGGAAAGTTTCGATGATTTCATTGAAGATTTTCATAACTCTGTGGATGTTACAACGGTGTTAGTTTTTCAATTTTTTTAACATGACCCAGTGACCACATATGAACAAATCTGAACACCAGTCATTCAAGGACCCTCCATACCAAATATAAGCTAAATCGGCCCAATGGTTCTAGACAAGAGGTCGTTATAAGAATTACCATGGAGGAATATAGTTATGGCCCTGTGTTCCCAACTAATTGACCTGGTGACCTCATTTGAACAAATCTGAATGTGAGTCACTTAGGGAACATCCACATCAAATATGAACCCATTCGGTCTAATAGTTCTGGAGAAGAAGACGATTCTTGACGGACGGACGGACGGACGGACGGACGAGGAATGATGACTATAGCTCCACCAGAGACTTCGTCTCATGTGAGCTAAAAAGAAATAAAATAATGAAGAAATTTGATAATAAAGAAACTTTCCAGAGAATATTAGGCCTAAGCAGAATGAGGTCCACAGAGGGTGAATTTAGTGATGCTAGCCCGCTTATATTTCCCACCCAATTGACGCCATACATACAACATGCTATGAATGTATGCTTTCGACATCCGAAAAAAAACACAGGTTGAACCCACAAGCCCATCCATGTTCATGGTCAGCAGGTGACTTTTAGTGTGCATACCTGTACATACTTCTGTAGAGAGATAGACATTAAAGATGGTCTATCTATTCATATAAAACAGTTTTATATAGATTCCTGGCTATAACATAATAACTATGAATCGAAGAAACCTTTCTGGAAACGCTTCTATCAATTAATATTGATTTTATTTCGAATTTTCTGGTATAATATACATACAATCAATTTGGGACAATTTACGGCGCCCGTTCGTTCGGCGCGTATCATACGGGATAACTTTATCTAAAATTAGTCACGACAAAATATTCCACTTCATTTTCGCATTATATAAGAAAACATCGATATAAATCAATCACATCTATTATATTTTATACCTCGGAAACTAATAATACGTGGATATCACCTTCGACTCATATCTATTATATTTATTACCTCGGAAACTATATAAAACGTGGTCATCTCGCTTAAAGATGGATTATCTCTTTAACTAACAAATTTTATATAGTTGCGTGGGTATAAAATAATAAATATGAACCGAAGACCCTTGTCCGGAAAAGCTTCTATCAATTAATATTGATTTATTTCGAATATTTAATTGGGACCGTTTATGTGTCTATTTTTAGAACAGACCATTCGGATGAGACCATATTGGGATATAGAGCACTGGGCTGTTCCTATGGCTACGCACCGAAAGTCAAATGTCCCAGATTGATTGTTTGTATTGTTTTGTTCCATATTAGTTATAAGCGATCATGAGTATAATTAACGTTTATTTGTGACAAAATTGTACATAAAATTTCTGGTCTCTGTTAACATTAACCATTATTGTTTGTTAGCTAAACAACTACACCTTTTTAGAGTAGAAAATATTCGAAATAAAATTAATATTAATCGATAGAAGCATTTCTGGACAGGAGTCTTCTATTCGGATCTAATATGTTATACCCCGGTAACTATATAAAACATGTTTACAAAGAGATAATCCACCTTTAAGATATCACCTTCGACTCATATCTATTATATTTAATACCTCGGAAACTATATAAAACGTGGTCATATATATCACACAACGATCTTAATTTCAATGAAACCTCCTATAGTTTGACATATAGCTCGACAGAATCACAGGAAGATAACTTGAGATATCTTACTGAAAACTTGCAAAATATACAGGGGGTCTGCAGAAAAATACCCGACACATGGAGGGGTTTGTGGCTTTGTTTGGGTCGGAATGTGTGATGCAAATTTTTCAAATCAACATATTTATTAAATATTAGTTGGGTACCAGTAGTCATCAAGGTCATACTCTTTCCCAGTATTTATGCCAGTCGATATTCAAGTCAATAAGCAATGTACCAGCAGTCATATACATGGCTACATATACCTAAAACATAAACCCATTTATATGACAAAATGTGACATCCGTATGTCAGTATGAAATTATAACAAATATTTGCAAATATCATCTTTCCCTCTGAGCCTTTTACAACAGTCACTGGTTTCCAAAACCATTTTATTTTGTATATTACTGTAGAACACACGTAAGCACTGCCCAATCCATTAGGATTCAACATGGCGTGCATGTTTACAATATGTTAAAAACACGGTTGGTTTTTGCATGCCTAGGTCAGTCAAAATAATGTCACTTGATATGTTGGAATGTTAAATCGTCACGGCCAGCTCCCTTACTGGGATGTTGCTTATATATGGGTACCATAAACGCCAATAGAGAGTATATGGTTGCTCTTTAGTCTGATTTTTCTAAATTGTATTATCAAACATTCCAACGATTGGAAAGTCCCAACGTAACATCTTCTGTGGTTGACATTTCCCAACTGATAGCAATTTCATTTAAAAAAAATTAGGTATTTCGGTCTAAAACAACAAATATCACTCTTAAAATACTGTTTGAGATATCAAATTATCAGAACAAATTCAATCTATTTTGGTCGGAAATTTCCAGCTAATATTTCGTCACGCACGAAATGGCCAACTGTTGTATTTTGGGCGTCCACCCCCTGTCACACGTCGCTGGTGGTAAAGTAAAGTATCGATAGGTGCTCATGCATATTGGCGGCCATTTTATGTAAATTAAAATGAAACCAAATATACTTCGGTATGCGACAAAATACACCCATTATAATATGCATGTCAAAGACAATAGCGCAGATGCATCACTTCAACCTCATATCGGAAAGTTCATTAATGGCCACCATTTTGGAAGCCATCTTCAATAAATACAGGTTCCAACGACTGCGGAGTGACATTGAGCTTGTATTTAGAGATTTGTTATTTGCTAGAGACGAACACTAACAGAATAATCTATAGTATTTCTATGTAAGGCAGACAAAGACAAAAAATCGTCAACATATGATCCGCGATGGTGCTTTTTACGCTTTTTTTCGGGGGATGGTTAAGTGTAGCGTTATTATATCCATATGATTGGTCTCTCCATTGCTAGGCAAAATTGTATGTGCATTAATATGCCTAAAGTCATGTTTTTAGATGTAAGAAAATCCAAAATTTCTTCAACAGTTCGAGCTGTGGCAGTTTTTATATATATGCTTAACTCAACTACAATGGAATTTTTGTTAATTCTGTTTAGTCATTGTGAGCAAATTCTCAAATGTTGAGATGTTTCTCCCAAAATTGCAATAAAATAGGTTTTTCGGGGGTCGCGACAATCGTATTTTTTTGTATTCGTCCACCCGTACGATGTGCGCCAGGTGACAACACATATAAACAAAAATTGCGATATATTTCAAGGGCTCGTCCATGCAGGGTCAACTAAATTTTTCCGAAAATCGTACCGGCCTATAAATAAATAATAATAAATAACAGTTTTGTATAGCGTGCATGCTATATTTATAGCATGCACGATATACAAAACTGTTATTTTAAAACGCTTGACATGTTAAACATAAAATACAGTTGAAAACATAAGACATATGAACATCAATAAAACAGTATAACTATAAGTGAGACGTTATACAAATACAGAAGCGTATAAAATCACAAAATCGAAAAATTATTAAAATGTTACAGGTAAGTTTAGGGTGATAACATGCTGAAAATAAAAGTGAAAGGGGGGATGCCTAAATGGCGACCGGGAAACGAGTAAAATTGAATAGAAAATTGTTTATGAAACTAAGGTGCTTAAATAACGATCAATATAGTATAAAAGATAAAGTATTGTCAACAGGGAGTATTTTGCTGTATTTCGCACAAATAAGCCATTGGTGTGCAATATTTAAAGGTACTCAACCCGTAAAGAGGGTCCCCATCTCAACAGATTCCAACAACAACAATCCGATCAGAGGGTCCTATATTACTATTTCTTTGGCTTTGGGGGTAAAAAATATTTGATTCGAGTCGAGGAACCCATCAAACAAAGCTCAGAGTTATTAGATATTTATTTTTGAAAATTCTTATGTTCTCGAGATGAGTACTTATAACTGCCGTCAATTTGGTAACATGCTCGAGATTTTACGCCAAAATTCTATTCAAACAGACAAGGATGGATAACTCTATAATCAAGTGGTAATAATTGACTACGTACTGGGCCAGGAAGAATTCCCGATAATGAAAAATAATAGATTTCTAAAATCGATATCTAACAAATCTGAGCTTTGATGGGTGACTTCCTCGACTCGAATCAAATATTTTTGACCCCCGAAGCCATTGAAATAGTAACTGAGAGGAGTTTTATCGGGTTGAGTACCTTTAAATCTCATTATCTGTTTTCAGGCTGGGACGAAGAGGGGATTTCTTGTTATTTATTCGTGGATTCTAAGCAGACATGGTCGACGGCAGAGACGTCGTGTACTACGTAAGTTTAAAACGTCCGTATGAAGAAATGAACACTCAAGTTCAACTTGAGGCGAACGTTCCCAGAGAAGTCTTGAGAGAATAATTAATGTTTAACGTCCTGTACAGGGCTCTTTTGAGGGAGACCGGAAATACATTCGCGAATTTTTTTATTTTGGCGCGAAATATTCGAGGGCTCAACACCACAACGAACACGACGGAGATGAGCTTGATCAATAACTGCCCAAATTAATTAATAATTATTTGGCCCAGCGTCCCATAAGATGATAAGCGACGATAGGTGACATGTTTACATTTTACAACTGTCAGATTCTAATTAGATTAGATTAGATTAGATTTTATTTTGACAGTTCAGGTTATACATGTGTACATGAATACATATTATGGATATGTTTACAAGTTGAATCAATATAATACACAACAGTATATACATATTATAATTATAATAGTATATATTAAATACAAATATGTTATATGTTGGGGTCTGATGAGACAGTTAGAGTTCAGACTGTGTAAACAATTGATATATACCCTAAGAGGATTTATCAATTTTCTCAAGAACTAAATCATTTTATTTTATAGAGGTTGTCGTCAGAATATAAGGTAAATTATGTGGCAGAAATCTGTATAAAAATAGAAATACTCATGTGACCTGAGACCATCAGGGATAACGCAAAAAGTTCTCTAAACGAGAACTTAATTCCATTGCGGTCCCTGGTGGCTTTCGGCACATGGGCAGTGAGTGAAGTTCGAAACTTCGGAGCACAATGTATAAAAGTATTTAAAATATATAAATTAAATAAAAGCCATTTCAGAAACGAGACTTATATGGAGAGGGAAAAGCTAATAAAATAAGTCAATAGGCAAGTAATGTAACTTCAACAGCCCTTCACCACCTGCTTACACGCACCACTGCCATGTATGGCCGGCTTTGGACTGGTCTGTCCATGACCGAAAGATGGAAACCCGAAATACAGGCAGCAGTAACGATATATGCAACTGGCCAAATACTGTCATCGTACATTACAATATAAATTGAACTGCTGTATTGAGGAAATTCTAGTTAAAAGATGATAAAATAGATTGTTCCTAGTAAAAGGCAAATGGATTTTCTTCTCTTTTCATCAATTTCTCTAGTAGGTGTTGTTTAATGCAAAATTTCCAGTGTTTGAGATCAAAAGGGTCACGAGTATGGTATACTTTATCAAGACCATTCCATAGTTTCGCTCCTGTAAAATAGAAACTGTGGATGCCCTTGGATTTTACAGAGGGTAATGAGTATTTCATGGTCCCTGATCGAGTTACATATATGTACAATGAGTACTAGCTAATATAAAATTATTGTCTAGATATGCTGGAGCTTTCTTTTCCGAGATTTTTAGTACCATCAGTATTTTTCTGAAGTCTACCCTATCACTCACTGGAAGCCATTTAACATGTTTAAATTCATTATAACCAATATGAGTCATGCGATCTAGTTTCATGATAAATCTGACAAGTCTGTTTTGAGATGCTTGAAGACGATTTTTTGTTTTTACTGTCAGACTAGAGAACCAGAAACCACTTGAGTAGTCAAAATGACATTGAATAAGAGCATTAATTAGAAGTTTTCTGCATTTTTCATTCAGATAGTTTGCTTTTCTGTACAAAACTTTCAGTTTTGCATTTACCTTAATTTATTATAAGTCTGTATCTGTAGATATTACAGTGCAGGAACCAATTCTGGTTGTAGACGCACTGGTCCAGGTGCTACCACGGCCGAGTGACTTTATAACCCTGTGGTGACTCCAGTAGCGTTCTTTAACGTGCACACACCGAGGCGTGTACACGGGTCAGCCATTAATGTCCGCGCCCGATCGGACAGCATACTGCACCCACGACAACATACCTGGACAAGTGTTGTAATGGGGGGAAGTCAGCATTTTGCATTCGGATCTTTATTCAGTGATCTCGAATGAGACTTTTCATCCTGACAAACTTGGTATCTGACCGAGTTCTGATTTTTGTCAGAATACCCTGACCAGGTTGTGAACCCCGGTCCGCTAGCACGAGAGACCAGTACGCTACCTCTCGGCTACCGACTTCTCTAAGTATAGGGCGATAGGGTTGGACTAGGCTATAGGCTAAGGCCTACGCCACGGTAACAGGTCAGGGAGAACCCAAAATCGATGTATAACGTACTAAACCTCGATTTGTGTAAAAAACCTCAATCGAGGTTCTTCAAGATCATGTGATCAGTTACATGGACTCACTACCATAATGTAAGATGAAATACTCCACACTATATTACTTCCATTAGTATCATATTTGGTTAAGAGTGTTTCCCCTTATATCATTGGTGTATATTTTGACCAGTGGTCACATCCGACACATGATCTCGAAGAACCTCGATCGAGGTTTTTTACACAAATCGATGTTTAGTACATCGATTTCGGGTTCTCCTTGACCTGGGTAAGCAGGTCTGGCTCATGTGCAAATCTGACTATATAGCCAGACCTGGTATAAAGGCACATTTCACTGAGAGCTTTCCGATGAATGCCCACTGGCACTAGCCATATTGTGACTAAATCCTGAAACATTACCCATAATTCCAGAGAAGATGAGGCACCATATTTTCAGTCCGGTGCCAAATCGCCTCATTTCGCATTTAGGCCAAATAAATTGAATGTGTGTTTCCAGTATCCCGCCCGCCCCAATCTAAAACGCCGCACCTAAAATCATTTTATTGATTTTGACTTTTTTCTTCGATATAAAAAATATTTTTTTAAAGCTTTGTCAATCATTGCCAGATCTTTTTTTTTTAGTTTGGTCCTGTTTGGTCATGAAGTTTACTGCAACCTGCTATACATTTTTTCCGATATTGATCCCACAAGTGTCCGATCATTGCTACCTAATGTATTTAAATAGATTCTGTCCATTTAGTTGTCAATTAAGCAGCCAGTTCTAATTTTTTAGTGTTCAACCCGAATGGTTGGCATTACCGCAATATGACATGGGAACACCCAGTCGAAAATCTACGGGATAATAAAGATTCAATGTATAGTCAATTTTGGACTAGGGAACACCCTGACGTTCGTACTAATGCAGCTCTAGATCTAATTTGTTGTACCTCGCTTGCTTGGCCAAAGTTTCACAGGGGAAAATGCTAATTGAAATTATTTGTTGTTATATATATTTATCACCCCATTTATTATTCCTTTTCATGAAAATAAATAACATAAAACAATTAAGTCAGAGATGTTGTGTTTAAAATATCTTATGCATGAAATTGGCGATATTTAAGTTTTGCCCAGAGTACGTTATACTTGTGATAGTTACGATAATCGCCAACCAAACTGAATGATTTCCCTTTTCAACAACAACATTAAATTTTGATCGATGATAAACAAGTTTATGATCGAAATGTCTTTGATAAACAACAGATTTGAAAAATAAATACATGCATCACGAAGAGACGATGTTAGTTGTAACTAATAACATAATTGTACTCTCCTGCAGTTACCATATTAAAGATTGTCGTAAATTGTAAAATCTGAGACCAATTTCCAAAATTCTTGGGAAATAAAAATATTTTGCGAGATCTGTATCTGTATCTGTAGATATTTCAGTGCAGGAACCAATTCTGGTTATAGTTGCTACCACGGCCGAGTAACTTTATAACCCTGTGGTGACTCCAGTAGTGTTCCATAACGTACACTGCACACACCGAGACGTGTACACTGGCAGTCATTAATGTCCGCGTCTGATCAGACAGCATACTGCACCCACAACAACATACCTAGATAAATGTTGTAATGGGGGGGGGAAGTCGGCATTTTGAATTCGGATCTTTATTGAGTGATCTCGAATGAGACTTTTCAGCCTGACAAACTTGGTAACTGACCGAGTTCCGATTTTTGTCAGAATATACCCTGTCCAGGTTGCGATCCCAGGTCTGCTAGCACGAGAGACCAGTATGCTACCTCTCGGCTACCGAATTCCTTTACGGGCCCCGAGAATTCACACCAATGTCACCCAGTGTTCCAGGTTAGGTAACCCATAGGTTAGGCATATCAGAATAGTTACTCAAACTGTGATAATCACTTTTACCATTAACGACTAATGAGCAACTTATTAAAAGTTTATAATTTTGAGTATCTTATTTTGGGACTTGATAAAATTGATTAAGCAATAATTAACTTATTAAGGTGAGAATTAATGATAGTGCGACCTACATCAGTACATGTACAGAAACCTTTGGCTCAACCTGCGGCTCATATGCGGCATTTTTATTCTACAAATAGGTAAACTCCAGGTGAACTGAACGTTAAATCACCTCAAATGTGCATGCCTGGACTGTTCGATATAATTAATACATATTAATGCATGTCTTCAAGCCTTGAAATAG
Organism: Siphonodentalium dalli; assembly: GCA_032622095.1. Lineage (NCBI taxonomy): Eukaryota > Metazoa > Mollusca > Scaphopoda > Gadilida > Siphonodentaliidae > Siphonodentalium > Siphonodentalium dalli. The sequence goes on along the minus strand of CP136063.1, from coordinate 164,784,296 downwards.
TGTCTGTCATTTGCAGAATGAGGTCCCCAGAGGGTGAATTTAGTGATGCTACCCCGCATAGCGGGCTAGCATAACCAAATTCACCCTCTGAGGACCTCATTCTGCTTACAACTCAGCAGAATGAGGTTCCCAGAGGGTGAATTTGGTGATGCTAACCCGCTATGCGGGGTAGCATCACTAAATTCTCCCTCTGGGGACCTCATTCTGCAAATGACAGGCACACTATTTCAAGGCTTGCATGTCTTCTCATTGACTATGTCAAAACAGGAATACAGTTATACTACATGTAGAAAAGTACACACATCCCGATGGGTCTTTTGGCATACTTCTGCAAAGTGAACGATATAAAGCCATGTATTATATACAGTAATGCTCTAATTAAACGACCTCTTAAACCCAGCAGAATTATGGGTAACTTTTCAGGATTTAGTCGGAAATATGGCTTGTTGCCATTCATCGGAAAGCTCTAATTAATCGACCTCTTAACCACAGCAGAATTATGGGTAACTTTTCAGGATTTAGTCCTGAAAAGTTACCCATAATTCTGCTGTGGTTAAGAGGTTGATTAATTAGAGCATTACTGTAGTATAATATATATTTAAGGCTGGTTTAAAGCTGTGATAGATAAACGTGTGAGCACAGTGAAGAAATTAAAACAGTAGGGTGCACTATCATGTGACTGAATTTCATCGGAGATAACATAAAAAGCAGACCAGATCCCATTTATTTTCTTTATGGTCCCCGGAGCCATTCTGTCATATGAAAGTTAATTCATACAACATCTTCGGAACTTTGCTATTCTAAGCTGATTTATTTGTAAATGTTGTTTTTGGATATTATTGCATGTATCATTTTCTCTATATTTCTTACTTCATAACTGCTCATTATGTTCGGTTGTTAGTTAACTTTTGAAAAATAAAAAAATAAAATTAAATGCAAAATCGCTTGCCCGACCCAATATTTTTTTGACCCGTTACCCGTTATTATTTTGGCCTTAATTCTCAGATTCAGTTCAAGAATGACGCTAAACAGAAAATTAGTTAACCATGGCCTAACATTTGTGACATACTACAAAATCTTTTATTCACTTTATAATTCCAGGCAAGGTGGTCATTTGATACAAATAGAAGACTTTTTAAAAAATGATGCAGTTGCAAAATATCTGGAAAAAAAAGGAGAAGATTCAATCTGGATTGGTACGTTAACCCTTTTTATTACATGATCCTACCCTTATTCCATTCAATAAACCCATTCTATTAATTGTGATATTAAACGTTCGTTTAATGACAGGAAATAGTGCCAGACTGCCAGGTGACCTTTGACTTCCAGTTTGTCGTCTGTTTACTCCAACAAACTATAATGACTGAATAGTTTGAAAAGTTATGTCATTAAAATTAAATATACGCTATTAAAATATGCCAAAAAGTCTATTTATCTGGGACTATTTCTTTACGCGGGCAAGCAATGCATAGTTATGTGAAGCAACATCACATGCCCTATAGAAGCTGATGTTAGTTTCACGTCCCATTTGTGATTTAAGTATTTTTTGTCGAGGTTATGGATCATGTAATAAATAGAATCTACAACTGGTCCCCAGTTGATAACTAAATTTACAATACTTGTCCAGTAAATTAGGTCTGGACTCGTTTTGTAAATATAGCTATAAACTGGGGACTTGTAGATCATCTATCTATCCTCTGGTTATAAAATTATACATAGGAATGGTCTATTATTCATTTGCAGCCCTGTTAACCCTTTCATGACAGGAGATGCGCTGGTGCAGCATTAAAGACCCTGTGCCAATGCATTCTCTTTTATATGTGAGTCTCCCATAGGGAGCCTTGCTATATTATAGAGGCACTGGCTTACAAGGTGAAGCTAAATATTGTTAAGTCAATGTATTCTCTTATATATGTGATGCTCCCTATGGAAGACTCCCATATATTAGAGAATGCATTACCACAGGGCTTTCATAAAAATTCAAGGAGTTCCTGTCATGGAAGGGTTAATTAGCAGCTGAGCTGAGGCAAATTCCGAGGCAAAAAGAAATAGCCAAGGCAAATTCCATTACCGGCCAATGTTTTGTGCAAAATTTAAACAAATTGTTACAGACATAGTATTAGTGTTACACTGTGGAATGTGATTGTGTTCATTGTTGAATGCGAAGGACTACTGACATATTAACACAGACTATCCTGATAATTAGCTATTTTAAGCCAGACCCAATCAAAGTCTGCCATGATAATGACATTTTGTAGTCAATGTTTTTTAAACTTGGCACATACATGTACAACTACAGTAATACCCTAAATAATCGACTCCTTAGCCACAGCAGAATTATGGGTAACTTTTCAGGATATAGTCAGAGATATGGCTTGCTGCCATTCATGAGTGAGAGCTTTCCGATGAATGGTAACAAGCCATATTTCCGACTTAATCCTGAAAAATTACCCATAATTCTGCTGTGGTTAAGGAGTCGATTATTTAGGGCATTACTGTAGCTCAGTTGCACTGCGCAGGAGTATCATGAGTCCCACCAGGAAAGTCCTACCTTCAGTTAATTACTAGATATTCACAGTTAGTTGCATGGACTGAGATTTTCACCAGGAGTCCCATTTCCCAAACCCTAGCAGAAACTGGTTTAAGGGACAGGGGACCTGAACTGGTATCAAACTAGAAAAAAGTTTGTGTCAATCTAAAATTTACAAATAATTGCACACAAGTTGACCCATCAGTTAAAAATTAAGAAAAAACATTGTAGATGGCAATTGCTTAACAAAAACAAGAATTTTACCCTGTTTTACCTTGAAAATTTCGCCAAAATGTTTTTTTCCTGATTCACTGTAAACATGTGCTTGAATTAAATTTTTAAATAATATGAAATTTTCTATTCTTCCTCTAAAATTATTACCCATTCAGCAAATAAAAATGATGATAAGGTAAGTGAAAACAAAATATTTTTGCTTCTAAAAAAATGCATATTTTGCCGCAAATAGTTTCAAGTTACCTATGCTCATGGTAAACATGTGGTTCTGGTCATGTTAAGAGAGGTCACCTGATCCTTATGTGACTTATTTTCTTGTCATATCTTACTTAGGTCTTAATGAATACAACAATGCGGGCAGAAATTGGGTTGGAGGTTCTAGCCTCAACTCATTAAACACTAACAGACAAGGATGGTGGGATGCTCTCCAGCCTAACCCCACTGATGGAAAGTGTGTGCTCTCCATGATACAAGGCAATGGCTTCAGATGGAAGTTTATACCATGTGAAAGTAAAGCCAGTTACATCTGTGAGGTTCCAGTTTGTGCTAATGGTAATTATATTTAGTATTTCATTTTTACAGTCTTTCGATTTTAGGGCATGCTGTCCATCCTGTACGCCATCTTGCATGCACTTTTTATCATTTGAATGTTAACCCTTTACCCAACAGAAGGGCCCTGTGCCAATGCATTCTCTTATATATGCGAGTCGACCATAGGTCGCCTCGCATATATAAGAGAATGCATTGGCTTAACACATTAAAAATTATAAAATTGTTAAAGAATGTAAGAAAAATGGTAAAAAGTGTTAAAAAAAGATTTTTTTTAGGCCAATGCATTCTCTTATATATGCGAGGCGACCTATGGTCGACTCGCATATATAAGAGAATGCATTGGCACAGGGCATAACTGTAACTATCACAATGTGGTCAAGGAGCCGGTTCCAATGATATCCATATTTGTATGGTTCTATTGAGACAGGCCGAAGATATTTTAGGCTGTTGAAGCTTTATTTGGCCGGTTTTGGCCGGTTTGTTGGGTAAAGGGTTAACAAAGTGTACTGTTATCATCATGATTTTCTTGGTGACTGGCGCAGCGTGATCAGTTGTGATTTTATAACCCAACTAGTAGTGTTGAAATGATTATCCGACTAATCGACGTCGACACGATTATTAAATTAGTCAATCCCGATATCTGCTAGTCGATTAGTCAGGGAAAAACCACTACCTATATGCTATCACAACAGCAGAGCAGACCTGTTTACTTTCAAAATTGGAAATAGGGAGATTTGTCCTCGGAAATAGGGAGATTTAGTGAAAAATATCATGGAAAAAAACTTAATATTTTTCATTTATTAAAATGTCATATAGACTGATTGTTGCATTTGGTTTGCATCTGCCATAATTAACAGCCTTGACACCGACTGTGACCGAGTGTCTCTAAATTTAGGACTAAAATCACTGAATCATTGGGAATAAAATTATGATTTTCCAGTTAAAACGATTAAAACTATATAATTTGCACACTATAAAATGGTGCTCTCGGATAATTTTGTTGCCAAATATATTCAGTAAGTTAACATCAGGTAACATCGGTGAATTTAAAGAGAGTTCGCATTGACATAATTGTTTGAGGTCTGCTCGATTCGCGTTCTGTTATTGCGTATACAAAACACGGAATACTGCAAAGACGGAAACAGAACTTTTCACTGACACAAAAAGTTTAAATCGGCAATATAATAATTTGAGTCGGCAGTTTTAAAGCAGTCAGTCGGGACGAGTAGAAACCAACACTTTATTAACACTGTGGCCAAAAAGGAAGGCTTCTTGTTTGATATATGATAATCTTGAAGACCGCATTTACTTACTCAACTCTGTTAAACAAAAGAAAATCGACGTTAATCCCGTTGTGTCAACATTTTGTCACTGTTTGACTCGCAGGCGATATATTCCTAATTGATTTGTAACATGGCTTATTGCTTGATACAGCCGTCGAGTAATTTTTGGTTTTATCTTTTAAATCGGGAGATTTCGTTTCCCGATCGGGAGCACATGAGAAATAACAAAAAATCGGGAGACTGCCGCCGAAATCGGGAAAGTAAACAGATATGCAGCAGTACCGTTCCATGGCCAAATTATCATGGAAAATGTAGGAGATAATCCATCGAAACGTTTAATTTATAACTTGTTAAAGCCCTATTGTATTATTCATTTGATGAAATGGGCATGGCTGCTGCCATCAGTCATGCATGAACGGTGAACTCAGTAATCTTCACTTTTCTTTTATGTTGATCATCAAAGACTTCAAAGCGTCGGTGCAACTTGCTACAGGACGTAATTGATCAGTGATAACTTGTATTTATTTATTTTCTTGGAAAAACAGTATAATACTAGAATAGTCATGCAATAATATGGCTCCACGACCAAGAATATACAAAATGTCTGTTCACATTGGGAAAAGATTGATGTTTGACCTGAAGTAAGCACCGGTAGAGCGGATTCAGTAGTACACTTTCATGAAGAAAAAAATTCTTGCTTGGCCACTGGTTCATGTCAATTGCACTTCCGTTTTCGGAATTAAATTATGGTGCTGTTCACCAAGTGTATCTATCAATCACTATTGTGTAGATACATTAATTGGATCATTGGATGGTAGGTTGATTATAGACCCTGGGAGAAATGTTCTCTAGCAGTATTGACATGTATATGTAACTTATGCAAAGTAACCAAAAAAAAAAACACAGACAATCATGGCGTTTGAACATTCTAAAACGGAATGTTGGGTACTAAAAAGTTCAAAACTGCGATACGATACCACACAGTTCATTTTATATATATGAGCATAGAAACGGGAATTTTTGGGAGGGGTCCGACTAGTATTCGAAAATACCTAACAGATTCAACACTCCTGAATCTTCAATACAATTAATTATATGCACACATCTGTCTATAGAGGCAACTTTGTGCGAGCTTTTATTCCTACATTTTTTGGTCAATTCTTTAAAACTTGGCACAGATATTTAGTACCATGGCATCCCTCAAAATTGGTAACGGCATAATTGGCTGAAGTGGATTACCGAAGCAAATCAATCTGAATTAATAGGGTTGCATGGGAACCTGTGCATCTGCAATTATGATGTCCCTCCGACTTTTTCATGTGGAGTTATCTCCCTTTTTCAACTTAAAAATGTTTGCAACATGCAGAATTTTGTCTGAGCTTGTATCCCTACATTAACTAGTGTAAACTCTAAATTACATCATACGTCAGTGAGACCTCCAGACGGGAACACATGGTACAATGTGGCAAATGCCCCATCAATTGATCTCCATAAATAATAGGCCAATTAAAAAATATACCAGTTTGTTCACTGGTGAACAAACTGAAATGGATCAAACAACAATGGTTACTACATACTATTACAGTCAATTTCGCTTTATTGCATAGCTTTTCTCATGCAATTAGCCGAATATGCATAAAGCCGAAATGTACAATTTATAATTTAGATGAAAATATAACATGTTATGCTAATTTTGTTACAAAATTCATTAAATTGTCCTAAATTGAGTGAGTTTATTTGCTATAGGCATTTTAAAACCTGGTGGATCAAGTGTCTTTTTTCACTTTGAATAAGTCAATAATTTGATAGGAATTTTAAAGATATCTGGCCAAACCAATTCGATTTTATATTTATTTTATCATGAAATACAAAAACAGTATAATAATGTAAGTAATCCCAATAAGTTGATATTCTTTTGATGTGCCCATTTAAAAAAAAAAAAGGAATGTATTATGATATCGGTCCATTTGGGCATCCATCCATACGTTCGCTGTCGGTTTCGGATGATAACTTTAGATAGTCTCACCTGAATGAAATTAAATTTGATGTGCGGGTTTACTAGCGCAAGATACAGGACAAGTTCAAATTAGGGTTCCTTCTGCAAATTTTCATGAGTTAGGGCCCTTTTTGTTGGAATATGTACTCAATTTTCATTTCTGGATGATAACTTTAGTAAGTCTGAACTGAATGGAATGAAATTTGGAATATAAGTTTACTAGCCCAAAATAGGGATCAAGATCAAATTTGATTTCTGCCTGCCAATTTTCACCAGAGTTATGGCTCTGTGTTGAAATTACCACAGGCGTATTTTGCTACGCCCTAGCGATGCTCTTGTTCACACTGTCATAATCCTAGCTACTTTGTCTCTTCAACTATTTTCTAATCAAATTTCAACATTTCTTACAATTTTATACCAGTAGTAGATTCAAATATTCATGATTAGTATATTACATGCCCTAAATAATCGACTCCTTAACCACAGCAGAATTATGGGTAATTTTTCAGGATTTAGTCGGTAAGCTCTAAATCTTGAAAAGTTACCCATAAGTCTGCTGTGGTTAAGGAGTCGATTAATTAGGGCATTACTGTATATTACATATTTTTTCGTTTCTATTTGCTGTTTTACCCTTACACAGTTATTATTTTTATCGTAGCCTGTTATCTCTGCCGCTAATGGGGTCATTGTCATAATGTCTTAATCAGAAATGCACACCAGTCTTGGTCTATGCGTGACGAAGGTGTTGCCAGAAATTAAGAGCCGTCTGCTTCAATTTGGAATTGTTTTCTTCCGATACAGACTACCGGTAAAAAAATTCTTGTATCACAATGGTGAAAATGCATAATTTTATTCATTGGTCACACATTGATCTTAAGTTAACATTAAATGAGGATTTAAAGTACTGGTTGTTTCGATTAATGAGCAGACGAGGCTGCCGAAATGGGAAACACGTATGCATGTATGTAGAACTCACTACAACAATGACTCCTGTCACATGACATTACACGATACTGGTGTGCATTCGTGTATACAGTGTTTAAATCGTTACGACAACGACCCCATTTGCATCACTTCCAACTTACTTCTAACTTTTTATAATTTTCCGATTTGTTATTCTATATGTTTCTGTATTTTTGCCAGTCTGATTAAAACCATACTCAGATGCTAAAGATACTGAGTCTGGGGAAAATGGGTAGAGATTCCATTACTCCCAGCAGGAATTACGTATTTGCCAGCCAATCACAAATATCCTTATGAACGCGAAGACCAATCAGGCGACAGTCGCATGGAATTCCCAAGACAAGGGGAATCCCTTCAGCCGGCGGAGATTCCAGTAAACCCCGCCCAATAGTTATAAATAGCACAATATAATTTCCGGAATTATGATGATAACATCAAAACTAAACGAAAAAAATATATCTTGTGTCGATTTATAAACGCAATTAAAGTTTGTTAACAGTGATTAATCTCTGTTAAAATAATGTCACAAGGCGCAGAAGATATTCTGAGAGAATGCGTAGCATAAATTCCCGGAAAATAAACGCTTACACGGAAATGAAACCGAAACTGCATTATGTCAATCAAAGTTATTTTTAAAAACAAATGTGGGCGGTGACGTCATATTGCATACTATATACAGTGGAAGTTATTTATAGCGACAGTAATGCGGCAAATAGCGGGTTTCTTCAGACTCAGTATTTTTGCATACTTCTGCTTACTTACAATTACGCTGGTTTTGTTGTTGTCCATTTACAAGTATATTATAAGATTGATATTTATGTTTAATGTGTCAAGAATTTTATTGCACTTTTGTGTTTCTTACCTTATACAAAACTTATTTATATTTATTATTTATTTACTAACAGCTACATTCAGATGTGACAATGGGAAATGCATTAATAGTAATACCAACTATGTCTGTGACGGGACTGATGATTGCGGTGATGGCGATCTCAGTGATGAACTCGACTGCAATGCAGGTACAGTAATACACTAAATAATTGACTCGTTAACCACAGCAGAATTATGGGTAATTTTTCAGGATTTAGTTGGAAATATGGCTTGTCGCCATTCATCGGAAAGCTCTCACTGAGAGCTTTCCGATGAATGGCAACAAGCCATATTTCCGACTAAATCAGAGAGCTTTAATAATAGCTGTAATATCAGTAAAAAAGCCATAAATAATCAACTGCTTAACCACAGCAGAATGATGGGTAATTTTTTAGGATTTAGTCGGAAATATGGCTTGTTGCCATTCATTGAAAAGCTCTCGGTGAGGACACTCCCCATGACACTTTTACATTAAATTGTTTACAAATATTGGTTTCAACCAAGCCTAATGTGCAATTACATAATATTGTGTTGGGAAGTGCAGCAGCAGCAGATCTAGGGGAGACAATTTTGCTATTATCTATGGATATCGTCTCACGAATATCATAAACACGAGGCACTTTAAAATTTCTTAATACATGAACTTTCGCCACTTCATAAAATAATTAAACTACAAACTGATAATACTATAATTGACACAGAATACACTGGCCATTTAATCCCTTCGATACTTTATATTTTCAGCCCCCACCCCCCCATCCCCTCTTATAGTGATCTAATTCATCCGATACATTTAGTCAAAGAAATAATACCCTAGAATCATACAGTTTGATATTCATGCATGCATATACAATATAATCAAACCACTGAAGATTGTAAAACCCTCTTACCATTCGATCTTTTGTATATAATGACCTTATAATTCCTCACACGTTCCTTTTCAGGTTGCACCTTCCGTATCGACCTAAAAGAAGGACAACCACAAGAAATCAAATCAGTCGGTCACCCAAATTTGTATCCATCTTCATCGTCATGCACATGGACAATCATGGCACCAATCGGCTTGAACATCAAAATAAATGTATGTACAAAATCAGTAAATCATTTTTAAACATGATGTGTTTAATTTCTCTTCTCGGGTAAATTTACAAAGACATTTAGTTCAACGGTGTTTCCTATACAGTAATGCCCCACATAATCGACTCCTTAACCACAGCAGAATTATGGGTAATTTTTCAGGATTTAGTCGGAAATATGGCTTGCTGCCATTCATCGGAAAGCTCTCACTGAGAGCTTTTCGATGAATGGCACAACAAGCCATATTTCTGACTAAATCCTGAAAATTTACCCATAATTCTGCTGTGGTTAGGGAGTTGATTATTTAGGGCATTACTGTATATCGTGAATAAAATAATGAGGTAGAGCCAATAGCACTCTATTAAATATTTTAGCTCAACTTGACAAAGTCAAGTTTGAGGTATTGCCATGGGTTGGCATCTGTCAACAATTTCATTTAGCCACATAACTCATCCGATCGTCACCAAACTTCATATGGATCTATGGGGTGATCTCTAAATGGGAACGATCAATTTTTTCTGACAAATTTGAGTCCATCATCACGCCCTGCAGCCCACATATATTCGAGAATTGTATTGATAATTTACAGCATGTTTAGAATCATATCTAGATGGGACCTATATCGTTTGGGTGACCATTAGATGGGAGCCATCAATTTTTTCAGAAATTTGTTTAAAAACATGGCAGACATCAGCCATCTTGGATTTCACATTTGAATCCATCGACACACCCTGAAGCCGACATTTACATGAGAAATGTTTGAAAATTTACAGCCATGTTCAGGATCACCTCTAGATGGGGAGATATCAAATTTCAATGATATTCGATAAAAAATTGGATTTCGCCATACAGCCAACATTTTTCATCCAATTGATCCCAAACTTCATATGGCTCTTCATGTTGTCATCTGGTATTACCTAAAATTTTAAACTTTCTGTATTCCTTGTCTATCCATTGACTGTAATATATCACATTATCCCTTCTTCAAGTTGAGCTACAATGTCATTGGCACTCATTATTTTTATTGACTTCATCACTGCTGGATGATGTTAGGACATCAGGGTAAGTGTTTAGTAGTAAAATATTTGGAAAATATTGTGCAAACCCTTGCACTTTCCATGAGTATATTATAAACATTTCTGGATCGATCATTATACACTGTCACATTATACACTGTTTCAAACTTCGAGATATACTGGTTTTGATGTTTCAAAATTCTAGATGTAGTTATGAATGATTGCCAAATGCTATTGCCCTGAAGTAGGTAGAGAAATATAGAACACATCATCACAATTTACGTCCATTTTCAGTATGTACATATATCAGCCAAGAGTTTAAATAGCTATTTATCAATAACTCAACCTATAGTTTGGCCATGTCAGTCTGCGGTTGGGCGTCCACATTGTTGATATATAACTAGAATAAATATCAACTGATTTGTTTAACTCGGTATATGAGACCTGCTTAACAATGTTTTAATCAAGTTCGAAAACTGGCCAAAGTCCACCTACTTTAAGATGAGTTATGGCCCTTAATCAGTTCATTTTTGTGAATTTAGATTGTGATAGCATAATAACTACAGTAATGCCCCTAAATAATCGACTCCTTAACCACAGCAGCTTTATGGGTAACTTTTCAGGATTTAGGTGGAAATATGGCTTGTTGCCATTCATTGGAAAGCTCTCACTGAGAGCTTTCCGATGAATGGCAACAAGCCATATTTCTGACTAAATTGACTGACTGAAAAGTTACCCATAAACCAGCTGTGGTTTAGGAGTCGATTATTTAGGGCATTACTGTAAGTGAGGTTGTTATGCCGTGGAATATTTGGTATGTCAGATTTTCTTAACAGTGTTGGGTATGACAGCCAGTTAAAATGAATGCATTTTCAATCCAAGCCCACATTTTGCGTAGCTACCGCAACTCAACCCCGCATCTCTGATACGATTCTTGTCTATTTATTTAGTTTACCCAGTTTCGAAAAATGATAGGGTCATGATACAAGAACAAATTCTATTGCCTCCACCTACCAAAAAAAAAGTAAAGGATACTTGATATACTATTTAAATGGCCTGCATTGGATGTATTATTTCAATTGTTGATATTTCAATTTTGTTTTCACAATTATTTTTTGGAATATTTTTACCAATATGTCCATACATATTGTGCATTAATTGCAACATACATGAACTCTTAACATATCTCTGTGATTGATAAATTGACTATCATGTATACATATAGTGAATAAAACATTACTAGTAAGGAGATGACTAAATTGAAGAAAATGATTAGCTGATCATCATAGTCTGGTGTACTTATTGTAACTTCAGAACATTTGAAAGGCACTGGAGGAAATTTAGGATGACATGTTATCATGGAGAGGTGTCAATTTATAGACAACAATAACAATTTATTGATTCTGAAAAAAATTGTCTTGAGACTCAAAATCATTTTTTGCCTCTTGCCATGTCCAAACAGTTAACTTTACTGGTCTTATTTATCAGCATTGCTTATAAGCAAGTCAGAATCACAAGCTCATTGTTTCTGCAAGTGCAATTATCTACTTTCTTTTTTTAGTTTTTGGATTTCCTAACAGAGAAAAATGCGGATTATGTAATTGTTTACAGTAAGGGTATGCCTGTTGGTGGTTACACTGGTGATTTGAATAACAACTTACCTTGGGTCATAAGTGGTGATCGCAAAATGTTTGTGAAAATGATGACAGATTCTGCAAATGCGTATAGAGGCTTCCGTGCAAGAGTACAAGTTGGTAAGTCATTTCTAATGAGACTTAACCCTTTGAGTGCCAGGTCGATTTTTGTATCAACCCATATACCCTGTGCCAATGCATTCTCTTATATATGCGAGTCGACCATAGGTCGCCTCGCATATATAAGAGAATGCATTGGCCTAACAATTTATTTATTTTTTTACAATTTTTTACAATTTTAATAATTCATTCTTATATTCTTTAACAGACTTATTTTGTAGGTTTAGGGCCGATGAGATCGGCCCCTGGTACTCAAAGGGTTAAATGTCTATGTAATATTCGAAGCCCTGAACTGCATTATAAATATTATTTCTTATATATCATTGGATAGAGGAGTCTTCAAAACAGATATTTCAAAGTTATCCTGTCAAAAATAAAAGGATGGCAAGACCATGTAAAGACAATTTCCCATTTCTCAGGCTCACACACATGGTCTGGAAGTCCTGCATTCAATCTGTCAGTGAGAATTTAAATTTGTACAAGATAAATGCGTTATGTTTTTGTCCCCCGAAAATTAATAAAAATCAGCAACATGCATCCGTCGGATCCGTCCGTCTGTCCGATCTGGTCGTGAGCGCAATAACTCGAACAATTATCTCGTCTGATTTTTCTTACCTGAGTTTTATGCCCCTTAGTTTGATGGTTTGTCGCAATTTCTTTGTCATAAGCACAATAACTTGAACAAATATTAATCAATTTGAATAATTTTTTGTTTTTGAATTGGTTTCCAGAATATCTTGGACAAGTTCGAAAACCAGTTTCGTCCAATTTGTCTTACCTGAGTTATGCCCCTTAGTTTGATGATTTTTCGCCATTTTTTTGTTGTAAGCGCAATAACTCAACCATTATTAACCGATTTCAATATTTTTTGTTGTGAGTTTGTTGCGACAATATCTTGGACGAGTTCGAAAACCAGTTGCGACCAATTTTTCTTACCTGAGTTATGCTCCTTAGTTTGACGATTTCTCGCCAGTTTGTTTGTCATAAGCTCAATAACTAGAACAAATATTAACAGATTTCAATGGTCAATGGTCACCAGCGGGTGAATCTAGTGGCGCTATCCTGCCTGACGGATAGTTTGTATTCCATTATTTCTTTCACTATAACTTGGCTGAGTTGACAAATGTAAAGGCTCTTATAGTCCATCAGCCAGTCCTCCATTCTGACTTGTTACTGTCATCCAGAGGGCTTGATGTGATGTTTGCTGACCCTGCCAGATGCGTCACCAGTGTTCGCGCTGGACCGAAAAATCTTCTGGCCAAATGAAATTTTTAGTGGCCAAATAAACAAAATTGGCCAAATTAAATCCTCATTTTCTGGGCTCACAATTGATGACTAAATTATATTTTTAAAATATTTAACTCTCTGACTCCTTGTCGCGTCGCTGACACCATGTTCACCAACTAATCAAGTGATGAGGTGTGTTATTTGTCATTGCTATTTTTGCCGAAATAAAACAACAGTTCTGTTGCTTATTATCATGAGGGAATAACTGTTGAATACCTATTGTTGTATTAATAACCTTTATGCTGTTAAGCCCGGTTGTTGTTATAAGACAGGAAGCAGTTTACGACACATTACGTAACTGACATACCATTGCTGGTACATCAAATTATAGGACAATGCATTTACGTATTTCAAAATAACAAATTATGATATAACCAGTGCAGAGATTAAGTTTTTTGATGATTAGTAATCGCCTTTGTACAACCATCACCATTCAATCAACACTCCCATTACAAAATAAATTTGGGTTGTCATGGTATGATGTATCCGAAGTACAAAACCCGCGTGTCCAAAACTGGCGATATTTCGTCGCCTCACTTCGTCGATCTATTCAGCGCTTTTTAACTAGATTACTGTCTCCATTTGTGGTGAAAAAATAAAGTGGCCATTGGCCACTTTAACCACCGACAGCGCGAACACTGGTCAGACACCCACTTACCTATAATGGTTACCTATAAAACAAATGTCCAGCATCATATTTTCAGACCAGCTATCTACTCTTCATTCATTGCAGTCAATGCTAATTTTCCTGAGAGAAAACTCCTGATAGCCACAGCCATTAATCAGGAACTCAAGTCTCCATTTTATGACGAGGGATATTACCTTAACTCACAAGATTTTGTTTGGGTTATCACAGCCCAGCACAGGACCAAAATTATCACCCTCAAGGTAACTACCAGTACTGAACTAGATCATGCCATGAATCTCTACTCTGGCTGCTCCCATAGAGACCGTGTTCCACCAGTACAAAACCTGCAAATAAATTTATGTTCTGAGAGGGACCTTTATAACCTTGAAAAAATTGCGCAATATATTTCTTGGATAATACCTTTTCATTACGGGAGCTGCACTTGTGCAGCATTAAAGACCCTGTGCCAGTGCTTTCTCTTATATATTCGAGTCCTCCATTGGAGCCTCGCATGTATAAGATAATGCACTGGCTCACACGGTCAAGGTAAATATTGTTATGTTAGACCGATGTATTCTCTTATATATGCGAGGCTCCGTAAGGGAGCCTCGCATATATAAGAGAATGCATTGGCACATGGTTTTTGCAAAATTTCAGGAAGCTCCAGTCATGAAAGGGTTAAATATGTATTTTGCAGTAGTTGAAGGTCACAGCTTGAGATTTATGATTGAGCGACTTTTGTGAGTCGATTTCACGATAAACATGAATTGATTATTATACCGGAGGACATATCTGGATTGTAATTGACACAAAGCGAAATGATCATAAAATAGTCACCTAAATCATGCAATCTCGAGCTGGGACCTTCACCTACAGTCATGGTTTCATATTATTGAACATTATAGCATCATTCAATCCTGATAATGTAAATGATAATGTTAAAGCCACATGGTGGTTTGTGCTAAAAAATACACCCTATTATGTTTGCCTTTGTATTGTTTTTATCGATAAATACTTCAAATAACTTTCAACTAACAGTATTTCTCACAGAAAGATGCATTGAAGTCATAAAAATGACAACTTCGAACACAATAATCGGTCCCCGAGTTGTGCCATTACTATTCATTGAAATTCTGGAAACAAAATAATGCGCGACTGTCCAAACTATTTTAGCTTCACGTAGTGCTCTCTCTTTCTCAATAAAAGTTTCAGAGCGACGGCAGCTCCCATGGCCTATTATGTGCAATGTTTATGTTCCAAAAATTTAACCAGTACAAACGAAAAGATCTCAAATTTAATGAAAGTTATAAGAAACATACAAAATTTGTTCAGCTATACAGTAATGCTCTAATTAATCGAGAGCTTTCCGATGAATGGCAACAAGCCATATTTCCGACTAAATCCTGAAAAGTTACCCATAATTCTGCTTTGTTAAGAGGTCGATTAATTAGAGCATTACTGTATATCAACAAATTTGTTCGGAAATCTTCCAATTAAGAATGTTTTGAGATACTTCTTACTAAGTTATGTATACATCAGCTTGGGTCACAAGTGAGCCATGTCTGTTTAAATAAAGTTTCTCAATACTATATATACACCTTTAATTCTTCCAAAGAAAACAGACCTGATGTTGGCAGATGCTGCTAAAATCACTGTCAGAGATGGAAGTAAGGTAACGGATACAATCCTGGCTGAATTCACACCCGAATCCGATGGTCCAGACATCGTTCAATCAACTGGCCATGAGATGTACATCATATTCAGCACACATGGGGCGTACAGCAAAAAGGGTTTCTTGTTCCATTACATTGAAGGTAATTGCTGCATACTTCTGAACTGTATTCATCCTTTAACCCATTCAAGACGGGAGCTGAGCTGATGCAGCATTAAAGATCCTGTGCCAGTGCATTCTCTTATATTGCGAGTCTCCCATAGGGAGCTTCACACGTATAAGAGAATGCACTGGCTTACAAGATCAATGTAAATATTGTAAGGCCAATGCATTCTCTTATATAACCGAGTTGCCCTATGGGCGACTCGCATATATAAGAGAATGCATTGGCCTAACAATATTTACATTGACCTTGTAAGTCAGTGCATTCACGCGAGGCTCCCTATGGGAGGCTTGCATATATAAGAGAATGCATTGGCACAGGGTTTTTGCAAAAATTCAGGAAGCTCCAGTCATGGAAGGGTTAATAATCAAAAATTTGGCTTCCAATAATTTTGATATTAATATATACAGTAATGTTCTAATTAATCGACTCCTTAACCACAGCAGAATTATGGGTAACTTTTCAGGATTTTGTCAGAAATAGAAATATAGCTTGTTGCTATTCGTCGGAAAGTTCTCGCCGAGAGCTTTCCGATGAATGGCAACAAGCCATATTTCCGACTAAATCCTGAAAAGTTACCCATAATTCTGCTGTGGTTAAAGAGTTGATTAATTAGGGCATTACTGTATATACTATTTATGTAAGGACATAAGGCACCACAGTTGGTGTTAAAAATCCACAACCATCCTCAATAAGAAGAACATCTAAAAATAGATTGACCTCTTAATCTCAATCTCATCATTGATAACTCTTTAAATGACAAGACATCGTAATTTAATTGCAAGCCTGCAAATAGTGTGTCTTGTCATTTACAGAATGAGGTCCCCAGAGGATGAATTTAGTGATGCTAGCACAGCAGGCTAGCATCATCAAATCCACCTTCTGGTCATTCTGCTTAGGCCTCATCTTCTGGGAAGTATCTATAGTCTCAAACTAACATTGTTTTTTATCACTTTGTCCCTTCAGAGAAGTTTCTAAATCCTCTAATTTTCTAATTTTCAGAAGATAAATTCATAATTGAGGTGACTAATGGTTGAACATCACTAAATTCAACTGGGTAACTTCATTCTAAGCCCAAGTCTCATATAGCAGTTGATGCCTATGCAGAATGGGGTTCCCCCATATGGTCAATTTGGTGATGCTAGCCCACTGTGAAAAGCAACTGGCAAACTTGTCCAGACACATGAATTCCTGCCCCATTTTTTTCTGAAAAAGTTTGATGTATATCGAGCAATCTATTTACAGTAATGCCCGAAGTATATGACCCTTTAACCACAGCAGAATTATTGCAAATTTTTCAGGATTTAGTTGGAAATATGGCTTGTTGCCATTTATCGGAAAGCTCTCCACGAGAGCTTTCCAATGAATGGCAACAAGCCATATTTCCCACTAAATCCTGAAAAATTTCCCATAATTCTTCTGTGGTTTAGGGGTCGATTATTTAGGACATTACTGTATTTTGACCTAAACCTCAGTAAAGCACACCGATCTTTTATTCAGGTTGTGATGTGACATTGACCTCTGAGACTGGAATGATAAAGTCGCCAGGTTATAGTAAGGTCAATTACGCAAATTACGAGAGCTGTAAATGGACTATCAACTTGCCAACTACGAAAAATATCCGCCTTGTGTTCAGTGGTGATTTTGAGCTGAAAGACGATTTCCTCAGGGTTTGTATATCACTACTTATGCAGGGTTTCTGCTGAAATGTAGATACAGTAATGCCCTAAATAATCAACTCCTTAACCACAGCAAAATTATGGGTAACTTTTTAGGATTTAGTCGGAAATATGGCAACATCCGACTAAATCCTGAAAAGTTACCCATAATTCTGCTGTGGTTAAGGAGTTGATTACTTAGGGCATTACTGTACATGCATTTGTTTATGTCTGGTTACGTCGTGATTACTTTGCCAATCACGATTTACAACTAAGTAACTACTGATGATGAAGTTATCATTTGACTTGAATTTGGGGGTCTTTTGCAAATCACAAATAATTCAAATTGTTGCAAGAACTGAGATTTTCCCTCAGTGGCTGGAGGGGTCCCGTCCCATTCCCACATGTCCTCTTTGAAACACTGTTACAATATTTTATGCTGGTATTAGTATCGACGAATACTATATCCGTTTCTATTTCATCATTTATTCTGGTTCAAATAGTCATGAAGCAGCGAAAATTTACATTTTATGAGAATTATTATTTTAATTCTCCCTATCAAAATCGGAACAATTCTCAGTGCACATGGCAAACCAAGATAGACAAATAGAGTCATCCAGAAAAGTGTTTGTTGATACTAACGATGCAATCTTTGACACTATTCCAGGTATATGCCGGCCTTGATAATACGGGAGCTAATCTGCTTGATGAAAGTGATACAACCACACTGCCTGCTCCAGTTGATTCCTCATCCGGTGACATGTTTGTGTCTTTCGAAGCTAATGCTACAGTGAACGGCAAGGGTTTCTCTGCATCATATTCAATTGGTTAGTACAGTTTCCTCTACAGTAATGTCCTAAATAATCAACTCCTTAACCACAGCAGAATTATGGGTAACTTTCCAGGATTTAGTTGGAAATATGGCTTGTTGCCATTCATCGGAATGCTCTCACCGAGAGCTTTCTGATGAATGACAACAAGCCATATTTCCTTTTCAGGGTTTAGTCGGAAATATGGCTTTTTGCCATATTTCCGACTAAATCCTGAAAAGTTACCCATAATTCTGATTAGTCGATTATTTAGAGCATTACTGTATATGTCTTTATGACTAATCAAACAACCCTTTTTATACTGAATGGACTCATCCACCCAGTTATAAATGTATATATTGGAATGGTCTATTATTCATTTGGAGGGATTTCAGGAAAAAATAAACAGATGACATATAATACAATAGAGAAGGAGTTCTATTTATTGGAGGGTAATGTTCAGGTAATAAGTTCAACAAACGACCTTTATGGTTGTGGCGGCATATGGTCGTTTGATGAACTTATTATTTGAACATTTGCTGAGGAATAACTACTCGTCAATGAGTATTTAGTGTAGAAAGGCTTAAAGGCCATCAAGGAACTCGCTAGATGAATAGAATGTTATTGAATTCTGCTGATAAAAAAAAACATATAAGAGAAAGCACTGGCTTACAAGGTCAAGGGAAATATTGTTAGGCCAATGCATTCTCTTATATATGCGAGGCTCCCTATGGGAGACTCGCATAATTTATAAAAGAGTATGCATTGGCACAGGGTTTTCGCACAATTTCAGGAAGCACCTGTCATGGAAGGGTTATTAAATATTCATGATGGGATGAATGGATAGTGCGACTGCCAAGATTAATCTAAATCGCAGTCCATAGGAAATACAAGAGGGCTATGTTGCTAAGTTTACATATATTATGAACGGTTGAATAGACAATTACGCATATACATGTATGCACATATTTACATTCGGCCAACCGATATCAAGATCATTGCTCACAATGCCAAGCGAAAAATCGTGGTAACATGGACATTGTTGAAATGCTTGTATAAGAAATACTAATATTCCAGGTCGCCACAAAATTATGATGTATGTAGAATTGTAGTTACTAGTTTATTGTCTACACGATGTAAATCCACCGCGATGGTGTTTAATATACACATATACTATCTTCAGCAATGACTAAGAACCGAAACTCATCAGCTCCAAGATATATGAAAATATCACAGAAATATTACGAAAATATATTTGTCAGTTTTGAATTCGCGCAGCTATGTGCGCGAATTTAAAGTGCACGAATTCAAAACTGAGCGAAAAATAGTACTGCACGAATTTAAATACGAGTAAGGTAGGCCAGATAAAGACATATTTCGATTTAAGCCACATCAGAAAATTAATAAACCTCAGGGAAAGCCATATTTACAGGGGATACTCTGTGTTGTGCACTTATTAATCTTAGAATTCAGTTTGCTTGACTACATTAAGCATTAAATTTGTCATGGCTGTTGACATTAACTTGCAGATGGGAAACGAGTCATTTTGGGGTAATTCGGCCAATAAACATGGCTGCCGGCGGACATTTCGGATTTCAAAATGCAATCCATTAGCACGGGCTACAGGCCGTACTGTTTGTCTGATCTTCATGAAATTTGTCATGGATGTTAATTTTGACATGTAGAGGGGAATGAGTCATTTTGGGGTCATTCGGCCAAAAAACATGGCCACCGTCAGCCATCTTGGATTTTACTCTTTGCATGACTAAATAATTTGGCACGGGCAACAAGTCATATCTTTGGTCAGATTGTTATGAAATTTGTCGTGGCTGTTGACATTGACATGTAGATGGGAACGAATCATTATGGGCCTCGTATTGGTCATAATTCTATCAAATGACGCACACACACCAGGCCTTCGATTCTGTAAAATGCAGGAGTGTGGTTGGTCACTCGCCTAACCTGAAACCCAGGCGTGTGATTTTGGTGGATATTTCGGGGGTATAAAATGACAAACGAAGACTCAAAATTAAATCAATTTTATCACCATTGTGATTCATCTTGTACACATGTATTCTCCACATTGAAGTAATTAAAACTCCATTCTCGAATTGCGTCGTAATGCTTCCGTTGGATGTAAGTTGTTATGAAATGCGGTCAGAGACCATGTAACCACGTGAGAGTTTCCTGTTGTGTGAACTCTATCGATATTTTTAAAAATAATGTTTGATTGCCCCGAACTCAAGTTTCAATTTCTATTCATCTTCACCGCCCATCGGGGTGGCTTCATTTAGAACGCAACACAATCATGGTACCAAAAGTACGTTGCATTGGTGATGGGGTGCACGGTGGGATTAATTTAAATATGTCATGTTGGTAACAATATCTAGCCGAGAATTACTCAGACCTACATACGAATGCGACGACATCGCTAAACGCACCTGACTATAATAATGTTCTAGCGCATGCGCAAAACTTAAAACAATTACTTCCGTCGTATACGGCATGTCTGTCAGTTTTCTCCAGCAAACAAGGTTGATCGTTATTATAAACCCTTTTTCAATCGTGCGCCGAATATCGCCGAGGAGTGTGATTAATTACTCGCCAAGATTTAATTTCAGGCGTGCTATGGTGCGCGAGCGCGATCGCACGCCTCATAATCGAAGGCCTGCACACACACAGACACACATGCTTACTTATCAAAACAATGATGATAAAACAGTAGAATGGTTTAAGATCATACTATTTTGTGGTTTCAAAATAAGATATTTGTTGATACACATTGTTGACTGGACCTCTTTTAGTTTTTGCCGTTCCCATCCATGCACTTTTCCATTGTAATTTTTTTCCAACTCAGATTAAAACACTATTCTTTCTCTGCAGATTGTGAAGACCCTGGATTCACTAATACTACAACTGATCTCTTGAAAGACCCTGTAAATACACCAGGATATCAATACAATGTAGGAATCAATGTTTCTTGCAAAGCTGGCCACTACTTCGCCTACAGAGAGTACGAAAGTCAAATCCCATCAGGCTTGGAGTTTGTCAGCGTGAGTTCATATAACTTGAAGTGTCTCAAAGGAGGGGAGTGGGATAAGAAGAGAATTCCTTTGTGTTCAAGTGAGTATTTAACCCTATCAGTGCAAATAAAACAAGCCTGCAAATAGTGTGTCTGTCATTTGTAGAATGAGGTCCCCAGAGGGTGATGCTCAGATTTGATCTGCTACATGGAGAACTAGAGGGTGAATTTGGTGATGCTAACCCACTGTGGAGGATAGCATCACTAAACTCACCCTCTGGGGACCTCATTCTGCAAATGACAGTCACACTATTTCAAGACTAGTCTGGAAATAATTGTCTGGTCACGGTCAATGACCAGACAAAAATGGTCAAATGCATGATTTTTTCTACCTATTTTGGGAATTCCATTGGGAAAATCTGTGCCATAGAGACCAGTCCTTCGATTTATAAAAACGCTGGAGCGCAGTTTATTGCACGTCTGATTTTGGATCCAGCCACACAATTTTACTTTGGAGCACCTAACAGGAAATATTTAAAAATAAAAACAATATTTGAACCGATGCATGAGCATGCAAACATGTACAGTAATGCTCTAATTAATCGACTCCTTAACCAGAGCAGAATTATGGGTAACTTTACAGGATTTAGTCGGAAATATGGCTTGTTGCCATTTAACGGAAAGCTCTCGCCGAGAGCTTTCCGATGAATGGCAACAAGCCATATTTCCGACTAAATCCTGAAAAGTTACCCATAATTCTGCTCTGGTTAAGGAGTCGATTAATTAGAGCATTACTGTATATAATACACTAAAATAACATTTCTTTGTGCTATTTTAATAAAATAAAAGTGTTCATTGTTGGTTTACTTCAACAAAAAGTTTCTTCTTGGGATCGTTTTGTACACCGAATATAATCGCTGGCCGATGGCAAATTGGTAATCTGTACTCTTTCCTTTTTCGTAATGGCAACAAGCCATATTTCCGACTAAATCCTGAAAAGATACCCATAATTCTACTGTGGTTAAGGATTCGATTATTTAGGGCATTACTGTATTGATCTATTATTCATCTGGAGGGATGTTCAGGTAATATAAGCAGTGAACAGATAATAAGTTCAGAAGAATTCCTAAACATTGGTGGGAAATGTTCAGATAATAAGTTTAACAAACTATGTATGGTCGTTTATTGAACTTATTATCTGAACATTTTCTAAATCAACTACTCATCTAATGAGTATTTAGTAAAGAAATGGTTAAGAATTTATTCTTGAACAAATAAACCATATTTATTGTTAAAATGTGATGTTTCTTCTGCAGGAAAATACTGTGGTTATGCTCCAGCGCTGGGTGACGGTTATGTCTTAAATTCAACCGGCGTCCTGTTCGGTGATTCTGTCACTTACTCTTGCAATCTTGGATTCACTTTAATTGGTTTATCTACAATAGAATGTCTGGACACTGGAAGATGGCAGACTTTAGGAAGTTGTCAAGGTAAGCGCTATAATCATAATCTGTTATCACTTTAGTGTTCGTACTGATCATGGAAAAGTAACAGAACATGATATTCCAATTTTCAGACCTGGAAGTTATGTGTATGTCATTGCAAAGTCATGGATAATGACATGTTCTTACTGCCCCTGAGAATGATACAATCATACAATCCAGGAACAAATATTTATCCGATGATATCGGCATCGCAAATTATGACACATGAAGTCTGTGGTCCATTTCATTACTGCATGTCTTATTCCTAACTTTAAGTTTATTTTATGGGTGCACGCTCACTTCTGACCCCGTTTTTTGCCACCCAAATTTGTTTTGGGGTACTATTAAAATAACTGGTGTCAATCAGTCCATGCCAAAAGTTTCCGAATTAGAACTTTATTTTGGGCTATCGGATCTAAACCAAATTTGGTATGTGCTTTTATCAGTTCAAAACACAGGTTAAGTTCGAATATGAGTTCGGTCCACCCATTTTTGCCAGAGTTATGGCCCCTTTTCGACTTAGAATATGTCCATCCGTCCGGAAATTTTACAGATGATAAATTTATTTTGAGTTTTTGGATCGAAACCAAATTTGGTATGTGAGTTTATCAGTCCATTTTTGTCGGAGTTATGGCCCCGTTTCCACTTAGAATTTGCCTATTATTTTGATTTCCGGATGGTAACTTTAGTTTTTGTAAGGCCAAAAAAAATGTTTTGATTTCAGGCATCGTCTCATTGAAAAAAAAAAATGGCTTGTTGGACCATTTTATTTCGATTTAGGATTTCACCATAGTTGTCTACCAGTAACACGAAAATAGGAAACTGTCAAACGGAAATTAGATATTTTTATACGCCCGTTTTAAAAAACGGTCGTATTATGTAAATGGATTGTCCATCCGTCCATCCGTATGTCCGCTTTTGGTTTCCGGATGATAACTTTAGATTGAATCAAGTGAACTGAACCAAATTTGGTACGTTAGTTTACCACCCCAAAATACAGATCAAATTCGAATATGGGTTTTGTCCTCATGATTTTGACTGAGTTATGTCACTTTTTCGACTTAGATTTTACCTGATATGCGGTTTCCAGATGATAACTTTAGATTGAATCGAGTGAACTGAACCAAATTTGGTATACAGATCAAGTTCAAATATGGTTTCTGTCTACATGCCCCACTCTACTCCAGAAATGGGCGTATTATGCCACGCCCCATGATGTGCTCTTGTTAAAATATTGAATAGGAGCTAAATACAATGTTGTATGTTTGGGTATTCAACAAAAGACCATAGGCAACGATAACTATCAGGTATAATGTCACCGCAGGCTGTCCAAAACCCCTAAGATTATTGGTCAAATGTGTTGAAATATTTCAATAATAGGTCTAAAAATGGGAATGCAAACCGGAGCACAATACAATTTGACAAGTGATGAACATGTATATTGGCCATGTTATTTGAAGTTTTGTTGGCTATCATCCATTGCTGTACATATGGTCTCTAATTAGTCAGCGGAATAAATGAATCATATCTTAGCATTTCTACGAGAGTTTGGAAGATCAGTTTATCTTTTTGTTTTGACTGTATTTAATTGTTATTGACTCTATGTGTTATTGATGATGATAATGACATTAAATTTTCAAGTTTTATTCATCTGGGCAGCAGAATGTTATCACGGGAAGATTTGTTTAATCGCTTTCATGATGAGAGCCGCGCTGGCACAGAATTAAAGATCCTGTGCCCATGCATTCTCTTATATATGCGAGTCTCCTATGGGGAGCATCATATATATAAGAGAATGCACTGGGGTACAAGGTCAATGTATATATTGTTAGTCCAAATTGTATTGTTTTATATATGCGAGGCTCCAAATGGGAGACTCGCACATATAAGAGAATGCATTGGCACAGCGTTATCGCAAAATTTCAGGAAGCTGCCGTCATGGAAGAGTTAATGACATTTAATTTTCACGAATTTTTTTTTCATCTGAGCAGCAGAACATTGTCACAGGAAGAATTGTCTAATATGGTTTTAAATTTGTATAAATATGTCATATACAGTAATGTCCTAAATAATCAACTCCTTAACCACAGCAGAATTATTATGGGTAATTTTTCACGATTTTCCGACTAAATCCTAAAAAATTACCCATAATTTTGCTGTGGTTAAGGAGTTGATTATTTAGAGCATTATTGTACCATTATGCTTATTTTCATTTCATTTCTTTACAGTGACTAGATGCAATGCTCTTACAAGTCTAACAAATTTTGGAAACAATAATGGTGTATCTACACTGTTATCAGAAAATGGTGGTGACGGAACAAGTTTCGGCTCCACCTACACATTTGAATGTAATTCTGGCTATGAATTAGATGGATCACCAATACTGTTCTGCCAGTCTGACTCACAGTGGACACATCCTGAACCAACATGCAAGGGTAAGTGTTTTTGAAATGTTTTCGTACCTCACCCAACAATGATGGTTTTATAGTGTACTACATAAACAGTGTTTGCATTTCTATGACCACTTGCCCAAAAATTATTAACTGGCCAAAAATAGATCACAAATACAGTAATCCCGTTAATAATCGACTCCTTAACCACAGCAGAATTATGGGTAATTTTTCAGGATTTGGTCAACTGAGAGCTTTCCGATGAATGGCAACAAGCCAAATTTCCGACTAAATCTTGAAAAATTAGTCATAATTCTGCTGTGGTAATTGAGTCGATTATTTAGGTCATTACTGTAGCATAAAATATTCCCTTTGCACTGAGATTAATACACCTCGCAATGGTAGGACAGCCCACAGTCTGATAAACATATCACCTCAATTGACTGGGTTAACTTCAAAGTCTGCAATAATAAAAAACTTCACCCTCTGTCTGCAAGCTTTACATATCTGGATTTCACAAAGTGGATGGTTCTGTTCGTTGATGAATAAAAGCAAGCAGTCATAAACACAGATTAGGAATTAGATTTTCTTTCATCACCTCATGTCACCCAGAAAATGTCAACTAAATTAACTAAATTTGAAAATCAAAATACCCTTAAAAATTTAAGACTCACCCAACATCAATCTATGTGTCTGCACAAACGTGTCACAATGTAACTCTGGTGTAAATTATTGGATTCCCTATAGCTTATAGGTAAAGGATACACACATTATACATGTTTCTTCCATTCATTCTTTCTAGAGTTATGGCCCTTGTTTGACTTGGAGATTTGTGAAATTTGTGTCCATACGAACATACAATGTTGAAATGGGTAAAATGCTTTGGAGGACAGCTTGCTTGGAAAATTGAAGGATATTACAGTAATGCACTAAATAATCAACTCCTTAACAGTAGAATTATGGTAATTTTTCAGGATTTTGTCAGAAATATGGCTTGTTGCCATTCATCGGAAAGCTCTCACTGTTAAGGAGTCGATTATTTAGGGCATTACTGTATTCCATAAAACTATCCATATAAGCACTACTTCGAAAAAATAAAATAAAAAGCCTCCCTCCCTCATCCAGTTTTCTCCATATAATTGCCTGAGAAGGTAACTATTTTAATGGCCTTATGTCCCACAAGTCATATTGCACAAAATCTTTCTAGTATGTAGTTGTTTTTGAAACCACTCTCTCCTGATTGCTTTGTTTATTCAGATGTAAAAAGTATACTTGGGTCTTTTCTTTATTTGCCTTGCTGTGATGTTAAACTTAGGTATATATTAGGTAATATGAATAGATGGCAGGCAGAAAAACATATTAAGTTGTAGGCTGAAATGTAATTATGTTTCATAAACAGGCCAGAGTTTTTTTATTTATTGGTTTTAATACTGAATTTTCTGCAGAGAAATCGGGTCGGAGGAGGGAAAAAAATAATAATAATATGGTTTACCAATTTTATTATTTATTCATTCCCATCACAGAATTGGGCATGAGAAAATAAAAAATATATCCACATTGAAGTCGGACGAAAAGGCTTCCCTTCTGTAAAACAAATATGCACATATAAGTAGTAGGTGTGTTATCTAGAAAGGAAGTTGACATTTTAATACATGTAGATGTTTTAATTGACATTTCAAAAATTTATTTATATGTTGCTAACAGCAAGCATACAGAGTTGTTCCCGTTTATATCGTTTCTCTTACTTTAATTATAACGTACCGCAGTTCTATTCCTGACTATTGCTGACATTTCACGATGTTCTATTGATGTTCATAACTGAGTCATTCAACTTCTTTCCAACAGAAAATATATTTTTTTATAATTTCATATCATTTGTCGATTATTATGATCAGTGTGAAAACATATTTTAGCAATTTGGAATTTTATTTTGTTTTCAATTTTCTAAAAATTTGGTATTGCGGATCCGTAAACCAACAAATATAAATTTTCTCGTCTTCTGATTCATTTCCTTATTCACAGCATTGAAGTGTCATCTTATGATTCATTTCCTTATTCACAGCATTGAAGTGTCATATTATGATTCATTTCCTTTTCACAGCATTGGAGTGTCATCTTATGATTCATTTCCTTATTCACAGCATTGAAGTGTCATCTTATGATTCATTTCCTTATTCACAGCATTGAAGGGTCATCTTATGATTCATTTCCTTTTCACAGCATTGGAGTGTCATCTTATGATTCATTTCCTTATTCACAGCATTGAAGTGTCATATTATGATTCATTTCCCTATTCACACCATTGAAGTGTCATATTTTGATTCATTTCCTTATTCACAGCATTGAAGTGTCATATTATGATTCATTTCCTTTTCACAGCATTGGAGTGTCATCTTATGATTCATTTCCTTATTCACAGGATTGAAGTGTCATCTTATGATTCATTTCCTTATTCACAGCATTGAAGGGTCATCTTATGATTCATTTCCTTTTCACAGCATTGGAGTGTCATCTTATGATTCATTTCCTTATTCACAGCATTGAAGTGTCATATTATGATTCATTTCCCTATTCACAACATTGAAGTGTCATATTTTGATTCATTTCCTTATTCACAGCATTGAAGTGTCATCTTATGATTCATTTCCTTATTCACAGCATTGGAGTGTCATCTTATGATTCATTTCCTTATTCACAGCATTGAAGGGTCATCTTATGATTCATTTCCTTATTCACAGCATTGAAGTGTCATATTATGATTCATTTCCCTATTCACACCATTGAAGTGTCATATTTTGATTCATTTCCTTATTCACAGCATTGAAGTGTCATCTTATGATTCATTTCCTTATTCACAGCATTGAAGTATCATCTTATGATTCATTTCCTTATTCACAGGATTGAAGTATCATCTTATGATTCATTTCCTTATTCACAGGATTGAAGTGTCCTCTTCCTAAGATAGAAAATGGTAACTGGAATAATGCGGAATTCACTGATATGAGAGACCCTGAACAAGCGGAGTGTGACCCTGGATTCGAAAAAGATCCTACAACCTACCAACATTCAACTTGCCAGGCAAACCAAACCATGGATGTAGTTCCTGCTTGCAAAGGTACATGTAATATAGAAAATAATTGTACTTTTATCATATTTTATCACTGAAATTCCATTTCTGCGATTTTCAGATCAGGATGAGTGTAATGTTAAGGGGATGGTAAAGTCTGGTCAAGATGGCCACCGCGGATTGCACC
The DNA here is from genome assembly GCA_032622095.1 of Siphonodentalium dalli. Lineage (NCBI taxonomy): Eukaryota > Metazoa > Mollusca > Scaphopoda > Gadilida > Siphonodentaliidae > Siphonodentalium > Siphonodentalium dalli. Next base: position 164,755,654 of record CP136063.1, on the reverse strand, counting down.
CTACCTCCAGATGATCAATAATTACTCACCGGCCATAGAATGGATAAACTTCATATTTTTCACACATAATAATCAATAATAAACAAAGATCTTGTCATTAGTAGAGAAATTATAGCTGTTAGAATTTACTCGCGGTAGAGTGACAAAAAATCATGTCCCCAAACGGCGTTTCTCCAGTTCCAATGGTTAACTTTTTGTACAAACTGAACAGTCAAAATGGTCCTATAAGAATCTGGCTAGAGACAAGGAGACATCATTTTGAGGAAAAACAAGAACTTTCCCAAATACCATGCCTGTGAAAATAGTACTGTCATCCTGAATAATGGCAAAATGTCCTCCATTTGCATTGTTTACATTCTTAGGAACTATTTTTCTTGGTATGGGAGACCATAATATCCTAACATTATTTTGCGATAGCCGATACACAAGCCATGTGGGCGGGGCGGCCATGATTACAAACAAACCCATCCGTCAATACTAGAATACGATTACGAATGGAAATCGATCAGTATAGACAATCGCGCATGGGATCAAGCTTTTGATTATGCCCATCAATAGATATGGGTTATAAGCAATATGATTGTACCTGATAACCGACAATTTCTCGATTAATTGACATTCAAATGTTATTAAACGTATTTTTCTCCACAATGTTGTTTATCCCATGGCACCAAAATAGAATTGACCGGAAGTGAACTCGCACAAGGAGTCCGTCGTAAAATATGACATATTTCGTCGGAATACGGTACTTTCCTATTCATAAATATGTTTTTATATAGGCTATTTGATTTTAGAATAATACAATATTCTGAAACATGTAAGTTTTCTATTTATGTGATTTGCGTACTAATACGACATCTTGTAATCTCGCTTTCGACTATAGACTGGTAATTCTAAAAATAAAATATCAACATTTCCATCTGTAAACAGCACAAAACTTCATAAATCGTGGGTAATCAAGCAACTAAATTAATTCCAACAACTTAAATAAACTGAAAGCATCGATTTCATATCATAAACTTGCCCGATTGCAGGATCGGATTGCTTTTCTGGTCGATTTTCATGTACCTGCCGCGAATTAAAAAATGACAACAACGTCATGAACATGTGTTTACAATTGAAATATGGCGACTGGCTCCCAAGAAAAACTGACACGTTTTAGCGGACGTTTTGCAAACGATACAGTGAACATTAATCTAAAGCATAGCTCCTTGGCTCTTAACGGTATGTCACTTATCATAATGGGCTGCCTAATGATACTGTTGAAGTTATAGTTTTTCACATTTGAATGCCAAAACAATGACATAATATTGCAGATATACTCTGTTTCAAAGTCATTTTTCTGGTACAAAAAGCTTTTTAGCTCACATCTATTCGTGGCACCTCCTTTAACGATATATGCTCTATATATTATCTCTATGTTGTTCTATCTATTTCTGTCTGCTTTTATGTGAAAAATACCAATTTTGTCAGCCCGTTTCCAGACATTTTTTATGAAACAGACTTTGCCATCCCCTTAACCACCAGAAGTGTGGGCAATCGCATCACAACCACAATATGACAAGCCTTGAAATAGATTGTCTGACATTTGCAGAATGTGCTCAGGTCCCCAGAGGGTGAATTTAGTGATGCTATCCTGCATAGTGGGTTAGCAACACCAAATTCACCATTTGGGAACCTCATTCTGCTTAGGCTTCAACTGCTGTGGGAGACCAAGGATCAGATTGAAGTTACCCAGTTGAAGTTGGTGATGTTCACGCATTAATCACCTCAATTATGCAATTTTAAGTTCTTGGAAGTATCTATAGTCTTAAATTAACATTGTTTTTAGATACTTTTTCCCTTCTGTTCAGTTTCTATATTCTCTAATTTGTAGAAGATAAAATGCAATAGAGGCAACAATGGGTGAGCATCACCGACCTGAACTGGAGAACTTAAATCTGATCCTAGGTCTCCCATAGCAGTTGAGACCTTTTAATTTGGTGATGTTAGCCCGCTGTGCGGGGTAACGTACATCACTATATTCACCCTATGCGGACCTCCTTTTGCAAATGACAGACACTCTATTTCAAGGCTTGCTACCTAATGATCCTAATTGTCCCCCGAAAAGAAAAGGGGGGGTCTATAGAAATCTATAGAAGGTCAAGTTAGAATTTGGGGGTTTGGTCCGCCCATTTTTTCCAGGAGTTATGGTCCTTGTCGACTTGTTGATTATTTTGTTTTCTGAGTGCATGATAACATTAGTTTTTATTATCTGATATTTTTCAAATTTTGTTACTCATGAAAATACAGGCCAAGTTTGGGTTCTGTCCTTATATTTTTACTGGGGTTATGGTCCAAAATCCCCAGCCCAAAATGAAGCCCCCTTTCAGGGGACACGGTGGCTAGATGGCCTTTTATTATACCCCCGCAACGAAGTTAGGGGGGGTATACTGGAGTCAGCTGCACCGTCCGTCCGTGGACAAAAATTTGTCCGGAGTTTTTCTCAGTCGTTTTTAGATAAATTTCCGTGAAACTTGGCACAGACATCAACCACCATAGGAACCTGTGCACCTGCGATTATGACGTCTGTCGGCCTTTTTTTGGTGGAGTTATCCCCCCTTTTTCGACTTAGAAATTTTTCGCAACATGTATACTTTTGTCCGAGCTTTTGTTCCTACATTATTCGGTCAATTTAAAAAAAAAAACGTGGCACAGATATTTAGTACCATGGGAACTTGTGCACCTGCGATTATGACGTCTGTCCGACATTTTTTGGTGGAGTTATTCCCCTTTGTCGACTTAGAAACACTTTTTGCAACATGCATAATTTTGTCCGAGCTTTTATTCCTACATTTTTCGGTCAATGTTTTTTAATCTTGGCACTGATATTTAGTACCATGGGTACCTGTGCACCTGCGATTATGACGTCTGTTCGACATTTTTTGTGTTGAGTTATTCCCCTTTTTTGACTTAGAAATTTTTTCGCAACATACATAATTTTGTCCAAGCTTTTATTCCTACATTTTTCGGTTAATAGGTTTAAGATTAGGGTTATGGTTGTACACCTGCAATGGGAACTGTTATTTTATTATTTTAACTAAATGTTTACTGACATGTGAAACATCTTAGTATTTTAAAAACAGGGGGGTATCCGTAGTCCCATTGGGACAGTCACACCTCTAGTTTGTTCTGACTTGAAACCTGAGCTTGAGTTTAGTGTGCGTGTCATTTGCAGAATGAGGTCCCCAGAGGGTGAATTTAGTGATGGTATCCTGCATAGCAGGCTAGCATCACTAAATTCACCTTCTGGGGACCTCATTCTGTTTAGGCCTCATCTGCTGTGGAAAGTTTCTTTATATCAATCTTCTTCACATAGATTCTATTTCTTGTTTAGTTTCTCTATAGCCCCAAATTGACAGCCGACACATTGCATAATCAAGGTTTCCAATGGGTGAACATCACAATATTCAACAATATTCAACAGTTGGGAACTTCAATCTGACTCTATGTCTCTCATAACAGATAAGGCCATGCAGAATCAGGTCCCAAGAGGGTGAATTTGGTGATACTAACTCGCTATGCGGGGTAGCGTCACTAAATTCACCCTCTGGAGACCTCATTCTGCAAATGGCAGGCACACTAAACTCAGACTTGGAACCTGACATTTAATTTTTTTCGGCCTTATTCTATTTTATTTATGAACATTTGTTTCCGCTTTCGTCAGATCAAGATGAATTTAGTCTACTTATTAGTCTTCTCGGTCCACAAAAGCTAGGAATATTGGTTGGGTTGATGCTATTTTGGAACGAGTGCCACCCCATTGCTTTTCTATAACGGACTTTCATTCAAAAGACATACTACATGTACACGTGGAGCCCGGGCATTCACGTAACCCCTGAATGTGATTGATCATCTGATATATCCGCAATTATTCTGCCTTCAAAATGATATATCATTTAACATGATAGAAAAAGGTAGAGTGATGGTACAATCGTTGAATGTATTGTTTATGTGCATTTTCTGATAGCGCTACAGATCAAAATTCTCTGGAAAACAAGGCTTTGTTTACTTTATAAATCTCTAGCTTTGACATTTAACCCTTTCAGTGCCAAGTCCGATTTTTGTATCAACCCATATTTCCTTGATCATTTTTCAAATTTATTGATTATAATAATGTGATACATTGATGGAAAGAGCTCAAAGAGCTCTTTCATCAATGTATCACATTATTATAATCAATAAATTTGAAAAATGAAAAATGAAATATGGGTTGATACAAAAATCGGATTTGGCACTGAAAGGGTTAACGGATCTCTTATATATGCTTGTTTTATATCATCATGCTTGGGGAAAGTCTAACCTCTATGTTCATATATACGCAAAGCTTCCATTTGACGACCTAATTCAAAAACATGCAAGCAAGATAACTCCCGCCCACGATTCTGGGCATAAAGTCTATTATAGAAGAGTAAAGGAATGAGACTCAGTCCAAAACAGCATCATCCCAACCAATATCCCAAGCTGTTGTGGACTGCGAAGACTTGGTCGAGATGAGTGCAATGATATCAGCTAGAGTTGTGGGCCATAACTGCTAAAACAGAATCGATTCATGCTACTATCATAAACCTATTCTCTTAGCTTATGTCCTATTGTATCATCTTACCAAGCCTGAGAGTTAATGTGCCTGTCATTTGCAGAATGAGGTCCCCAGAGGGTGAATTTAGAGACGCTATCCTGCATAATGGGCTAGCGTCACTAAATTAATCCTCTGGGGACCTCAACCTGCTTAGGCCTCATCTCTTGAAAGTTTCTTTGTTATCAAATTTCTATAGAAACTTCTGCACATAGATTCTTTTTTTTTTAGTTTAGTTTCTCTATGTCCCCAAATTGGCAGACGACACATTGCATAATCGAGGTTCTCAATGGGTGTTCATCACAATATTCATCATTTGGGGAGTTCAATCTGAGTCTAGCTCTCCCATAGCAAGAGGCCTAAGCAGAATGAGGTTCCCAGAGGGTGAATTTAGTGATGCTAGCCTGCTATGCGGGATAGCATCACTAAATTCACCCTCTGGGGAACTCATTCTGCAAATGACAGGCACACTAAACTTAGACTTGAGTATATACATATACCCTATTTTATCATTGAAATTTCATTACTGCTTTTTCAGATGTTAATGAATGTAATGTCAACACAGCCTGTGGGCAAAAACATAACTGCCACAATACGATCAGCTCCTACTACTGCACGTGTGATCCTGGTTATACCCTGAATGCAGATAATCGAAATTGTGATGGTGAGTAATTGGGCCAGATAAACAAAATTGTTCATTTTTAGCTCAACTTAATGAAGTCAAGTGTGCACTATTGCCATGGATTGACGTCCATCTGTTCATCCATCCGTGTGTGTGTGTGTGTCCATCAACAATTTCCGATAGCACCGCCTTCAGGTCAGATCTCTCATCCGATCATCTGCAAACTTCATATGGATCTTCAAGGTGACCTCTAAATGGGAACCATCAATTTTTTTCGAAATTTGTTAAAAAACATGGCTACCAGCAGCCATCTTTGATTTCAAATTTGAATCCATCCCTGCAGCCCGCATTTATTGAAGAATTGTTTTGAAAATTTACAGGCATGTTTAAGATCACCTTTAGATATGAGCTGTCAATTTTCAATGAAAAACATGGCCACTGCCAGCCATCTTGGTTTTTCTTCTTTGCATGACTAAATGATTTAGCACACCCTACAGACCACATACCTCATCCGACCATCACCTCATATGGATCTTCGGTGTGATCTAGATGGGAGCCATCTATTTTTTCCAAAATTCGTTAAAACGTTAAAGTTAAAAGAAGCAAACACATTGAAGCAGTGAACTCTCATACTGAGTCAGTGCATCCATATCTCTGACATAAATATGATTTGTCATAATTAGATATATGAATACCGCCCTGTGCCAAATACAGCACTGTTAATTACACGTTATGGTCATTGCTCATTTCTTGATGCCAAGGTTAGATCAAATTCACAGATTAAACTTCAATGTCTCCATGAGTGATAAATTATCCACGAATAACTTTTATAGCGAATCTTTGAATCTTAAATTATCATCAAATGTGATGGCTAGCTGTCTTGATCTGATAATTCCCATGATAATTGATGGAAAATAGACCCCAAGGCAAGTATATTATTGTTAATGGGATTTCTTTGGAAACGCATATAATAAAGTGAAAATTTAGTTCTTTATATTTTAGTAGATACCATAATTTATTTTATTTGGGGCCCCAGACAAATATTAATGCGCTTGCGCCAAAGCCTAACGTTGAACAAAAAAGTGAAATCAGCTGGAAATTTCTACCTATATTAACCCTTTCATGATGTTCATGATGGGAGCCTTGCTGGTGTAGCATTAAAAACACTGTGCCAGTGCATTCTCTTAAGAGAATGCATTGTTACAGGGTTTTCACAAAATTTCAGAAGCTCCAGTCATGGAAGGGTTAACACAACTTTCCAAATTACAGTAATGACCTAAGTAATCGACCCCTTAACCACAGCAGAATTATGGGTAACTCTCCAATAATGAGATTAAATAACTCTCCAATAATGAGATTAAATAACTCCATTAATGAGATTCTGATAGTCAAAACCATTTTTGCATAAATATTACTGTTACAATGGAATATACTGATAAAAGTCCAATTTAGTTCAATATGACACCAAAGTTTATTCAAAACTTGACGGAAAACATTGGAAACTAGAATGCACTCAGAGAGATGCCAACGTGCGCAAAAATGTAATAAACAATAATTTAAAAAATAATTTCACTGTATTATACTTAATTTATTTAATTTAATTTAATGTTAGCAAAAAAAGACAATTACCATTTCTCATTTCATCACAGATAAAAGGCAAATTACTATATTAATCATTTAAGTAATTAAAACCAATTCCATGTTGCCGAAAGGATGAGACTTTAATATCGATTACATTTTTTTCAGTGGCATATTTTGATTTTCATTTTCCGATAGTCAAAGTTGACCAAAGGAGCAATTATAAGAAATAATTAATATCATTTGTGTAAATATTGATAGCAGCCAATATGCAACAATAAATATAAATAATTAATCAATAATTAATCAATAACGATCATTTTATGTAATAATAAACTCTTCAAACGGTGTTTGTGTCAACAAATGCGTTTTGTTTTGTGTTACGTCATTCGTCGTATTTGACCCGGAACTCGACTGAAGGTTAGGCTATTCAGCCTATTGCGTCGAATTACGAAATCGCGCTTTGAATGTCTCTATTTTCTAGCACGATAAAAAGAGGTCTTCGCACGAACCAAAAATGATAAAACTTCCCAATTATAAGTAAAACTACCCAAATGATGGAGTCTATGTAGGTCCCGAAGGAGTCTATAGACTCTTTGATAGAGTTCTGATGGAGAAAATGTTGGTCGATTTATTTTTGTCATAACTCTGACGTATTTTGACCTGGGAGAAAAAATCGAAATCGAGGCTCACTACGAGCATGCCAGTTTTAAATATAGAAACAGGGAATCCCGACAAATGGCGTTATCGGCGACAAACAAATAATCGAAAACAACACAATGTTTGTGTCATATATAATATGTTACATAAATTAGACAAATAAATATGTTTAAACTACACATAAAATAAACATAGCAAAAACGCGGCACAGTAAAAATGTCAGAACGCCACGAGGTTTTACGTCGTTTTTGGTGACGTCATGGAGTGAAACGGAGTAGGGTGACACCAACCTACGAATCTGTCTGATCGCCATACTGTTGCGCGAGCGCACGCAAAGATCAAAGCCTTCTCCCCGAGAGCTTTCCGATGAATGGCAACAAGCCATATTTCCGACTAAATCCTGAAAAGTTACCCATAATTCTGCTGTGGTTAAGGGGTCGATTACTTAGAGCATTACTGTACAAGATAAACTTTGAATGTTTGATTGAGCCATGTCCATTTAATCATGATGTTATTAACCCTTTCATGACTGGAGCTTCCTGAAATTTTGCGAAAACCCTGTGCCAATGCATTCTGACATATATATACAAGTCTCCCAAGTGAGCCTCGCATATATAAGAGAATACATTGGCCTAACAATATTAACCTTGAACTTATAAACCAGTGCATTCTCTTATATATTCGGGGCTCCCTATGGGAGACTCGCATTTATATAAGAGAGAATGCACTGTAATTTTGGGCATTACTGTTTATGAATGCTTTGATCTTTTCCAATGTTTTCCGTCAAGTTTTGAATAAACTTTGGTGTCATATTGAACTAAATTGGACTTTTATCAGTATATTCCATTGTAACAGTAATATTTATGCAAAAATGGTATTGACTATCAGAATCTCATTATTGGAGAGTTATTAAATGAAAATAAAAACAGTCAATCTAATTTTTCATGTATAACTTGTGGATGATAGTTGTTTTTCAGACTTTTATAAAATTTATTACTATTTCAAACAAACCCACTTCGAATTCCTTTGATCCCTTTAATTATCTATTCATCCTCCGCAAACTAAGTTGTTGTTATGATTGAACCTTCAAAGATTGTTTCTTGCAGAAACCGATGAATGTCTGACAGACAAAGGCGGATGCGAAGAGGTGTGCACCGACCAAGATGGCAGTTACTCCTGCAGCTGTAACCTAGCTGGGTCTGTCTTGTTCACGGCTGATGGTACTGAGGGCCACTTCCTGCCGAATACTGACACTGGAAACTCGCCTCTCGATGAATACTATATCAACCACACTTGTGTTCGTGAGTATTATGACCGGTCTGGTTTTGTATATAAATTTATTGTCAAAATTGTATCCACTATTTTCCTGCATTTTCTCTAATTCCAAATCTTTTTTTGTATCCATTTCTTGATTCAGTATTAAGTCATGACAGGCAAATATTATTGCATAACTAGTCCATTAGTAATCTTATTAATTACTACAGGTCTCCTCCTAAATCTCATTCTCTTGCTGGCCTTTATAGGTCTTTCTTAATTCCTGTGTATTGTTCTTCCATTGACAAGTCAGATAATAATACGCCCCCAAGCTAACTTCTCTGAAGCTCATATCTTCTGTTAAATACATCATAAAGACCATATTTCATTAGTAACCAAAAAAAGGAAAGGAGAGGGAACGATTTAAGTCATATTGCTAATCTTGTTTGTTATTCTATTTCTTAAGGGATCTGATATTTGTTTCTACTCTTGATTGTTACCATATTCTACTGCCAGTGAATATTAAATAGATGAACATATCCCAGTTTGCTATGATACTGATCTTCCTGTACTGCTGTACAATACCAAGCTTAAATTCCCCCATCACAGACAACTGCTCTGTGATAGTATCATCTGATTATATTAGAGAGGTTTCTATTTTAAAATGGCAAACTTGGGTTGATATAGTTGCTGACGGTCAGCTGATTAGTATGATTGCTAGATATTCCCTTTTTGCCCAAACTGGTTTGGATCATACAGTGTTCACGCGATAACTTCTTACTTGTAGTAAGAGCGATAACCTAGATTAATAATAGTGAGACCAAACATACAGAATCGCATAGTTTGCAGTTTTTTCCCCAGAAGTCCCCAGTCGTTTGAGTTATTGGCCAATGTCTAGTATTCCCACGAGTATATCATGAAGTGCTTTTCATGCCAAGAATACTTATATAGTGACACAAATTAAGAATATTTCTTTAGCGACACAAGTTTGTAGTTGGCCATTTCTCAATCTAAACCTCTAAGATTTAGTCGGAAATATGGCTTGTTGCCATTCATCGGAAAGCTCTCACTGAGAGCTTTCCGATGAATGGCAACAAGCCATATTTCCGACTAAATCCTGAAAAGTTACCCATAATTCTGCCTTGGTTAAGGAGTCCATTATTTAGGGCATTCAGGAAAATATAACCTATGCGTATATGATTGGATAGGTCATACTGAAATCGAATTGGTCAAAATACCTTATTCGTATTTAAATTCATGCAGTTCTATTTTTCATACAATCTTTGGTGCGCAAATTTAAAACTAAGTGAAAAATAGTTTGACTCGATGAGCTGAGAAAATTCAAATGGAAAATAACAGAGTAATAAGCTTAGTATGCCCCCATAGGAGATTTGGGGCATATAGCCGTGGAGTCTGTCCGTCCGTCTGTCTGTGCATATGTTGGGTATATTAAGTGGTATTTTGTATGATAAACCTGTCATTAAGTAGTAATTTTTCCATAAGTGGTTACCACTTAATTGGGACCCTGTCTCTATGTTCAGAAAGACGTAAAGTGGCATTTTGTAACATCTTGAAAAATACCACTTACGTCTGGACGGTCCAAAGTTAGTGTATTGTCTTGGACCATGGACAATCATTTTGGAGTTATTTCCCATGCATCATATGGACTAATTTCCGTACTGTAAATGGAAAGATGTTTTTAATAATGTGCATGAGCAAGAAAAAAATACCGCTTAAGGCTCAATGTATGAAGGGGCAACTGTCCAAGCATACCACCTTGTAACTCGAGTGTTAATTTTCAGATGTCATTGTCCTTTAGCATGGCGATAGCATAGGTTGGGGAAAAGGATACCCACATACAACGGGTTTTCGTCCGTTAATTTATACCAGAGTTACTGTCCTTGTTTAAATTGAAAATGTGTGAATTGTGTGTCATGACAAACTTGATACCCACGTATACTACACGTTTTGTCCATTCATTTTTACTAGAGTTATGGCCCTTGTTTGACTTGGAAATTTCTGAATTTTGTGTCCGAAAGAACATTTCAGCTTCTCACTTGGGCAAGGATTTTCTAATTCAATTGTACTTTTGTATGGTGATATCAAAACTCAGGGGAAAGGATACCGACTTACTACAGGCTTAGTTCATTCATTTTTACCAGAGTTACAGCCCTTGTTTGACTTGAAAATTTGTGAATTTTGTCTCTGTATGACATTTCGGCTTGTAATTCAGGCATGAATCATCAGATATGGTTGTGCTTTGTACGGTGATAGCCCAGCATGTGGTAAAGGATACCCACATACTACGGGTTTCGTCCATTCATTTTTACCAGAGTTACAACCCTTGTTTGACTTGGGAATTTCTTAATTTTGAAATTTCCGTTTGTACCTTGGGCATGGATCATCGTATTTGGTTGCGCTTTGGTGTATTGATTGACCAGTTTAACGGGAAAGGATACCCGTTCTTGGATTTAGAAAATAACAGAAATTCTCAATCCATACAAATATTTACTATTGCCCAATCTCTAAACTGATCATCGGGGGCATATGTCATGCTTGGTGTTGCACTTGTTTATTATAAACAATTTGTCAATTGATTGGACGAAGCGTGATCACATATCGGAGAGTAGTTTTGACCATTGAATGGCAAGCGACCTATTGCCTGCTATAGTCTTGGAACTATTGCCCGCCTGCTGATGTCATTGTTGACACGAGGTGAGAATTGTTGCAAGTTAACTATCGTCTAGGCTATAATCTTTTGAACTATTCTCCGCCAGCCAACGTCATGGTTGGCATGAGGCAAGAAATGTGGCATATATATTAAAGCACATATTGACTGTCCTTGTGTGGAATAGTATACATCTATTGACTGCCTTTGGGTGGAACAGCGGGAACTGCTTTCGCGAACTGGTGTCTTTTTAACAGTAGGCTGGTCTATAGTCCTGCTTGCTGTTCAGAAGATACAGTAATGCCCTAAATAATCGACTCCTTAAAACCACTGCAGCATTATGAGTAACTTTTCAGGATTTATTCGGAAATATGGCTTGTTGCCATTCATCGGAAAGCTCTCATGCAACAAGCCATATTTCCGACTAAATCCTGAAAAGTTACCCATAATTCTGCTACGGTTAAGGAGTCGGTTATTTAGGGCATTAGTATACCATCCTAACAATTCTGGCATCATGCCAAATTCTGGCCACACACCAGATTCTAAAAAACTAAACAAAACTTGTCAATTTTAAAATAAAATTCTATCCAGAGAAATGAGGCCCAAGCAGACTGAGGTCCCCATAGTGTGACTTTAGTGATGATACAGTAATGCCCAAAGTATATGACCCTTTAACCACAGCAGAATTATGGGAAATCTTTCAGGGTTTAGTCGGAAATAGGGCTTGTTGCCATTCATCGGAAAGCTCTCACAGAGAGCTTTCCGATGAATGGGCAGCAAGCCATATTTCCGACTAAATCCTGAAAAATTTCCCATAATTCGGCTGTGGTTTAGGTGTTGTATTTAGGACATTACTGTACCTTAATTACATGATAACTTAAATCTTTCTTTGACAAGTACAGTAATGCTCTAAGTATTCGACTTCTTAACCACAGCAGAATTATGGGTAACTTTTCAGGATTTAGTCGGAAATATGGCTTGTTGCCATTCATCCGAAAGCTCTCGGGGAGAGCTTTCCAATGAATGGCAACAAGCCATATTTCCAACTAGGAGAGCTTTCCGATGAATGGCAACAAGCCATATTTCCAGCTAAATCCTGAAAAGTTACCCATAATTCTGCTGTGGTTAAGAAGTCGATTACTTAGACCATTACTGTAGTTCTCTTAGAAAATGTTCAGATAATGTTAATTGAGTAGTTCCCACTAATCAATAGGAATCCATCTGCACTTGTGTTATTGTTTATGCTGTCTGCTTATATTTCCTCAGCATAGACCACGTACTCCATAATCTGAATTAATGCTTGCAAATTACTATTTCCTTGGCTTGGGGGGTAAAATATTTGATTCGAGTCAAGGAACCCACCCATCAAAGCTCAGAGTGATCAGATATCGATGTTTGAAATCTATTATTGTTCACCACCAATAATTTTAAGTGGCCCAGTAAACAGTTGATGAGAGAATTTTCTCTGACCAAATTGCAGATGAAGATGGATAACTCTAAATTTAATCAAGAGACTTTTTTGTGTCAGATATTTGACAAACCGGAAAAATTTCGTTGAACAAAATGTTGATAAATAACAGGTTTTGGGCAATTTTATACTGTAGTTGACCGTGGTTAGCATTATATTTTGGGCAATTACTCGATTCTGATAACTGAAGTGGCATTTCAAAAATTTTTGTTGTTGGAATCTGATGATATGGGGACCATCGAATCGGATGGAGTACCTTTAAGTAAAGAAAGGGTTGAAATTTTGTTTATCTCAATAGTTCAGATTTTGCAATCAATCACGGTGTGTTCTGTTGACTGTTACAGGTAAAATGTGTCCCACTGCACCAGCTGTTACCAACTCTCAGAAGCTAAGCAGAGCCACAAAATTCTTCTACCAAGATAAACTGACCTACCTGTGTGACCTAGGATACTCTGTTGGCGGTAATGCAAATCCTGGCAGCAGAGAACAAACCATCACCTGTCTCTCCTCCGGGATGTGGGATTTATCGCCTTTTAATTGCACCGGTTTGTATATCAGGGACCAATTTATTTTGAGGTTGTTAGTGTACACTAATGCTCTAAATAATCGACTCCTTAACTACAGCAGAATTATGGGTAATTTTTCAGGATTTAGTCGGAAATGTGGCTTGTTGCCATTCATCTGTGAGAGCTTTCCGATGAATGGCAACAAGCCATATTTCCGACTAAATCCTGAAAAATTACCCATAATTCTGCTATGGTTAACCCTTTACCCAACAGAAGGGCCCTGTGCCAATGCATTCTCTTATATATGCGAGTCGACCATAGGTCGCCTCGCATATATAAGAGAATGCATTGGCTTAACACATTAAAAATTATAAAATTGTTAAAGAATGTAAGAAAAAATGGTAAAAAAAGATTTTTTTTAGGCCAATGCATTCTCTTATATATGCGAGGCGACCTATGGTCGACTCGCATATATAAGAGAATGCATTGGCACAGGGCATAACTGTAACTATCACAATGTGGTCAAGGAGCCGGTTCCAATGATATCCATATTTGTATGGTTCTATTGAGACAGACCGAAGATATTTTAGGCTGTTGAAGCTTTATTTGGCCGGTTTTGGCCGGTTTGTTGGGTAAAGGGTTAAGGACTCTATTACTTAGAGCATTACTGTATATCAGGGACCAATTTATTTCGAGGTTGTTAGTCAAAGTCAAATTCTCGTTTCTGGGGCCCATTTGGACATTGATCTCATCTGGAAATAATGGCTGCAGGCAACTGAAATTAAACCCGGAGCTAGCCGATGCAGAATGCTTTGTTGACTTGTACCCCAGAAATCAAAATAAAAATTAGAAACCATGCATTCATGCTTTTCAAACTTTTTCAGTCTGAGAAACCGGAAATTGACTTTTCATGGCCTCACTGCCACTTAATTCTTTTTAATTAGGTTTTTTTACTTGAACAGGGAAATTGGAACTAGTGTTGATGTTTTTAAGTTTTAATGTTTGACAATTGTTCGAAATTCATTTGATTTTTGAAAGTTTAATTGTAAAATAATTACTAATCACTCATGCACCAGACAGGGTTGTCGATTTACTTCAATTTAAACCAGCGAGTGAAATCGTTTGGAATAATGTTTTACATCAAAGTCACATGTATTTATCTTTCTGTAGCATACTTTAGTCATTTCCGTGCATGAAAATAATCATGCTCTGATCAATGCGTCTCTCTATGGAGTTCATCTTCTGCAATTCGTTTTGATAACTGTCATGATACTGCTACAGTAATGCCCTAAATAATCGACTCCTTAACCACAGCATAATTATGGGTAACTTTTCAGTGAGAGCTTTCCGATGAATGACAACAAGCCATATTTCCGACTAAATCCTGAAAAATTACCCTTAATTCTGCTGTGGTTAAGGAGTTGATTATTTAGGGAATTACTGTACACGGTTCCTGCACCTATTTTGTGATCAAATTCAAGGGTATTTCAGGAGTATCCAAGGCAGGATTCAAGGGTTTTTCAAGGGTGCGCCTGCTAGAAATCCAAGGGTATTCCAGGAGTAGGGTTGGCTGATACATATACTAATGAGTTAAGGAGTTGATTATTTATGGCATTACTGTATATATGTGTGCCGATTGTATGTGCAATCCCATAATCAACAATATCTCAAGTGATATATTTCGTAATAATACAGAGTAGATTCCAAACAAGTCTGTATAGCTGGAGTTCATAGTGATATTAACACCAGTAATTGCAGCCGTAACATGCATCGAGGAAAAGTGCAAAAAAATATCCCCAATTTGTAGAGTCAAAGTAGAAATAGCAAGCGATTGCAAATTATTTTCAGGTGGCTTTGGTTGTTGCGGTTGCAAAAGTAATTCATTGTAACTATTCATAAATCTTACTAGACATCATGCCAAAAATAAAGATCGAGAAAAACTATCTGCAAAAAACAATAATGCTCCCATGGAAATTATGGAAAGGGATGAACTTGCATTAAATACGTAACTTTGGATTGCGTTGCGATTATGTCAGGTGCAAAAAATGGCTACTTTTCAGTTTAAAAAATTTGAATGAAATTTTCTTTAGTTATTTTCGAAAAAAAAACTATGTGCCGTCTTCAACAAGTTCAATAAAATATCCTAGATTATAAGGTCCCCAGAGGGTGAATTTAGTGATACTTGCCCGCTATGCAGGATAGCATCTCTAAATTCACCTGTGGTGACCTCATTCTGCAAATGACAGGCACACTAAACTCAGACTTGATTCTATTCTATAAATTCTATTACTGTAAAATCCTTTTTATTCGTGGGGGTCCATTGTTCGTTGATTTCGTGGTTCGACCCAACCACGAAATCAAAACCCAACGAAATAATTGACTCAGAATAAGTCAGAGATAATCTCAATACACGTGATCGAAATGAATATGGGGCATGAAGTTTGTTTTCGACATGTCGTAAAATGGGTTAACAAAAAAATATGCGGAAGACGAAATGAAACGAAATTAATTTTATTAAGATATCAGTCATGATCATAAACAATATTTACATTCAGAACATTTAACATTTAACACATATACAGCATGCTCTGATCCCTGTCATAATGCATTGTATAAACAATGCTCAATGAATTGAACTCTTAATAAAGGCTAATGGTTTAACCATGAGCAGGTTACATAAAACAATAAATGACTACCTCATTAGCGTGTGAAATGAAGCCAACAGCTATTAGTACACGGATTGCTTGATGCCTTTCGGCGCCGGAATACCGGGGGTGTTGATTTATCAATAATGTCTACTCAAATATGTCCTAAACCTGCTATTGTAGGACCTGTTGATGTGCATAAATATGATACCTGATCCACGAATTCACGTCCCAACGAAATAGCCTTTTTATAAGAAACCACGAAAATTGAGGCCCATGAAATTAAAGCCAATCACAGTATCCTTAATATGTATTTTTTTTTATTGGTCAGTTGTGGACTCTTCATAGACGCTTTTTAGTGTTTAATTAGTTGTGGTAATCTCTAAATTTGTAAACACTGTGTGAAATTATCAATGTGACAGAAAATTTATTGCGATATTTTTAGCTATGGGGTGAATTGACCTGTTACTGTATAGGAATTCCGATAATCGCATGATTGCCTTCATCACTTTATCGTTAAATGTTGTTATTGGCTGAGCCTGACTTAACCATTCAGTGCCAAGTCCGATTTTTGTATCAACCCATATTTCCTTGATCATTTTTCAAATTTATTGATTATAATAATGTGATACATTGATGGAAAGAGCTCTAAGAGCTATTTCCATCAATGTATCACATTATTATAATCAATAAATTTGAAAAATGATCAAGGAAATATGGGTTGATACAAAAATCGGACTTGGCACTGAAAGGGTTAATGCATCTTGGAAGTAATTGAATTTCCCACTATTTTATTAGACTTGTAGCTTGTTGTAGAGTCTGATTTTTTTTAATCTGAGTACACGCAAGTAGCATGATACTAACTGTAAAGATATCATCTACCTATTCAGTCAGAATAAGAGAAAAGTCTGTGTGTTGTGATGCTATTTTTTTTCTATTCAGTATACTTATGTTACGACAAATTGTAACAAAAAGAAATTAAAATTTATGAAAATAATTTTTTTTATTATTATTTCCTTACTTTTCAGTTGCACAATGCTTGGCGGAGACCGTTCCACCGACTACTGGTCTTTCACCCATCACACCAATACTGTCTAACACTGGGTCCCTAAATTATAATGAAGTTTTGACGATTACTTGTGCTCTGAATATCCCTACTATCGCAAACTTCACCAAGGAAAGGCGATGTGTCTACAATCAAGAACAAGACGTCTACGAGCTTCAGGGTGATAATTATGACTGTGGCTGTAAGTAAATTTGATGAAATATAATATCTGTCTCACATTTAAATTCGTGTAGTACTATTTTTCATGCACCCATTGGTGCACGATTTAAAACTGAGCAAAAAATAATATGATTTCCAAGTTACTGAAACCACATGGAAAATAAGAAGGTTGTGTTAGGCCAAAAAAAATAAATATTTTATTCTCGGGCAATTATTTTTGAGAATCGATGAGGGAGCGAGGGTTTTATTTTTATTTTTTATTTTTGTTATGGGGATAATGCCCATAGTTAACATGGGTTATTATACCTTCCCAGGTTAAGAAAATCTAAGGAGAACATTGTTTTGATATAAACTAATGTATTCCACTATAAAGAATGACCAATTATCACATTATACTACTCGTACATCATATATATATTGTTGGTATATTTTATATATGTATGTACCTTTTTATAGTATATATCTATTTATATCAGACCTGTTTACTTTCATAAGGCCAAAACGAAGAATACCTGTGTTTAGGGTAACCCGCCCGCCCCTACTCAAAACCTGCCGCCAAATTCCATTTAATCGTTTTTCAAAAATTTCCTCCGACTTCATTTTATTTTTTTGTAATTAGGAATTCGCGACTACGGAATTAGCTTAAACAAGTAAACCATTTCCATGCAAATATCGTCAATTCTCGAAAAACGGAAGTGCTGCCATTGTTGTTGTAGTTGTAGTATATTCGTATTCCCTCGTCATTGTTCGGCAAACCTCGCCGATTTCTCGAAAGCGGAAACCAGAAAATACGCGATATGTATTAACTAGCAAATCGAAAGTAACCGTATATTTTGCCGATTGAATATGGTGGAAACACTTCCGTGTGCGGATAGATCCTGCGTTTTAGCTATTAAACTTCACAAATGCGTTCATATGAATCAGAATAGAAACATCATGGCGCCTGTCAACTATAGCACAGACATGTTGTCGTGCGTGAACCGGTACCACACGGATTCTGAACTGACAGAAAAGGACATAGTAATAAAATGTCAGATTAAAAATAATTCTGAACGTCACGTTCGCGTTGCCGCATGTATGTGCCATTTCCAATGGAGGAACTCTTGTTAAATTCACCTTCTGAGTTGAATATTTCGCAAAATTTCTTAGTATTCGAGTCGGTGGATAAACAAATTATCATAAGTGTCTTGTGTGGGAAATTGAACAGTAATATGTCCACTCGTAGGATTTGGCCTGTAATATCGGAGCTTCAGCGTGAACATAAACCGTTTAATTTCCAACACTAGACACTTATCTATTATATATTTTGGAAGATCTGTGTGTGTGTGAGGGTGTGAGTGTGTTAACCCAACTCTGTGAGGACATTCATATAGTAAAACAATGTCCTCACAATGTTAACAGTTTTTTCCCTTAAGGCGACGGAAATTTGTATTTTTTGAAATTTTTGATATTTTTTCGTCCGCACTAGGCGGAAATGATACTACGCATGCGTTACAAAGATTGCCGTTATTTCGTTAAAGGTACCCTCTGAGTTTGGATATATTTACGAAATAACGAGGTCCTCACAACTACGGTATTGTTTGAATTTCTAAAGAAATGTCCCCACAACGTATGTAATACAAACAAGGGTGTGTGTGTGTGTGTGATTGCGATGAACTCGAAAACTGCCGGACGGATTGAGCCCAAACTTCCTATCTAAGGGTAAAATACCAGATGAAGTGGCATCGCATCGCTTCTGAGAACGTCAGAGCACCCATTCTCCACCCCAGTCACAAAAATTACCGCCATTGGCACGGTGGGGTTAATCGCGTTGATAGTTATCGATAAAGAGCGTATGTGTGTAATGTGATTATTACGTCTGGGCGTGTGCGTGTAAGACTGTATCCAGACATGAGCGTGTTGTGTGACGTACTTAGGGCTTTCCGCCCGAGGTGATCTTCACCTTGAAACGGGTACCCACAAACGTACCTCTTTTATGGACGGGTACCATCACGGGACGGCTATTATCATGTCTCTTGATTAAAAAGGCAGAATTAACTCAAATTAAATTAAACAATTAACGGATTTCGACGAAATTTGATACCTACGGATACTTTTATCGGGGGAGTGTTTTCGACGGGTCAAATTGTGACCCCGAACTGACCTTGACCTTCAAAATGGTCAATTCAAGGTCAGAGCCCGGACGAAGTCGGGTCACCTTCTAGTTCTATATATAATATCATTTAATATCATGCTGTTTTCATGTCATTGAACTTCTGTAACACCATTAAACTGATTAAAGCTACCATGACATTGATTAGTGTGACAATGACTTGCCCAAGCTTTATACGAGTGACACTGGCAGACGATTAGAAGGCACGAATACTTAAATACTATCCCCCGTGAAAAATAAAATGAAAAAATAAAATAAAATGAAGTACCGCCCGCCCGCCCCTGTTTTTTTCCTTCATGTTACCCTAAACTCAGGTATTCTTCCTTTTGGCCTAATTGGAAATAGGGAGATTTGTCCTCAGAAATAGGGAGATTTATTGAAAAATAGGGAGATTTTTTTCAATGTCAGTAACATGGAAAACACTTCATATTTTTTATTTAAATGTCAGACTGTTTGTTGCATTTAATTTTAGTTTGCATCTGCCACACCTCAGTTACCTGTTTCTTGATTTTCTGCATTCAAAGGCACACCCTTTCGGTAGTATTCACAGTTTAGTACATCTATGATCTATGCACATTAACGGCCTTGACACCGACTACCGAGTGTCTCTAATTTCTAAAATCACTGAATCATTGGGAATAAAATTTTGATTTTTCGGTTATGGATCACGCTTTATTTCCAACAAGCCAAAATACAACGATTAAAAATATATTTGCACACTATAAAATGGTGCTCTCGGATAATTTTGTCGGCAAATATATTCAGTAACATCGGTGAATTTAAACACTGTTAAAGAGAATACGCATCCATGGACAGAATTGTTGGTAAGAATGGTTTGAGGTCCATTCGATTCACGTTCTCTGTTACTGCGTATATAAAACACGGAATACAACAAAGACGGAAACGGAACTAAAACAAACAAAGTTTAAATCGGGATTATAAATTTTATATCTATCTATATACTTTAATATTTATCCATCTATACTATAGTAACTATACATGCTAGCCATAAAAATTTCAAATACTATTAAATTAAATAGTGATGGGCGGTTAACCGAGAAAACAACTCGGTTTCGGTTTTTAACAATAAACCGAAAACCGACCGACGCGATTCTGCTCAAACCAACATTACGTTTTTTTTTTATATGTTTATTTTTCACTTAAATCGACTTATTATACCTGCCCAGGTACTTATTAGTTGATATTGTTATCAAATTATCGGCCTCTCTGATCAATATTATATCGGAATGTGTCCATTTCGTCTCAGATATGTGTTGTTATAATATCGTAGGCGACTGTTTTTGTTCTATTTCAAAATAACGAACAGGGTTCAACAAAAAGCCCTGTTTGGAGATATTTTACGCATCTAACTGGAGACGACTCCAAAAAATGTCGCTGCTTAATATGTCATAAAAACGTCGCTTAAGCCAGAGTCCGGCTAACTATATGAATGCCGAACATAAGTCCAAATAAGGTGATAATCGCCAACCAAAAAAATGGAAGCGTCTGCTAACTCGAAAACTAAACCAAGTAAATGGTATGAACACTTTGATCGTCTGGACATTCCGATGTGACGTAATCTGGTAGAAGTTTGCAGCCATGTGCATATTGTAAACTATGTCGCAACACAGACATCAAAGCGATCACACCCCAGTCATTGAATGTGGGTCAATCACGCACGTGTCAAGAATTGTTACACAGTCAGGTCAAGGACGCCCACTGTTTGTGAATTTGCTGCTGCTTGCGGTTGAATTCTCAGATACTAATACATATAATATGATAAATATGTTTTAAACATGTCAGAAATGGATAAACAAGTGAAGATGGGGGTGTTTATTTTTTTAAATACCGAATTGTATCATCTTATCGCGTTGGATTCAGTTTGCGTCGGCATTTTGTCCCGTTGTTTACCTGTGATCGCAGTTCCTTCTTCAAATATTCAACGTTATCGGGACATTATTGACTCTAATTACGGTGATTACTTTGAAAGTATATACTCAAATTGTATGTATTTCAGTATAATTTCACTATCTAGTAAAAAAAAACGAAACCGAGGTTTTTTCTCCCAGAAAAACCGAAACCGAAACCGAACGTAAAAAATCAAAACCGCCCATCTCTAAAATTAAACCAGCATACACATCGCCAATACGCACCATATTTCTTTCCGGTTTGCGTTCCCGAAATTGGAAATCACATAATTGTTTACAGCACGGAAACACATTTGACTTAATAAACTTGGGGTTTGGGCAGCTTGTGGTGACAATATACCTCGTAGTTATCGTTGCCTAGTGTCTGTTGTTGAATACCAACACATACACCATTGTATGTCTATCATATTCGATGTTTGAAACATAACTAATTTCTCTTTTCTAGTTTCCTATTTTCGTGTTATCATTTGACAGGTTCGGTCAATTTGAAAATCGTAATAAAATGCTTCAACGCGGGCCTTTTTTCCAGACGCGGCTATGCCCGAGAATCAAAACCCTTTTTTGTTTTGCCTTAATAAGCTCAATATATATCTACGAAAGCTACAGTAATGCCCTAAATAATCAACTCCTTAACCACAGCAGAATTATGGGTAATTTTTCAGGATTTAATTGGAAACTAAGAGCTTTCCGATGAATGACAACAAGCCATATTTCCGACTAAATCCTGAAAAGTTACCCATAATTCTGCTGTGGTTAAGGAGTTGATTATTTAGAGCATTACTGTATGTTGGATGAATATAAAATTATATTTGATGCAGACAGTCATTCTTTATATGTAAAACGATCATAGTTTTTAAAATTTGATATGACAGTTATTGTAAGAACTGCACATACACCAGATTTAAGGTACATAGATCCAAATCCACAACACAGGAGTGAAGGCGTTGTCATATAGCCAGGAGTGAAGGCGTGGTCATATAGCCAGGAGTGAAGGCGTGGTCATATAGTCTTGAGCAAATTGTAATAATGTCGCAAGCATCTAACACTTCCATGATTGGAGCTTCCTGACATTTTGTGAAAACCCTGTGCCAATGCAATCTCTTATATATGCGAGTCTCCCATAAGGAGCCTATCGTATATGCATTGGCGTAATAATATTTACCTTGACCTTGTAAGCCAGAACATTATCTTATATATGCAAGGCTCCCATAGGGCGCCTATCATATATGCATTGACGTAACAATATTTACCTTGACCTTGTAAGCCGGGGCATTATCTTATATATGCAAGTCTCCCATAGGGCGCCTATCATATATGCATTGGCGTAACAATATTTACCTTGACCTTGTAAGCCAGGGCATTCTCTTATATATGCGAGTCTCCCATAGGGCGCCTATCATATATGCATTGGTGTAACAATATTTACCTTGACCTTGTAAGCCAGGGCATTTTCTTGTATATGCGAGGCTCCCTATGGGCAGGGATGTAAGTACCTTGTAAACCAGTGCATTATCTTGTATATGCGAGGCTCCCTATGGGGGAGGGATGTAAGTTTGCAGGATATTTCCTGAATTCAGGATTTTCTTTAAAATTTGGAAAATTTCATGATTTTAGTAACTTTTCTGTTGTGCTTTCTTTTTTCGTTTTTATCATAGATTAATCAGTTGAATCACTTATAAGAAAAAGTATGGATTCCCGTATGGGTGAAAATAGCATAAATTACAGTAATGCCCTAAATAATCGACTCCTTAACCACAGCAGAATTATGGGTAACTTTTCAGGATTTAGTCAGAAATATGTCTTGTTGCCATTCATCGGAAAGCTCTCAGTGAAAAATTGGGCTGAGATGAGTTCTGGGTCATAGCTTCATAACCAAGTTAAAACTGAGTGGACCACACTACATATCAACATTTGTTTTCATTGGGCTGAAATATTTGTGACTTATTCTTCATTATAATATATGGGGGTATGACACTATATTATGCAATTAAAAATCTAACTCCACATAATGACACAAATGAAGCCTCTGTTGGAGCCAAGACAGTAAGCTATGAGTGGAGTGTTGTGAGAAATTAATTATTCTTGCAGTTCTTGGTACCGAAAGGGACAACAATTTTTTTTATTTTTTCAACCTCTCAAATGTATTAAAATCCATTGTTTTTGTCAGCTATTAATAATTTCTCAGATTCTGCAAACAATGAAGATGATGTTATGTGAAATCAAGAACTTTCGCCAGATAGATCCAGAGAAATTCTTTGTTGAAAATCTCTTGCCATTAGTGTTGAAACGATTAATCGACTAGTCGAAGTCAACGCAATTATTAAATTAGTCAATCCCGAAATCTGCTAGTCGATTAGTCGGGGGAAAAAGCACTACCTATGTGCTATTATGACAGCAGTGCCATTACACAGCCATATTATCACGTAATCTGTAACAATTAACACATATTAACTTCTTAAAGTCTTATTGTATTGTTCCTTTAACGATGCCACTGCCATCAGTCATGCACGGGCGATGAACTCCTTGACCTGAACTGATCCCAATGTATGCACGTGTAGGCTCCGCATATATAAGAGAATGCATTGCCACAGGGTATTCGCAAAATTTTAGGAAGTTCCCGTCACGAAAATGTTAATAACTCTCCAACAATTAAATGTTGCAGATCAAAACCATCGTTATGTAAACATTAATATTACAGTTGAATCACCGATAAAAGTAAAATTAGTCCAATGAGAGAACGAAGTTTAATAAAAACTTGACGGCGAAAATTGGAAAAGGTCAATATGTTGGGGGGAAAAGGTTAATCAGTACAAAATAATTGCAGACGTTTTTTATACGAACATGGGCATTAGATACAGTAATGCCCTAAATAATCGACTCCTTAACCACAGCAGAATTATAGGTAATTCTGCTGTGGTTAAGGAGTCGATTATTTAGGGCATTACTTTAGATCGAAAAGACGCATTTCTCAGTTGAAATTCCTTTTCATTGCTGTAATTGGTAACTGTTCAAACATCTGTTGATATGTGAAAAATGTGTCTGTGACACTTAATTGGGTGAATTGGATAAAATAGATTACTGGGAATCTATCAATTAATATTTTAGGAACATTCTGTTCTGCAAATGAAATCAGACTCAGAGCTGGTCGAAGCAGAGGTGCCCTTGGTGGAATGCTTCCGAAGCAGAGGTGCCCGTGGTGGAATGCTTCCGAAGCAGAGGTACCCGTGGAGGAATGCTTCCGAAGCAGAGGTGCCCGTGGTGGAATACTTCATTGGCATGTGCCCAGAAAAAAATAAAATGACACGCTTTTCAATTTTTTTTGGACTGGGAATTTGACTCAGCATGGCCTAATATGGTTATTATATGACACATATTAATGGTATGGAATGGTAAGGTCGATTTGCCTGGATTTGCTTGAAATTTTCGGCGATGTTACTGGAATGATATATTCCTCCAGTTGGCATAGCGCCTGAATACTAACTTATTAGTTACACGCACCTGAATAAGTACATAATATGTCTTTAAATTAAATAGGGACTGTACACTATATGTGCTCTAAAGTTATGAACGAATCAGAACAATGTAAACAAGATGGTAATTATAATGAAAATGAGTTGATGGCTCGAGGCCATAAACTCATTTTCATTATAATTACCATCTTTTTTGCATCGCTCATGGAGCACATGAATGTTTTTTGCACTAATCCATGGCTCAAATTCATTCATTTGTTGCGTATATTCTGTTGAGTATAAAAGGAATTGGTCCCATAAATGACCAGATTTAGTGTACACTTAACCCCTTTAAACTAACCCATGCTTGTAACCTATTTTTTACAGATGTTAATTGTGGACAACCTGTTCTAGAGGGTAATTTGAAGACATGGCCATCTGGTTTCCTTGGCAACTATGGTCAGACCTTTCGTTTTACGTGTGCGAATTTATTCCAAGCCAGTGGTGCGAGTGAGCTCACCAAAGACACTATAGTCACATGTCAGTCTAACGGCCAGTGGGATTATGGAACGCTGCAGTGTGTTGGTAAGAAACAGAAATAGAAATACAATGTATATAGAATATTGCAGTGTTTCTGAATAATGAATTTAAACCATGAGTGGGATTTAGCGAGTGGTTTAAATTTGTTATTCAGAAATAATATGCATGTATTTTGTTTATACCATGATCACTTCCTGTTAGATTTTTTACCACACTTCAAACAATTAGACCATAATGATTGTAATTAACGGAAAAGTTTTCGCCTATTTTGAACCTCACCACTGATTGATAATCAATGGGGAGTTGACTGCGTACTAACACCAAGTAGCTGAAATGGTTTGTTTACATTCGAATCAAGGTCACATTAAACATACTTTTTGAAGACCGTTCACACATCTTTATTTCACTAATTTGTGTCCTAATTTCGATAAATACACTGTGATAATATCTACTTGTTTTAATTGCAATGTTTGGGACATTATTCTGTTAGATTTCTGTGCATTTTTATTTGTTTTATAGCCTGAACAAGCAATATTCTGTATTGCTAAAAAATAACTTGCACCGGTTTCTGTAACATATGGGTCATAAAGGTCACAAGCGATGTAGTACCTACTATTGTATTGAAGCTTTGCCATTCAAAATGCATGGGGGAAATTAAAACCTATCGTGACGGTGTTTAATCATAAAGTAGCATTGTTCAATTATACAGTGCTGATTAAACTAGAAATTTAACTACAGTAATGCCCTAAATAATCGACTCCTTAACCACAGCAGAATTATGGGTAACTTTTCAGGATTTAGTCGCAAATATGGCCTGTTGCCATTCATCAGAAAACTCTCACTGAGAACTTTCCGAAGAATGGAAACAAGCCATATTTACAACTAAATCCTGAAAAGTTACCCATAATTCTGCTGTGGTTAAGGAGTCGATTCTTTAGGGCATTACTGTAGACCCTAGTTGAATTCCTAAGATAGATAATGCAGTGCGTTTTTTGTAAATATTTCCTGCCCAACTCTCAAATAACCACCTCAGAAAGTCTTCTTTTTTTTAAAACCACTTTTTTTAATTTTACGTAATTAAAACATATCACTTATATTGTGAGGGTAGACAGGTGTTGTTTTAGTACTATAGCATACATTGGTTATTAAGGATAATGATTTTTTTTTCATTCACACCCTTCTTAAGGGGGAGGTCAAGTGAACAATTTTGAATGGGGATTTCCATGCAAATCTGCAGAGCAAAAGTTACAGAGTTGCACATACTTCTGAGTGTGACTTGAAGTGGTATTGGAAACAACAGGCATTTATCTGGCTTGGTAAATTATACAATTTTGCAATAAATATATTTTTGAGAATTTTTTTCTGGAATTACATTACTTGACCTATATTTGAAAAATCAATATAACAATTCAAAAATAAATACACCGACATTATAATGGAACAAGTTCCAAGCGGATCCGCCAGATAAATACCTGTTGTTTTCAACTTTTGCTCCGCAGATTTGCATGGAAATCCCCATTCAAAATTGGTCACTTGACCTTCCTCTTAAATTGCCTACTTTCATCATATATTTCACAAAGGCATAAAGAATGTTTTATCTCGGGTGTATTATTGCACATCGGCAGCACTCTAAAACTTTTTTAAATGTTTCTGCATATGCCTCGTCTCTTAGCAGCAGTACACTCCTTCCACTAATGAATGTGTGGAAAGCTCCATTGCTTTACAGAAATTTTGTTTTTGTTTTTTGAGGAAGTAGATGAGACAGACAGACATACGTTTAGCACAAGCATTACAGTAACGATACATTGATACATATTATATTCTTGCACTCACTTTTGCACACTCCCAAGTGAATTTTACTTGGGCTACTTTCTCACTGGCAACATTAATAAAATCATGTATGAATCATATAGTTGTTTTTGGTGTAGTTTTTGTAAAGAGATAAATGGTTTGTTTTTCCGTTGGCTATTGGGCGACACAACGTTTGTGCATTTAATGAAGAGTGTCAGTTATACAGTTATAAAAAGAGTAAAGTTTGGCACAGATAGATTCTTGCCGGCTTTTTGATGATCAAGTTAAGAATTGATTACCATACTGACCCGCGTTTAGGCCCAGGGGGCCTTTGTTTTATTTGAGCTCAAAAATCCAAGTGGGCTTAAACTCGGATATGGCCCTTTGCAGACCAAAAATCCTAAGAAATCGGGACATTAAAACTTATGAAAGCCAATCTAACGCCGATTATTTGGGAAATATACCCGGCTTCCAGATTAAGTAAAGGTAAGTATTTATAAGTTACTTTGAGAAAGTAATTTTTCAATTAAATGTGAATATTAAAATATTATAATAACACTTTAAGTCTTGTAGTTTTATTGCCCAAAATCCCATGTTAAAATGACACTATTATGTAAGCGGCAGTGTGGGTTATGGGTAAATCCCTTATCTTATAGTCTATAAGACGTCTATAGTTTATATCAATGTTCAGACTTAATCCGATTAGGAAACAATAAACCCGGCGCTTTATTCGTGACCCATTGTCCACATAGAGGATGTTACAATAGCGACTAATTGTATGTTTAACAAAAGCCAGTGAGTGTAATTATTTAACAGTACTGACAAAAGGCTTGTATTTCTGCTAAAACGTATAAAAAAGCACCATTCTGAACTCCTCGACCTGTGACCTCTGGGTGTTACGGAATCTGACGAGGTTTGCCGAATGAAAAAAGCACGTGTTTGAATATTTAGTGTTATTTCTCCTGAATTGTTTATACTGTAAAACGTGAACAAAATGCAGTTTGATGTCGATAACCTTTATTTTGGTTTCGAGTGAATAACGTTGACGTAGTTGTTGAATGACAAGTTCCCCCTTCTGTTCCATTATTTTACCCACTGTGTGTTTACATAACCAAGAAGACAGTTCTTTGTGTTTGGTCACATGCAGGAGCATACCTATGGTATGTTGTCACTGAACACGAAAAATATGTTTTTACAGTACTGTAGTTGAACAGGTGCGCTTTGATTAAAGTATTGCACGCGCATAGCCGCACATGGTTTTTAAAGCTTGTTTGTTTGTTAACCTTTGGTTCCCCCCGGGAAGTATAATTTAATAAACAAATGAGAATTTAAGATTCACTTTATTTTATTTCATTTTATATTATCACTTACCTACGAAGTATAACTTTCCATTTTTCGTGGCATTCTCGCCGTCACCGATCGTTTGCGAATATACTTCCCGTTATATTGGAATTATTTATTTGGGGAGTATCATTAGCAAATACTTACTTACCACTGCTGAAATTGACCAAAATTTGGGGTGGGCTTAAACACGAATATACCCCTGTGCATGGAATTTGGCCAAAAGATATGGGTGGGCTTAAACACGGGCATGGGCTTTGAACCGGGTCAGTACGGTAATGTAAATTTGAGAGATAGCTCGGGTTCCGTGCTCTATGTATATAATTGTGTTAATCGGGGTATATTATATAGATAATGCATGGCTTGGAGTTGACTATGCCAAAATAGTGGTCCTCGAGGAGGAATAGTCCACGAGCCGCAGGCGAGTGGACTATTCCTCCTCGAGGACCACTATTTTGGCATAGTCAACGACAAGTCATGCATTATTTATTATATTATATCGAACATTTGTTATTGTGTTTTTTGTTGTTGTGCAGTTATGCACATAGTTAATTCCGGGTACGAAATCGGTCTTGAAAGAATTGAGTTTCGTGTTTTCTGGATTTCAACGCGGAAGTGTCTACAATTATCATGCGTATTTGAAATCGAGGATCGCCTTTCGTCAAACTGAACCGGACCTAATCTAATTATATAGGCCTACCGATACAGCAAAAACTACATTTAACGCAGGAAACGCACAGTATAGTTTCAGATTGACTGTGTGTTCAGGTGGCAATACGATTGTGCAAATACAAATTATGTTACTATAAATAGAAAAAGAATAGTAGGTGAGTAGGTGGGCTACTAGGGTACTATCGTAAAATAGTATAGCAGTAGGCAGCCAATCAGAACGCGAGAAAGTTACGTGAGATATAATATTGGTTTTGTTGTGGGATATCAGCAAGTCAATCGGTGTTGTCATTAATAATATTTTCTAAGGTAGCGATTTTTAAACTCTTGATATCGCATGTTGCTTCTGGATGTGTACTTATCGCATTCATATTTGAATTTTAATTCAGCGAGAAATGCCTTTATTGAAAGTTGGATCGGGTAAAATTTAGTCCTATATATATATTGCTTTAGCACAAGTAGGAAGTAATTTATGATAGAATTAACTTGACAATGATTAATGCCAAAAAGCATACTTGGTTTGGTTATATGTATAGACACTTCATTTATTTTCAACCAAGACTGAAGTTCGGTTATGAACTGATTTGTGTATGGGCAGTCCTAGAAAATGTGAGAAATGTACTTTACAGAAATTTAATGATTGAATTATTGTTTCTTACAGGAAATAATTGCCCGGACCCTGGTACACCACCAAATGCTGTACAGACAGCTATTAACTACAGGGTCGGTCAAGTTGTCTCCTACAGCTGCACCCAATCTGGTTTTGAACCCCGTCCTATTGTAAACACTACTTGTGAGGTGAACGTGCAAGGGAATGCTGTACAATGGAACCCGCCAACATCACCAACATCATCAATATGCACAGGTAAATTTATTTGGACTTGGGGGCCTTCACAATGTGAGTATGTGACAATTCAAGAACACAGACCTCAAAATATGGTGCCGGACATTTGAAGAATGAGGTCCCCAGAGGGTGAATTCAGTGACGCTACCCTACACAGTGCTATGTGGGCTAGCATCACTTATAAATTCACCTTCTGGGGACCTCATTTTCTCTGGAAAGTATGTTTATTATCAAATGAACAAGGTTTTAGTTGTCCCTCAAAATATTCGGAGGAATATTATAATCAGGATGTCTGTCCATCTGTTCGCCCTGATTATGCCCCTTTTTCGACTTCGTTGTACGGATGATAACTTGAGCAATATTCCACAGAATTTCTTGATATTTGGTACGTGGTTCACATTTGAGAATACTCAGATCATGTTTTAATTTTATCTCAGTTGATGACCTTTGATGGAGTTATGCACCTTTTTCAACTTAGAAATCAATTTTTTTTATTGTCAGTATGGTAACTTGAGCAATATTCAACTGAATTTCTTGATATTTGGTACGTGGTTCTCATTTTAGAAGTTGCAGGCCAAGTTCAAATTTTGTCATGGTCCGATGATTTTTGATGAAGTAATGCTTAGTAATCACATTTTTTGGGTTTCAGGATTATAAATTGAGCAATATTCAAACGAAATTCATGATATTTGGTACGTGGTTCACTTTTGAGAAGCCGCAGGTGAAGATAAAATCTGATCACGGTCCTTTTAGTTTAGAAATTGCTGTTTTTGCGTTTCTATTTCTTTTTTAGTTTAGTTTCTCGATATCCCCAAATTGGCACAAACGAGGTGCCCAATTGGTGATCATCACCATCTTCAGCATCTGGGTACTCAAATCTAAGTCTAGTTCTCCATGTTGAATGAGGTCACACGAGGATGATTTTGATGATGCTAGCCCACTTTGTGGGGTAGTGTCACTAAATTCACCCTCTTAGGACCTCATTCTGCAAATGTCCGGCATTATATTTTGTGGCCTGTATGAAGATCTGTAAAATAACTCGATCATCAACAAATACATGTAAAAATAATTCTCCAATAAAACCTTGCACAATTATACCCCCATCAAAAAGATGGGGTAGGGGTATACTGGATTACATGCGTCCATCCATCCAACCATGGGTTATCGGAAGACTTTCATAGGAGGGTTCAGTTATGTTGTTTACATTTTCCGTTCAAGAGTTATCCGTCTTTGTTCATTTGAAAATCTTGAATTTTTGTCCATCCGCTCATATATCGATCTTTTTAAATTCAGTCCTGCCTATGTTTCAATTGGCTCCATGTAGTATCCTGCAATGCCCAACGTCCAACTTCTTGTTTTTATGTAAATACAGTAATGCCCTAAATAATCGACTTCTTAAGGAATCAATTATTTAGGGCATTACTGTATTTCATACACGAAACGATATAGTTTCTCTGCTAAAGTACCCATTACTTGATATTCTGTTCAATGAGTTGCAAATTACCACCCTGTAGTTTCCCAAGATTGGTATTGAAGTCTCGCTAACTTAATTCTCTGGGCTGTTTATTCTGCAGACTTGTCCATAGACTGCCCAGAGAATGGATCTCGGAACCCTGATGGTTCCTATATATATTGTTTAGTTGGTACACAATAATACCATGGAACCACGTTGATGTTTATTATTTGATCGGCAAATTCCATAACTTTCTATTCATTTAGTGAATGTCTTGGGGGCAAGCCTGAGTTTAGTGTGCCTGTCATTTGCAGAATGAGGTCCCCAGAGGGTGAATTTAGTGATGCTATCCCGCATAGTGGGCTAGCATCACTAAATTCACCCTCTGGGGACCTCATTCTGCTTAGGCCTCATCTTCTCTGGAAAGTTTCTTTATTATCAAATTTCTATAGATATTTCTTCACATAGTTTATATTTCTTTAGTTCAGTTTCTCTATATCCCCAAATTGGCAGACGACACATTGCATAATCAAGGTTACAAATGGGTGTACATCACAATGTTCACCATTTGGGTACCTCAATCTGATAATAATAAAGAAACTTTCCAGAGAAGATGAGGCCTAAGAAGAATTTCCAATTTGTCGGACACAGTTATTGGATGACTTGTTAAATTATATGTTAATTCAATTGAATCCAATACTTTTCAAATAATGTTGTAAGATACAGTAAGGCCCCAAATAATCGACTCCTTAACCACAGCAGAATTATGGGTAATTTTTCAGGATTTAGTCGGAAATATGGCTTGTTGCCGATGAATGGCAACAAGCCATATTTCGTACTAAATCCTGAAAAATTACCCCTAATTCTGCTGTGGTTAAGGAGTCGATTATTTAGGGCATTACTGTAGTAATTTGACCAAAGCAGAATCTTGTAATGTATTAGTGATTTTCTGATAACTTCCCCAAAATTATTTACTAATAATTGCTATGAGGTGTCTCAAAACATACCTAAGCGGAAGATTTCAAAACAAATTCATCGATATACATTTAAAGTAGTAGTGCTGTTTAGTTTCTTCTATTTTTCTGTAAATTATGATTGCTTTGTTTGTGTCGGTTAATTTTTTTAATCAGCGGTCACATATTAATTGCACCTGTAGATCATGGGAAGAAAATCTAGAGCTGTCAACGCTCTGAAGCATTATTGTACTACTTAATTTTGGTGACTAAATTTCTAAGAATACAAATGGTGCAGTATTTGCTCGTGGTCTGATTTTTGTATTCAGAGTTATATATTTTACGACTTCAATGTGTCATTTTGGACATATAATGCTTTGTAGAAATGTAGTTCAGGTATTTTTCGAGGGTGGGTGCACAAAATAATTGTTGACCGATTCGGACAGTAGCTTTACCTGAAGAGAGGATATATGCTGTAATTAACCCATGGCCTGACACCAGACGAAATATTTCTCTAAATAATAATGTGCTTTGTTCAACGCTTTAGCATATACTTGTTGCTTTAGGGCATATGAAGGCATTATCTCAGTTAGTTGACAATTGGTGAACCATGAGGAATAAAAGCGGGCAAATTGAGTGACTGATTTCCTTATCGCTCCGTGTGTACTGTAACTGATCAGATCTGTACTGTACTGTCATATCTATTTAAAGTTATCACCAGTTTACGTGTTGATTCTGTTCCAATGCAACCTGGCGCGATAAATTATTCGCTGCCAGCTGTGCTGTTGCGTCTCTGTTAATTACGTGTATTTGGACGGCATGTCGCTTTAATAAATGGATTGAGGTTAACCCTTTACCCAACAAAACGCCCAAATAAAGCTTCAACAGCCTAAAATATCTTCGGTCTGTCTCAATAACACCATACAAATATGGATATCATTGGAACCGGTAAATTCATTGACCACATTGTGATGGTTACAGTTATGCCCTGTGCCAATGCATTCTCTTACATATGCGAGTCAACCATGGTCGCCTCGCATATATAAGAGAATGCATTGGCCTAAAAAAAATCTTTTTTTAACACTTTTTACCATTCTTACATTTTTTACCAATTTTTATAATATTTTTCTACATTCTTTGACAATTTTATCATTTTTAATATGTGTTAAGCCAATGCATTCTCTTATATATGCGAGGCGACCTATGGTCGACTCGCATATATAAGAGAATGCATTGGCACAGGGCTGTTCTGTTGGGTAAAGGGTTAACGACATAATATGTACTTATTTGAGTGAATCATCAAACTGATAAGTGATTACCTACAGTAATGCCCTAAATTATCAACTCCTTAACCACAGCAGAATTATGGATAACTTTTCAGGATTTAGTCAGAAATATGGCTTGTTGCCATTCATCGGAAAGCTCTCATTGAGATTCTCTGAATTTGACTTATATATAAGAATGACGTTGCTCGCTGTTAATTTGACATTTTCAGTGTTATGGCCCTTTGATTGTAATATAAAGTTGTCCGGCGTTTATTTTGAACAATTATCACAGATTTGAAAGATTTTGGAATACGCGTTCACAAGAGGAGTATTTGAAACAAGTTCACAAACTAGGCCTGGCCGCACCTTTTTACCAGAGTTACTACTCTTTGATTGTAATTTTTTTGGCATTGCAATTTAATTTTAAGCCCAAACTAAAACAAATATTATTAATAACCAATCTCAAACAAATTCTGACTGATTTTAATTATTTTTTAGCCTATTTTAAAAATTCCCATCCCCAACTTTGCCCACCTAAGCAGGAGTTACGGCTGTCAACAACTAATTGTTTATTGTGTACTACAGTAATGCCCTAAATAATCAACTCCTTAAGCTCAGTGAGAGCTTTCCAATGATGGGCAACAAGCCATATTTCCGGCTAAATCCTGAAAAGTTACCCATAATTCTGCTGTGGTTAAGGAGTCGATTATTTAGGGCATTACTTTAGTATTCCCTTTTGAACGTCCCAGTGACGTGGTTCACATCAATTTTAACTGATTTCAGAAAATTCTCGATATTCAACATATAAAGAGTGATTTCTCAAAATGTGTTTAACCCTTTCAGTGCCAAGTCCGATTTTTATATCAACCCATATTTCCTTGATCATTTTTCAAATTTATTGATTATATTAATAATGTGATACATTGATGGAAAGAGCTCTAAGAGCTCTTTCCATCAATGTATCACATTATTATTATCAATAAATTTGAAAAATGATCAAGGAAATATGGGTTGATATAAAAATCGGACTTGGCACTGAAAGGGTTAATTTACTCATGTTTTTTCTCTTTTCAGATGTACAGCGACCAACTTTCACCAACTGTCCTACTCGCAACGTTGATGTGAGCCGATATGATTCTATCAAAACAAAGATAGATTCTTTGGTCATTCGTGTGCAGGATAATTCTATTTTAAATAATGGCCACATGGAAACTGGTGTAGTATACAACCCAGAAAGTGTTATGACAGCTACAAAGAGATTTGTCAATGACTTGACAGTGATAATAACTGCCACTGATTATGCTAACAATGCAGCATCCTGCACGATCAACTTCAATGTTCTCGGTAAGATATTGCAAGGTTTTGTACTTCCATGTTGGGCCAAAAAAAAATTACCATGTTAGGCCCAAGAATAATTAATGTTTTATCGGGAAATTGACTTTGAGTGACCTGAAAATATTAAACTAGAGATCCTTTCCAAACTATATAGCTACTGTTAAAAGCAAGCCTTGAGATAGCTTGTCTGTCATTTGCAGAATGAGGTCCCCAGAGGGTGAATTTAGTGACACTATCTCGCATGGTGGGCTAGCATCACCAAATTCTCCCTCTTGGAACCTCATTCTGCTGCGGCCTTTGGGAGACCTAGGAGCAGATTGAAGTTCCCCAATTGAAATTGGTGTTGTTCACCCATTAGTCACCTGCATTTTATTTTCTGCAAATTGGGGATATAGAAACTTCACAGAAAAAGTAACCGAAAACATTAATTTGAGACTGTAGATACTTCCCTGAATGAGGTCCCCATTGGGTGAGTTTTG
This sequence comes from Siphonodentalium dalli, assembly GCA_032622095.1. Lineage (NCBI taxonomy): Eukaryota > Metazoa > Mollusca > Scaphopoda > Gadilida > Siphonodentaliidae > Siphonodentalium > Siphonodentalium dalli. The sequence continues at coordinate 164,720,214 of CP136063.1, read as the reverse complement.
TGATGCTAGCCCTCTGTGTGGGATAGCATCACAAAATTAACCCTCTGGGGACCTCATTCTGCTAATGACAGTCCCACTATTTGCAGGATTGGTTGTTGCAACTGGAGGTCTAGACCTTGAATAGATGTTTATTTTTATTTTTATTTTTTCAGATAAAGTTCTACCCACTATCACCTGCCCACCTAATATACAGAAGGAATTTACATTACTGGATGACACCCACACATATAATTTCCCTCATGTGTCGGATGGAACTGCAACAGCAAACGATGATGTTGCTATCAGCAGAATTGATTACAATCCACCACAAGTGAATATAACTCCAGCCAACGTGAATAATCTTGATCCAATGATTGTAGCTGTCACCGCATATGACACCTCAGACAATCAGGCTATGTGTACATTCGAGATCACTGCAATTGGTAAGTTATACTTTCGTCATATGAAAAAACTAAATTTTCAACCCTCAAAGTAATCATAGAGATAGTTTTCTTTTGTTAACCATATCTATATTAAATGGTTTCTCATGCAGTTATAAAGGTACAGTAATGCACTAAATAATCGACTCCTTAACCACAGCAGAATTATGGGTAACTTTTCAGGATTTAGTCGGAAATATGGCTTGTTGCCATTTATCGGAAAGCTCTCAGTGAGATTTTTCTGATGAATGGCAACAAGCCATATTTCCGACTAAATCCTTAAAAGTTACCCATAATTCTGCTGTGGTTAAGGAGTCGATTATTTAGAGCATTACTGTATACATTGGAATAGTCTTATAATTCATTTAGAGTGGTGTTCACTAAGCAATTATTTCATGTGTCTTTTGGGAACAGTCAACATTGTTGTCCCGAGGTATCAGGAATGACTATCGAACTGTTGCCCAAGGTCGAAGGCCGAGGGCAACAGTTCGATAGTCATTCCTGATAACGAGGGACAACAATTTTGCCTGTTCCCAAAAGACACATGAAATAATTGCTTTGTTACCCACTACATTTACGTTCGGGCCAGTCAACAGTTCGCTCGGAGCCAGTCAACAGTTCACACGGGTCGGGCAACAGTTCACTCGTGACGTCACTCGTGACGTCACGAAAGCTGACCGTGATTGCAAACCGGGCAACAGTTAACTCAGCGCAGGCAACAGTCGTTGCGGTGTTACGAACACGAATTTGATGTTAACCAGTTAATTATAAATCCCAATGATTTACGAAGTAAAACTCTACTATTGGGTAACAAAATAAATTAGCAGATGACAAACAGACTAAAAGATAATAGAAGTACTGAGGGATTCATATTCAGTGGAGGGAAATGTTCAGATAATAAGTTCAATAAACGACCTATTGTTGAACTTATTATCTGAGCATTTCCTAAGGGAACTACTCGTCTATGAGTATTTACTATAGAAAGGATAAACCATTTCTTTACTAAATATTCATTGATGAGTAGTTCCCTTAGGACATGCTCAGATAATAAGTTCATCAAACATAAGCTATCGTCAAAACATTTCCTATCAATAAATAAGACTTCTTCTACCTTTGTGTTATAAAATCTTCTGTCTGCGTCTCCTGAACACCATTCAACACTCCTTCAGATGAATAATAGACCATTCCAACCTGTGCTTTTATAACTGATGGGAGAATTCATTTAGTAAAGAAAGGGTTAATTTGAGGTTTGAAGATTGGAAGTCGCTTCAACAGTTGCATCTGAAAGGCAAGTGAAATAGGATAGGATAGGATAATTTTATTTACAATATACACACATGGAAAGCACAATTACAAATAAATATAATATTAATAGACTATACATGTATATTGTTAGGGGTGATATAGTCATGACTGACTGTCTTCCTATCACCCCTGAATGTGGTGACAGATTATTTGATGTAGATGGCCGAATGAATTTGATTGTTTTTTGGGTTACGTTCATCGTGTGCAGACTGGGTTTTTAATAGGCTTTGTTAGGGTACAAAGAGTGGTTCATATGTATAGGCACCTACTTGGTCGACATAATGAATGAATACTATGAATATACATGTGTCATTGGAACCAAGTATGAATAATGAGAGTGAGGTTTTACAGATCATAATATTGTTTAAAGGTCTACTTATTTTTCGAATGCCCAGATCACATTATAGACAACATATTCCATAGTATATACCATTTGGAATAGGGACCAAATGTATGTATGTATTCCACCATAATATGGAACAGCTGTAGCCTTGGAGTGTCTAGAGATTCTCAGATTTACCCCAAGACTTCCCCCGTTATTTACCCCAGATGCATCATAATTCACAACTATGAGATAGAGTTATTCCCTTTTCATTGAGAATAATTAACTGGCAGTACAGACCAGATCAAAATTTAGCACAGAACACATGTCGGTACCTTGACAAAAACAATATGTTCACAGTTTATTCGACCGGATAAGTTGTAAATACAATGTTTTGGAGCTTCCTCTTAAAACTCCAGTTGGGTGATCAAATAGAAATGCAGAATAATCTTGCTCAAGGTAGTTATTTTTACAAATAGTATATATCCATGGTAATATTGACAATACACACGTCATTCTTATACTAGTATATTAATTAAATGTAGTGACTCTTGGTGGCAAAATTGTTTGCGTTTGTTTATCGTCGATAGTTCCGTCCTGAATCAAGATGTAAATATTGACAATTGAGCGTAGTTCAGACAATGGTTTCCAGACTTTCATTTTTGAGGCGCGCGATCGCTCTTGCACACCATCGCGCGCCTGAAATTGAATACCAGCGAGCGATCGATTGCGTACCTAGGCCAAATACAGCGAGCGAAGTTGGCCGAACCTGATAACGATATTTTCATTGTCTACCCAGACGAGATTGGTTAATAATGTGTCCCATTTTCCGTTTTATTACCGCGTTGCGAGAATGCCTGTGTGATGTGTCGCGAGATTAAAGGTGCCGCGACCTAGATACCAATTCCACAACTTTCCATTCACAGTGCGGTGTCAATCAACCCGCCCGACGTTTGATCACCGACACCAGTAAATTATTTGAGGTCACACGGTGTCGAATGCACAATCTGTCTGAATGATTCGAAGCTAAAAATACATTTGAATGATTTCTATGTATGGCTTATGACGTCACATAAATTCCTGGAAAATCAAAGCAAGACCACGTGGCCGGGAAAAGTTGATATTATTCTGTCAGCATGGAATCGGAGTATTAAATTGATTCTTTATTAATAATTATGAATTACAATTAGTATAGGAGCATGTACAATATAAAACATAGTGTGTAACATTCACTTGTGCTTATGGATAGTGGATTAAGCAGTGTTAAACCATCAAAGAGATTCACTGGACATCGATCGTGAGTTAACTAATTCAATTTACGCGGCATTTATGAATGTATTTCGGATTTCCGGCAATCCGCTGTTTATTTTATCTTGATAGAAACTGCGCGCCTGGGCCCAAACCAGCGAGCGAGACTATGCGCGCCTTCATTTTCTAAAAATGAAAGTCTGGGTTTCAGCCCTCGCATTTGGCTACGGCATTCGGCAATGCCGAAGCGATTTGCTGAAGTAAACGGCTCCGACTACGGCAGTACACTGCCGTAGCGGATTGCTGAACCGGCACTGCCATGTATGGTGTTGAAATAGTTGAATATTCCTCCAAAGATTGAAAGTGAATTGTGTTAAAACAATAAAAAGTCAAACTACAAAAACGGGAGTTGAATTTCCTCTTATCCATGGTCAAATTCATGCATGACAAAAGAAATAACTGTTAAAACAGTCAAGGAGCGGATAGCCAACACCTACCGCGAACTCAAAGTAAGTGACAAATTCAAAACGAAATTGAATCCAAGTTATATTATCCGCCCTGTGTCAATCCAACAATCCCGGATAATCAACAATGTCGCCTTCTTTGAAAGTGCCCCGCGCTTTCCAAGAAAGTTAACTTACACTCGAATCGTCGATACATACACAACATTTTAGTCACAGAGTAGCATTGGAGCCAGTCTGGCAACATGTGTGAAACCGTGTAGCAAACAAGTAGTACGCACGTGCGAATTGATCACAATGTGTCCAAGACTTGAATGAGTGATGTCGGTTACTCTTGATTGACTGTCGCATCGTCGACAAATATACACAAGGGCACGTGGTTATAGAAGTACAAGTTTGATTGATGGAAATAGGTCAGACAGCTGCTGACATGAAAGTCTAGTGATCACGATGACAGACAATTGTATTTAACCAATCGAGTGAGCCGATTCGTTTCAAATTGGGGGAAGGCGGGGTCTTCTCAAACAATCAGTCACTCAGTGACAGTCATTCAGATGTTATCAATGGGAGACCACTCTAATTCTCAAAGGTAACGGCGCTGGTGGCTGTGTTAGATTCTTGCTATATTTTCATCAATGCATGCGCGGCTGCATATTGCGTTTGTTACAAATTAAGTTAAAAATTTAAATATTTTTTGTTTGACAAAATATCAAATACAGTTATACTGTTTGAATACTGTATGGCAAATTCCATAATTCGGTCAGAACTAGCCTTGCAGTTGACTCTTTGTGAGGCGACGTCATTCAAGAAACTATGATTTAATTTCCCTGAGAAGCATGGCAGGTTCTGTCATTCAATTGTCATTCGATCCCACGGACGTGTTTCTTGTTACTGTTAGTGGGTATTACATATACCATTTATATATTCCAGGGAAGAAATAAATAGTACACATTTTCTTGTAAACGTTTTATGATTAGTCATGCAAATTTTGACAAAACAGCAATTAAGCCACATTTTTTGACAGGATGTAAAAATGCCGTAGTCACTGCCGAAGCACATCAAATTGGCTACGGCATTCTACTGCCGTATCAAACAAATCTGAATTGCCAGGGCTGGGGTTTCTATGGAGTGGTACTGTCGATTTGTTGGAACTTTTGAGGGAAGTTAATAGAATGCTACATTCCTCCAGTTGCATAGAACTTATCAGTTTCATGCACCCGAACTATTCCATAATTTGTCTTTAATAAGGCCAAAAAAAAAAGATTGTATGTTTCCGGTAACGGGAGTGAAAAAATTAGGGTAGGTAGGTAGGGAATTTTTTTTGTTTTATTTTATTTTGATATTTTTTATCTGCAGAAATATTGAATTACCTCGACCGAAGTGTCATAAAATGACAACTTGTGTTGTGGGGAAAGTATTACTTGATAAACAAAGTGGAAATATACATTAAGATTGATGAAAGATCAAACTTACTTCATGCTTAGGTATGTTATTTATTATTCACATACCACATTTTCATAAATGTGGCTATAAACTTTATAAATTTTTATCATTTTTTTCTTACATGCTTTAACAATTTTTATCATTTTTCTCACATTTTTTAACAATAATAAAAAATAAGTTAAAATTTGTTAGGCCAATGCATTCTCTTATATCTGCAAGGTGACCTATGGTCGACTTACATATTATAAGAGAATGCATTGGCGCAGGGGTTTTTCGCAAAAATTCAGCAAGCTCCCATCACGAAAGAACTTTATGGAATTTGGTATCTGGTCTACATATGACAAAATTCTTGTCAAGTTCTAATTGGGGTCTGGTCCAGCCATTTCTGACAGAGTTATTCTCCTTTTAGACTGATAATTTGCTAATTATCGTGGTGTCCTGATGATATTAGATGGGTGTGCTTTGCTAGAGCTTGTTATGCCCCCGATCTCCGATGGAGATTTTGGGGTATATAGTGGAGCCCTCCGTCCGTCCGTCCTTCCGTCTAGCCGTCCGTCCTTCTGTCCGTACGAACGGTACAACTCATAACTTTGATTTCGCTAACTCAATTCAGTTGATCTTTGGTATGCTAATAGACCAGCCGGGGGGACAAGATTTCCCAATAACTGTGGTTTCGTCCGCCCATTTTTTCCAGAGTTACGCCCCTTATTTTTCTGTGGCATACGAACGTTTCAACTCATAACTTTGGTTTCGCTAATTCAATTCAGTTGATCTTTGGTATGCCAATAGACCAGCCGGGGGGACAAGATTTCCTTATAGCCGTGGTTTCGTCCGCCCATTTGTTCCAGAGTTACGCCCCTTTTTGGACTTAGAAAATTCAGGTTTTCTGCTACTTTTTTTGGTTTTCAGATGATAACTTGATTTTGGATTGTTTATTTGTGTATTACCAATATCGCAATACAGGTCAAGGTAAAATTTCGGTTCAATCGGATAATTTTTGTGAGAGTTATGACCCTTTTTCGACTTAAAAAATTCAGTTTTTTTTTAGAAAATTCAGTTTTCCTTCTATTTTTGTGGCACCAGACCAAATTTGAAGCTAATATAGAACAACATGTGGCATTTTTATAGCGCTTAACTCATGAATAACATAACTTTTCAAAGTGCCATTTAATAAGTATTTGCACAAAAATAAGAAAAATCCTCTCTGATTGTACAGTCGGGGGCGTTACCTCCGCCCAGCAGTGCACTTGTATTACATATTTATACGCACATGCCCATTTTGAAAAAACTGGATGTATTATGTTATTGGTACCTCCGTCAAGGCATCCATCCGTCTGTTTGCATTTTAATTTCCAGATGATAACTTTAGTATGTTTCAACTAAATGGAATGAAATTTGGTATGTGTTTTTAACAGCATAAAATACAGATCAAGTTCAAATTCGGGTTCCGCCCGCCAATTTTTACCAGTTACAGTCTTATCTGTTGGACATTTCACATTAATTTTATTTCCGGACAATAAATTTAGCTAGTCTGAACTGAAATTGGAATAAAATTTGGTATGTAAGTTTACCAGTTCAAAATACAGGTCAAGTTTAAATTTGGGTTCTGCCTGCTAATTTTTACCAGAGTTATGGCCCTTTGTTGAAAATAACATGGTCATATTTTGCCAGGCCCTGGGGATCCTTGTGTTGGTCACAGAACATAGCCCTGCATTGAAGTTTTGGGAGTTTATAGTGGAATCAACATGTCTATCCATCTATCCTTGGAGGCAACTTTGTATGAGCTTGTATTCGTACATTTTTTATTCCCTTTTTTGACAGAATTTTAACAATTTTTGGTTAGTTTCTGCCTCTTTTTAACTTAAGATTTGGTGTCCAAATTATAAACTTTTAGTCCTAGTTTAGTTTTCTGATTGCTTTGAATCAATTAAAACTAGATGTGTTAAAGACATATTATGGTCTTGTTCTGGTGCGAAAACTGATAAGATACCATTTAGGAGCTATGCCAACTTGGGGGAATGTAGCATTCCACTAACATCGCCAAAAATCTCAAAGAAATCAACCATACCACTCTATAGAAAACATTGTCTGAATTACTCTCAATTGTAAATATATACATCTCGATTACTATCAGCGATAAAACTAATGCAAATGATTTCGCCATCAAGACTCATTGCATTTAATTAATATATACGAATGATGTTGTTGTAAATTTGGATTAATATTCGTAAAAATAACTACTTTGAGAAGGATTATTCTCCACTTTTATTTGATCACCCTATTGGAGTGTTTCACATCACTTTAACCCTTTCAGTGCCAGGTCCGATTTTTGTATCAACCCATATACCCTGTGCCAATGCATTCTCTTATATATGCGAGTCGACCATAGGTCGCCTCGCATATATAAGAGAATGCATTGGCCTAACAATTTTTCATCATTTATTATTATTTTTTACAATTTTAATAATTTGTTCTTATATTCTTTGACAGACTTATTTTGTAGGTTTAGTGCCAGGGAATCTTACGTTTTTCACGGGCATCAAAATTATTACTATGAATACTTGGTGATAGTTTTGAGTTATAACATGCCCCTAAGGTTTTATCCAGTTTGTTTATAAATTCGCTATAGCATGCTTAAGCATGCCCAAAAAAATTCAACCCAAAACAATCTAAAAAAAAAAAAAATGTTTTTATTTTTTTAGGGCCCATTCTACAGACCATAAATTAAGTGCCCCTGGCACTGAAAGGGTTAACAATATAAAGAGTTCAAGTTGGTAGTAAGATTAAAGTGATGATTTATGCTAGGGATCTGCGAATCGGGGATTTTGCATTGAATCGAATCTCGATATCGAATCAACTTCCTGATATCGAATCTCGAATCGAATCATCAAGTCACTTTCAGCCTCATGGGGGGTAAACTTGGGATATATTGCATTGAATTTATATCTGACACAATGTCTTGGCGAACATGACACAAGAAGTGACAGTAAGACACCGAAAGACAGTTCAATCAATGTATCACAAACAACATGGAATGGAAGTCACTAGTCTTGTCTACATTATTTAATACAGATAATAAAGATTTGACACAGTGGGCATGAGTACACTGTTCAGATATATATTGACAGTAGTTGCCTTCGGGGATGGGGTCCCAGAAAACAGACACAAGTTATTGGTGTTGAATGTTATCAACAAGATTCAACGGATCGAAACTTGTTGAAATGCGCTAGATTTCTCGGGGAAACAGAAACTGAAAGTAGGAACTTTACAGGAATTCTGCCGGCAGTGTCGCAGATAACTGGTCGCACATGATGACGTCCATTTAAGAACGTAATAGACCAATCGTTTTAAGGTTTCTCACTGTTTTTGTTCATTCCAATATATGTTTTGTTGCTCATAACGGCGGCTGACATTGAATTTTATTCATATAATCTGAATTGGATATATGAAATTCCAAACATAAGGTAATCAATTGAGTTCCGCATCTAGACAATTACATATTGTCGATACAGATTGCAAAAACATGCGGCGATTGATCACCGTCACAGGCAGCGATCGAAGCACATTATTTGCATAATGCACGTCTATATTTTGAACGGCATAGGTTCAAAATTACCTTTGTTGGCTAATTTGGCAACCTTGTGATTCAATTTTTGTGAGTTCAGGTCATTTGGCATGTGTTATTTAGACGCAAAAAATGAGACTGCAACAAAGTAACACTGATTCGAAAATATCCGAATCAGTGGACCGATTCGGTGTCGATCTTGAATCGGGTGCCCGATATCGACAACGAATCGATCTCGAATATTCGCAGGTCCCTAATTTATGCCTGTTTTACTCTATAAAGATGGCCGTGTGTGGCCAATCAGGCTTTTATATTATCATAGTTATACAAAGTTATGGGGGGGGGTTTATACAGGAATCAGCTTGTCCGTCTGTCACGTATTTCCCTCCGTGGATGAAACTTTTTCTGAACTTTTCCTACATTTTTCTGTCAATTTTTTATTTTTAACCATGTGAACCTGTGCATCTGTCAGACTTTTTTTTAGTGGAATTATTTCTTATCCCTCACTGGAGGCTAGCATCTCCAAATTTACCCTCTGAAAACCGCCTTCTGCTTAGGCCTCAACTGCTATATATAGCAGACCTAGGACCAGATGGAAGTTCCTCAGTGGAAGTTGATGTTCAACAGTTTGTTACCTCGATTGTGCATTTTATCTTCTGCGAATTAGGGGATATAGAAACTCCCCAGAAGGGAAAAAGTAACTAAAAATGATGTTAGTTTAAGACTATAGAGACTTCCCAGAAGATGAGGCCTATGCAGAGTGAGGTTAGCAGAGGGTGAATTTGGTGATGCTAGCCTATTTTGTGGGCTAGCATCACTAAACTCACCCTCTGGGGACCTCTTTCTGCAAATGACAGACACACTATTTGCAGTCTTGGCCAGGTCACAGCCAAAGCCTATCAGAAAATAAATTCTCAACAACTCGGCCATTTCTACCTCACTCAGTAATAACCTCTTCCATAAATAAGTCTACAATACACAGCCCGGGTAGTATTAAGGCAATGACCTTGATTCGTTGGCACATAGATGTGAATGGAGCAGAATTTGTTCACTGCATGGTTGTACCAAACTTGATCATGCATTATATAGTAATAAATAGCAATAATTAATTGAAGTTTAACAGACGAGTCTCCTTAGTCAACAGACATATTTCTCGATAGTATGCACATGATCAATCACAACCACAAGGTTAGATCAAAAGTTTAGTAATACATATGACCTCCATGTGAACCACGAATGAGAACCATCCTGCATAATATACACACATAAGAACCATATATGATAATCCCACACATGAGAACCATATTATGAAACCACATATGAAAACCATCCCACACAATCGAATCACATATGAGAACCACCCCACACATGAGAACCACACTTGAGAATCATACATGTGAACCACATGAGTACCATGTATGAGAACCATATGAGAACTATCCTACACATGAGAACCAAATATGATAACCATGTGAGAACCATCCTACACATGAGAACCATATATGATAACCATGTGAGAATCATTTATGAGAACCATATGAGAACCATCCTACACACGAGAACCATACATCCCACACATGAGAAACATATATGAGAACCATCATACACATGAGAACCATATATGAGAACCATTTATGAGAAACATATGAGAACCATCCTACACATGAGAACCATACATGAGAACCATACATGAGAACCATTATCAGCACTACACACTCACCCATACTTAACCCATATTAAACCATGGCAACAGACAATCACAACGAAGCTTCTCCCCACACGGACTATATAAAGGCGAGGTAATCCGTACTTTTTTCACAAACCACATTTGGTCCTGAACGAGGATTTACAATAATCGAAACGCGTTGACCGTATAGCAAAGGATTAGTTTTTTCACTGGTGTTTCTCCTGGAGAATTCATTTTCTCATATACCTAACCTGTATTGAAATGTTTCAGACAATCAAATACGTAAATGTTTAATAATCTGGGTTCACTCGGACTGATGTGACACCACAATATACCCCTATTATGGGGGCCTATAGTGGAATCAACATGTATGTCCGTCCATTCGTGGAGGCAGCTTTCTCCAAACTTTTATTGTTAGATTTTCAGTAAATGTTTCTTAAACTTTCTCTCAATCAAGGTACCACCATGGGAACCTGTGATTACAAGCTTGGATGTTTAACCCTTCCATGACTGGAGTTTCCTGAAATTTTGCGAAAACCCTGTTTAAATGCATTCTCATATATATGCGAGTCTCCCATAGAGAGTTTGCCTAAAAATATTTACCTTGATCTTGTAAGCTAGTGCATTCTCTTATATATGAAATGCTCCCTATGGGAGACTCGCATATATAAGAGAATGTACTGACACAGAATGTTTAATGCTGCACCAGCGCAGCTCCTGTCATGAAAGGGTTATTAGTGGAATTAAATCCCCCTTTTTCGAATGAGAACTATTTCACAACAAATTTGATAGGAGCATGCAGAAATTGACAATGCATATCAAATACGTCACTGCGCAGTCAGGACTACGTAATCATGTTCAATCGAAAAGTTGTTTACTCTATATAAATATAATCAATAGAAGTTGTTTACTCTATATAAATATAATCAATAGGAAGTTATTTGGGCACTGTTCTGTGTTATCTCATGGAACATAAATAGGATTTTTCAAAACATGTTATGCCGATAAAAAGTGCTTTTTGTGCAGTTTCTTTTGAATTTTTTTTATGGACTGAATTACTATGGATATAAACGTACCCTGCTTCTTTTATTATTTGTCTGTAAGCTGGTTTGGTTTCTGTTTTCATGCTTGAATCCCTGAATATCCAACTAAACAGAGTACATTTATTTCCTAATTGATGTATTTTCAGCTGCTTCCTGCTCGGATGTATCACCACCAGAAGTCCCTAATTCAGATCGTATATGTGCAGAAACAACAGGAAATATAATGAAATGCAGATATACATGCCAAGCTGATTATGTCCTCTTTCATGATCCTACCTCAAATATCATGGACCTCCAGTGTACTATTGGAACCACTGCAAGTTGGAAGGACACTAACTATGCATGTGTTTACAGTAAGTACTTTTACTTGATTAGCATCTAAACATTTTCCACTCATGGAAATGAATCCTTCTGCATTTGTACAGTATAATGCCCTAAATAATCGACTCCTTAAAGATACGGGCGGCATTGGCGGCGGGTATGCTGTTAAAATATTCAGCTCCAACAAAAACCGCCATAAACAGAAAGAATAGTAAAATATACACAGACCTTGTTCTTATACCAAACAGAAATATGACATAAACAGTATGTTATTGTCAAATGTTTTTCCTTAGTTATGTAAACAAAAGCAAAAAACGTTACAGAACCTGACTTTTGTTTAGATCCGGATATGGTAAACATAAAGAGCGTTATTTATTACTGTTTTCCTGATATGGAAATAATAAAGCGTTTATATCATTTATGTGTGATTAACCAATAGAATTGTGCTGTGTCATGTAAACAGAAGCAAAACTTCTGTAACACGAGCAGGTTCTTGTTTACATACACCATCGTACGTCTTGACGACATTATATTATTTATGTGCTCATTATGTTTGGCATATGAACAAAACTATATATATTTTAATATTCCTTCTGTTGATGGCGATTTTAACAAATATAAATATTTCTGAAACGAACGCCGCCTGTGCCTTTAATCACTGAGAACTTTCCGATTAAGGGCAACAAGCCATATTTCCGACTAAATCCTGAAAAGTTACCCATAATTCTGCTGTGGTTAAGGAGTCGATTATTTAGGGCATTACTGTATCATCTCTTCACCTGTCTGTCATCAGCTCATATTTCGTGAACACTCCTCCAGGTGAATAATAGACCATTCCAATGTGTACTGTTATTAGTGAATGGGAAAATCCATTTAGAAAAGAATGGTTTATATAGTGTAGTAGAGAAGTGTAATGAAGATGCTACGACAAAACTGAAGAGAGATGGAGGCAAGCCTTGAAATAGTTAGTCTGCCATATGCAGAATAAGGTCCCCAGAAGGTGAATTTAGTGACGCTATCCCTCACTGTGGGTTAGCTTCATCAAATTCACCCACTGGGAACCTCATTCCACTTAGGCCTTAACTGTTATGGGAGACATATAGGATCTATAATTTAAGTTCCCGAGTTGAAGTTGGTTTTTGTTCACCCATTAAGTCACCTCGATTATTCATTTTATCTTCTGCAAATTAGGGGATATAGAAACTTCCTAGAAGGGAAAAAGTAACTAAAAACAATGTTAATTTGAGACTATAGATACTTCCCAGAAGATGACGCCTAAGCAGAATGTGGTCCCCTGATGGCAGGCCTTAAATTCCGACGCGAATCATCGAATGATTCGCATTTTGATTCCCGTGACCGACGGTGGCGCGAATCAAAACTGATTTGCGCGATAGTTTTGCGATGATTCGCGCTTAAAATGTATAAGTTATTAAGCGGTAACAAAATGCCATATGCAGTGGGTTTCTAACGAATGACTGACAACAATGAAATAACGTATATTTGCGCTCGTGTGCGCGGTTCCGGAGAGCAATTCCCGTTTTACAATTACCCATTACTCCGGATGTATTAATAGAGTACACACCGGAACGGAGATACTTCAACTTCCATTATGGGAAACATTTGAGTTAAATACTCCACTCTTTAAAACATAAAAACTGTGCAGAAGTGGCCGGCGGAAGTTAAGCAGTCGTATTCATTCGAATCAAAAGATGGCCAATATATCAAAGCCGTGTGTAATATTTGTTCAAAAAACATTTCAAAAATATTAAACAATGAAAATTAGTCACTGACGTCAAGCAGTATGCCGATGGAACCAACCATCTCCTACTACCAAACTTGCAAAGATACCTGCAATCGCAAGGACACAGGAAATGTTATGAACTTGAACATAATAAACCGTTTGAGTCTGAGTCCCAGTCGCTGTCTGCAGTTCAACAGCCAACTATCACCAATGCTTTTCGGGTGAATGAAAAGGATGCCATCAACAGGATAGAGAAACTGATGAAAATTTCCTGGTATGTGGCAGAAAACGAACAGCCATATAATGACTTTGAAGGTCTGTGTCATCTATCTTCTGAACTGGGAGTTGTTATGCCAAAATATTACAGCATGCCATGTTTTTGTTCATGTATTGGCAAGTAAAATTCTGGAAAACATTCGCGACCATATTCAAAAAAGTTAATCCAATTTGAATCAGACTCCAAAGTCTGCAATGCAGAATTCAGATGTAAATCATGTGTAAATTTCCATATTTGATGATCTAATTTTGGTGCATGCTGAAAGTTAGTCTCATCGGGAAATCTTGAATAAAATCTAAACATTCTTTAATCGAAGCCATGATGATAAATTTTCCTAATTGCAGGAGAGGTTCAATTTCAAATGTTTGAAATATCAGAAATTTCTGTTGAAAATTTTAGCAAATTCATCTCCCAGAAAAAGTCCAAATAAGGCATCAAGAGGCCCCAGAGTTGCTCTCAGTGCATTATATTTTCAAAATTTTCCGTTTTGGGAAGGGGACACCCCCTCCCATACCCTCCCCCACCTCAGGACTGCGGCCTTTGGGATATGTCTTCGGCATATCGTACTAGGATTATGATTCGGATATCATTAAAGATGGGAATCAATTTTGATTCTCCTGAATGAAATGGATTTTAAGGCCTGGATGGTGAATTTAGTGATGCTAGCCCGCTTTGCAGGGTAGCATCATTAAATTCACCCTCTGGGGACCTCATTCTGCAAATGTCACACACTAAAATCAGGCTTGGATACCACTGGCCTTTTTAGCTTCTAAATCTTACATCATATAAACACACCAAAAGTATATTGATAAGAGCAGCTGAACAAAAAACTCATGCCATTCATTTTTGCCTGGGTGATGATGGGAAGATTGCCATTAGGTCACATTACCGCCCGGATTCTGTGTGTACACTGTATTTGTATTGTTCACCATTATTTTTTAAATACTTGATGTACGGGTACATGCATTATCCAATAAATTATTCATTCATTCACTGGCTCAGACTTTATACAGACGCTCTAATAATGGTTTCACCGATGTCAAAGAACGGATGCAATGCAACATGTTGAAACTAAATGACAATAAATCTGAATACATTGAGATCGGTTCTAAATATCTTCTCAGTCTATAGTAATGCCCTAAATAATCTACTCCTTAACCACAGCAGAATTATGGGTAATTTTTCAGGATTTAGTCCGAAATATGGCTTATTGCCATTCATCGGAAAGCACTCAGTGAAAGCTTTCCGATGAATGGCAACAAGCCATATTTCCGCATAAATTCTGAAAAATTACCCATAATTCTGATGTGACTGAGAACTTTCCGATAAATGGCAACAAGCCAATAAATGGCACAAGCCATATTTCCGACTAAATCCTGAAATATTACCCATAATTCTTTTGTGGTTAAGGAGTCGATTATTTAGGGCATTACTGTACTTCATGACAATGGATGCAGTGATTCAGATGGATATTTCAAAATTCAGCTCGGGAATAGTCATGTGATATCCTGCTCCTCTTTACGTAACCTGGGAGCGTACTTTGACAGTACTATGGAAATGGGACGCTATGATCTCGAATGTCTTACTCTCGAGCTACATGAAGTTTCGAGTTGACACTCCTTAACCACAACAGAATTATGGGTAACTTTTCAGGATTTAGTCGGAAATATGACTTGTTGCCATTCATCGGCCATTCATTCTCACTGAGAGCTTTCCGATGAATGGCAACAAGCCATATTTCAGACTAAATCCTGAAAAATTACCCATAATTCTGCTGTGGTTAAGGAGTCGGAGGCGAGTGAAATGTCATTCAAGCCAAAGTGCGATGAAACATTCCATTCTATCTCTGGTTGTTTCTATAGTTGACACTTTTAATCCCTTGTTAACACATCTTAAAAAGGAAAGCGTTAGGAGGATTGACCTTTTACTGAAAAGCTGTGCTCGTCTTATTTCTAATGTGCCAAGATGCAACAGAATTTCACATGTCATGAAAGAACTGCACATGTTGAAGTTTGAGTACCGTGTCAGATACAGATGTGCCTTCACCCTTTCAGTGCCAAGTCCGATTTTTGTATCAACCCATATACCCTTTGCCAATGCATTCTCTTATATATGCGAGTCGACCATAGGTCGCCTCGCATATATAAGAGAATGCATTGGCCTAACAAATTTTCATCATTTGTTATTATTTTTTTACAATTTTAATAATTTTTTCTTATATTCTTTAACTCTTTCAGTGCCAGATTTTATCGGATCTGGCACTCTACAGACCATAAATTAGGGCCGATGAGATCGGCCCCTGGCACTGAAAGAGTTAATTGTTTTCTTTCTTTTTTTATAGTTTAGTTTCTCTATATCCCAAAATTGGCAGATGACACATTGCATAATCGAGGTTCCCAATGGGTGTACATCAAAATATTCACCATTTGGGAACTTCAATCTGAGTCTATGTCACCCATAGCAGATGAGGCCATGCAGAATGAGGTTCCCAGAGGGTGAACTTGGTGATGCGAGCCCAATATGCGGGATATTCATCCTCTGGGGCCCTCATTCTGCAAATGACAGGCACACTAAACTCAGGATTGGTTACTCGGAATGGCCAAAGTGGAGTCCATGTGTCCCATATACCCGACAAACTAAATGTGAACTATTG
The DNA here is from genome assembly GCA_032622095.1 of Siphonodentalium dalli. Taxonomy (NCBI): domain Eukaryota; kingdom Metazoa; phylum Mollusca; class Scaphopoda; order Gadilida; family Siphonodentaliidae; genus Siphonodentalium; species Siphonodentalium dalli. The sequence continues at coordinate 164,703,729 of CP136063.1, read as the reverse complement.
AAAGTGCTCATTTCAAAATGTCGTAATCTCTATTTGGAACAGCCTACCCTTTGATATGACTCAGACTCAGTAGAATCTTTTAAAATAGCTCTTAAAACTCACATGTTCAAAATTTGGTTATTCGCTATAAGTGCACCATCTGTTATTGAGCTATTTTATTTATCAGTTATAGTCGGAAATTGATATATCTTAACTTAATATTGTTTTAACCAAGTCTTTTAATCTTATAAGATTAATAACTTATAAGACAATTGAAACTGTGCCATTAAAGGGCTATTCTACAAAAAAAGAGAGATGGAATATAATTAATTAATTATTTTTAACATAAACATAAGAGATGAAAAACCCACAAAAGTATCAATGGTGCAGAGTCTAAATTTATCAATATCTTATACCGTTTAACATATACTCAATCATATAAAATTAATTGAACATGTTTATTTCAGCCTATGACAAAACACTTTATATTTTATCCCACTCATATCAATATCTTTAAAATATTTTTTTTATGTTTTAACCAAGTGCATGTATTGTGTCCTTGATTCCTCACATGTCTGTATGTATTTATTTGTTTAGACCCGAATAAATAATATTAAAAAAAGAAAAAAAAAAGAGTCTTTTAATCTACCGGATAATTTTAATTTTTAAGTGTAGGGCCAATATTTTGTCATCTTATGAGTTATCTGTCATATAATGGTCAAGATTGTGTTGTCTTTTGTGTAAATATGTGCAATGTTATCCTGTTTGTGTTGATTTTTATGTAAATGCACATTGAAACCAATTGCTGTAGAATGTGTTTCTTAAATGAATATATAATAATAGTTGAAAATAACTCTTCTTCGACAGCTCGGATTCAAAAGTAACTGATGTCTGTACTACAGAGATATAATTTACATGATATTTATGTTGAATTCTGTACTGACATATATAGTGAAAATTATAGCTTTCACCAGGCAAGATGCATTCTTATGATTGGTCAATTAATTTTTTCAGGACCACCAATTGATGAAACAGATAATACTGCAAAGTACACATACTCCATAGAGAATGTCTACGAAACAGAGGACAACTCAAACATTTCAGACATATGTAGAGATGTGTACTTAGCTCAGTTTAGAGAGATGAAGCTATTTAAACAGACCATACATCTCTTATGTAATGCTCCAATCACAATTGATTTATTTCTTACCGGCACACTGGTAGGAAATACAGTAAGTATCATACAATATAGAAATGGAGACATATACACAGAACGGCACGATGTGTTAATGGGTTTGTCGAGACGGCACGAGTGCTTGCGCCTCGAGTTCTATCCTTCCGCGACAGCACGAGTGCCGTATCGACAAACCCATTTACACATCGTGTCATTCTGTGTTTATTACATGCTTCGCGTCCTAGAATCCGTGCATTAAAAATACAGGATTAGAACGTTTATTTAGGCTCATACAGGGCGTGTTTGTAATGTGTGATGTTTCTTTTATTTAAATAGTTCCACTTTCATGGTTGAGGCGAACGTCATGTACGTCATTGTACGTCAACGAGATGCATATGGAATGTACGTTCCATACGGATTTGTAAATATGGAAAAGCAATAACACTGTACTTCTAGGAACAAGCGTGTGATAAATTCTTTTGTCTTACAATTTGATCATTTTTCCTCATGTACACATGGAAATTATTTCCCGATTCTGTATTCTGAACAGGGTTCCCACTGCCATTTATCAAAACAAAATTGCAAAAAACAATTTCATTTGGCAAAAATGTTTGCAAGTAGGTTTTAATTTTTAATATGACCTGCTATGCGGGATAGCGTCACTAAATTCATTTGTTTGTAACAGGCCCAGTGTTTGTCTCTCAAAAAAGAGTATATCACTTTGCAAATAACAGTAAAAAATAATTATAAAATTGTTTATACAAATAATCCTATTTGTCTGTTCCAGTCATGCATACAGCCATTGTAACCAGCCATATTAATGCCATTTTATTCCACACCCATTGGTGTGAGATATGTGTATTTAATGGAATAACAGCCATTGAATACATATTGCAAACCCCAGGCAGATCGAGTTATCTCCCATCGCTCCGCTGAGATACCACTGCCATAATGACATTAATTGGTAAGGATTTCTTACGTGTTTTTAGTTCTTATGTTTTAGGATTAAAATTGTCTATGTCTGGCTCAGTTCATATTGTTATCAATACCGAAAGAATTACCATTATTGCAAACTTTAAAAATTGGTGGTCAAAATAAGATAATTGGTGTCATTAGGTGACTAAATAGTAGTAAATACAGTTCCGCGACGATATGTAAAAATAGATTTATCGTCTGCAAAGTACACTCATTGTGGCAGTGATATATCGCAGCGATAGCGTAGAGGGCGCTGTATGGAGTTTGTACATATTGTTGTATACCACAAGTGAAATACAAGCCGGAACTATTTCAAGTTAACGTTATATTGCGGAGAGCGATGAAGTACATAACATGAATTATCCACTTCTGGTGATTCACAGATAATTGCCCATTTTTCATCAGGCTTAAATCACAATAAAGGTACAGTAATGCCCTAAATAATTGACTCCATAACCACAGCAGAATTATGAGCTTTCCGATGAATGGCAGCAAGCCATATTTCCTACTAAATCCTGAAAAATTACCCATAATTTTGCTGTGGTTAAGGGGTCGATTATTTAGGGCATTACTGTATGGAAAGGTGTAATTTCTTAATCAAGTGACAAGACTTTACTCCTTTGTGGTTTCATTCCATTATCACTTTTGTTCAACTCGATATATATGAATTATTTCCGTGCATGTTTCTTCATATATTTGTTTTAGTTTTGGTTATCTCGATAGTTATTATGGTTTTTCAATTTGGCCAAAGTTTCAGGCAAAAAATTCAGAAATGGCCAATATTTTTACCATTTATGAACTGTTTTTGCATATTTTCTAGCCAGCATGAACCCAGATTGAGATGTTTTGGTCAAGTGTTCATTCTTGTGTTATGTTTTATTGTAAATTTAGCAAAATGTTTTATAAAAATGTTTTTCTGCATTTTCTGTACAATTGTAGAATCCAGATCAGGTATGCAACTTTAACTGACCCAAACAAACCCTGTGCACCTTTATCCTCACCATGTTGCAACTTTCAAGGCGCACGTCTCCTACACGTCAACTAATTCTCTCCAGACCTATTAACCCTATGATTAATGAATGGATCTGCATTTGATTCTGCAAGTAAAGATTGGAATGGTTCATTTGTGGGGATAATCAGCTAAAATGAGCAGCTGCTAGACAAAGTACAACTTTAACCCTTTCTTTACTAAATAGATTCTCCCACTCAATTATAAAAGTATATATTGGAATGGTCTTATTCATCTGCAGGGGTGTACAGGAAAATGAGTAGACAACAGACAAATGAAAAGATAATATAACTGCTGAATTCTAAATACTACTAATTGGCTGGAAATGTTAAGATTTTTGTAGGTTCAACCTTATCAGAACATTTCCTAAGGGAATACTACTCATCAATGATTATTGGGATTCTCCACAAGAAGATGTTGATCTCTAGGAGATGGGGAGGGGGTATCGTCACATTTGTTTTCAATAAGAATGATATTCAATAAAAATTTAGAATTTTTTAATGAGTAGTTAGCATTCAAAAGCATGCAAGCTTGATAAGATTCTGTCAAATATATAAATTGCTAACCATTTTGTATAGACAGGGGTTGGATTAATTATAAAAAGTTGTATAGGATATTGCAGCACTGGGTAGATTTTGTATAGAATTCCCTGTGTTTTTCTTTGTAAATTGGTTAGCAGATATTGGGAATTGCAAATTGCGATGCGATTCTAGTTAAATCGATCCCTGATTGATATATACATGACCCCCCCCCCCCCCACCCTATTTATAGAAGACTTATGGTTTGATCGCCATCAAAATGAAAGACTAGTGTGCTCTGTCTACAGCATGCAAAGATACAGTAATTCCCAAAGTAATTGACCACTTAACCACAGCAGAATTATTGGTAATATTTCAGGATTTAGTCGGAAATATGGCTTGTTGCCATTCATCGGAAAGCTCTCAGTGAGAGGTTTCCAATGAATGGCAACAAACCATATTTCCGACTAAATCCTGAAAAATGACCCATAATTCTGCTGTGGTTAAGTGGTCAATTACTTTGGGCATTACTGTACTCGAAATCATTTGCTCACAGTGAATCCTCCAAGCCTGCAAATAGTGTGTATGTCATTTGCAGAATGAGGTCCCCAGAGGGTGAATTTAGTGACGCTGTCCCACCAGGTGGGTTTGTGTCACCAAATTCACCCTCTGGGAGCCTCATTCTTCTTAAACCTCAACTGCTATGGGAGACCTAGGATTTTATTGAATTTCCAAGATTAAAGTTGGTGATGTTCTTCCATTAGTCATGCATTTTATCTTCTGCAAACTAGGGGATATTAAAAGTAACGAGAAATAATGTTAATTTGAGAATATAGATACTTCCCAGAAGATGAGGCCCAAGCAGAATGAGGTGCCCAGAGGGAGAAATTGGTGATGTTAGCCCACTGTGTGTGATAGCATCACAATAATTGTCTGGGGACCTCATTCTACAAATGACCCACACTATTTGCAGGCTTGGAATCCTGCATTGGTCATGCGGAGAGCAGTAGCATCTATTTTTAGTATATGTCATCTAGTTGGGGAATTCCCCAAATAAAAATAACAGGTGTGACAACTTAACTAAACTAATTAAAAAGCCACCCTGAATACATACAACGTAAGTTTTTCGAAGTATATATGCAAAAACAGTACTTACACTCAAAATAACTAAAATACTGACACAACTTTCATCAAAACCTGCTTTCAATGTTGACTGTTTATAAATGGATGCTACTTCAGACTTTTGACCTTTGCTGATGGGTTGGCTATATCTTAGGAAACAAACGGGAATTCTGCTGAACGCCATATTGTTCGGCAGCCACTGATTTGGCTTATCAAGAGAAGTTGTTGTTAGTTTTTCATCATAAAACACAGTTGCTAAATATAATAAGCATTCTTCTCACAGCCATTTATTTGAAAATTTGAAAGTTAATTGGAAGTTTGCAGGGTTAATAGGTCTGATCACTCTTCTGTGTTTTTGTATGTCATCATTAATGTCACTCCCTATTATGTACAACTAATTTTGTATGTGTCCTTGTCTTAGACTAAAGGTCGTGCTAATAACATACAAGAACTTAGTTTTTAGATCTTTTTATGTTTTGTTTCACTGGCAAGGTGTACCAGATTTGAAAGTGTTTATTCCTTACCACAATCAATATCGCTTACTGTATACACCCATCAGTAAGGCTGAATAGGTCATTGTCGCATGGTTTCGAGCAATAAAACACCCATGATCTCTCAAACTGGCAAAAAGACACCCAGGGTGTCCCAAACAAGCAAAATGACACCCAGGATCTCAAAGTCTCACCAAACAACGGGAATTTTGTTTAGTCGTCTGCTATTAATATTATGATAATTATTTGTTTGTGATCAGAGTGAAATATCACAGAAATTTAAATGGGCTTTGAGTCTGACTGGCAGCGCAGTTCCGCATCCTTGATAGTTGGACCAATATTAATAGCAGCCGACTAAACAAAATTCCCGCTGTTTGGTGAGACTTTGAGATCCTGGGTGTCATTTTGCTTGTTTGGGACACCCTGGGTGTCTTTTTGCCCGTTTGAGAGATCCTGGGTGTCTTTTTGCTCGAAACCATGCGACAATGACCTATTCAGCATCAGTAAGCCCCGGAGAGATGGAGGCGGTGTGCAAATGTTTTCACACAGAAACTTGGGACTGTGCTGTAACCTTCGAGGACGTCAACATGCAAAATCTCAGTTTGCATTCATAGCACTATTCTAATGTAATGTTTTTTATGAACCCGGCCCATTGGATAACAAAGTGAATTTAGAAACAATGGTTTCCGGATGGACTCTGTTTTAATTTATATGATATTAAAGTTTTAACAAGATTTTTTCCAAACACAAACAGAGTCAAAAATGTAAAATATAGAAATACAAAAGTTTAAATACATAACGGTGGACGACAAAACCGCATAACGGTGGACGACAAAACCGAAAAATGAGATAGTGTGCGATACAAGCGCGACACCAACTCCTATCACAGAATGCAATGAACAAAAATTTGCCCCCAAAAAGGAAAAGTTGACATTATTAAATATGATAGATGCTGGTGAGGTGCAGGGTGTATATAGTGAGCGATGCAGGCGCGTCACCAACCCCCTGATAAGTCCCTGGATCAACGGATGAGGGGAAAGGCAATATCGGAGGTTGGATGGGGAGGTGGTGGGTAATGAGAATAACAGGCTCTTTTCTGCTGTTGAGCGATGTTTTGGTGGAATTGTCAGCCTGGTATTCGCAGAAAAGAGGCCGTATCCATACGCCTGTCTCGCTCCTCAAGTAATGTAGTCCGACTCGCAAAATAGTTCCTTTTCAAAACGCGAAATCTAATGTGTTATAATTATCGTACTGACGTTTTATTTCCTAAACTATTTGCTATCGTGCTCAAGCGACTGAAATTATGTTATGTCCATTAATATAACTCAAAACTAAGAAACAAATATTCCTATTCCATTACTGTTAAAAATAGACGGGACGGATTCATAAAAGACTAATGTCGGCGATTTGCCCTCATTACTCGCATATATGAATCATGATGTCTATTATTTTATTGGATGAGAAAAATAATGTTGTTTGGGTTTTTATATAAAATAGATATTTAAAATAAGACGTAAACATCATCTTCTATATTGAGATACAGCATTTTGTGAAACACAATGTGTCAGGTACGTGTAGTATTAAGGAGTTTTCCATGGAAACTAGCTGGAGTAATGCTAGTTTTGCAATTAGACTGTTATTGTGACAGCTCTTATAAAAACACATTTGTGAGATGCAGCTAAATAGATACCACCCTCTAAATCCTAAAAAATGAGGGTGGGCTTATCTATGAGGACCATCCCATGATTGTTTTGGGGGCGAAAACTTTTTTGTGAAAGTTATGGTCCTTGTCGACTTATAATTTGATGGTTATTTTGGTTTCCGGATGATAACTTTACTTTTAGTTATCTTAATATATGGGAATACTATTAATTGGCTGGAAATGTACAGATTGTAGGTTCAACCTTATTATCAGAACATTTCCTAAGGGATAACTTACTCATTAATGAGTATTTAGTATAGAAAGGGTTCTTTCAATTATTGGGATTCTCCATGAAATGATGTTGATCTATGGGAGATGGGGGGGGGGGGGGGGGGTATCATCACATTTGATTTCAATAAGCATTTTATTCAATAAAAATTTAGAAATTTTGCAAGCTTTGATAAGATTTTGTCAAATATATAAATTGCTAACCATTTTATATAGACAGGGGTCGATTTAATTAAAAACAATTTGTATAGGATTTTGCAGCACTGCGTAGATTTTGTATAGAATTCCCTATCTTTTTCATTGTAAATTGGTAGAAGACATTGGAAATTGCAAATTGCGATGCGAATACAGTTAAATCGAGCCCTGATAGATATATACATGAACCCCCCTATTTATAGAAGACTTATCGTTTGATCACCATCAAAAAGACTGTGCTCTGTCTACAGCATGCAAAAATACTCGAAATCATTTGCTCGCAGTAAATCCTCCAAGCCTGTAAATAGTGTCTGTCATTTGCAGAATGAGATCCCCAGAGGGTGAATTTAGTGACGCTATCACGCAAGGTGGGCTAGCATCACCAAATTCACCCTCTGGGAACCTCATTCTGATTATGCCTCAACTGTTTTGGGAGACCTAGGATCAGATTTAATTTCCCAGGATAAAGTTGGTGATGGATGTTCATCCATTAGTCATGCATTTTATCTTCTGCAAACTAGGGGATATAGAAACTTCCCATTTGAGAAAAAGTAACAGAAAATAATGTTAATTTGAGACTATAGATACTTCCCAGAAGATGAGGCCCAAGCAGAATGAGGTACCCAGAGGGTGAATTTGGTGATGTTAGCCCGCTGTGCTGGATAGCATCAATAAATTCACCCTCTGGGGACCTCATTCCACAAATGACAGACACTATTTGCAGGCTTGGAATCCTTCATTGGTCACGCGGAGGTCAAAGTTGAGAAGTAGCATCTATTTTTAGTTTATGTCATCTAGTCGGGGAATTCCCCAAAATAAAAATAACAACAATGCGTTGCCGCATGTGTGACAACTTAACTAAACTAATTAAACCGCCACCCTGAATACATACAAAGTAAGTTTTCAAAGTATATATGCAAAAACAGTACTTAATTACACTCAAAATAACTAAAATACTGATACAATTTTCATCAAAACCTGCTTTCAATGTCGACTGTTTATAAATGGGTGCTACTCCAGACCTTTGACCTTTGCTGATGGGTTTGGTATAATTTAGGGAATCAAATGGGAAATCTACGGAATCGGACATGTTGTTCGCCAGCCAGTGGTTTGGTTTATGAAGATAGGTTGTTGTTAGTTTTTTATCATAATATACAGGTGCTAAATATAAAAAGAATTTTTCTCACGACCATTTATTTGGAAATTTGAAAGTTATCTGTAAGTTTGCAGGGTTAATAGGTCTGATCACTCTTCTGTGTTTTTGTATGTCATCATTAATGTCCCTCCCTATTATGTGCAACTAATATTGTACAGTAATGCCCTAAATAATCGACTCCTTAACCACAGCAAAATTATGGTTAACTTTTCAGGATTTAGTCGGAAATATGGCTTGTTGCCATTCATCGGAAAGCTCTCAGTGATAGCTTTTTCCGATGAATGGCAACAAGCAAATATTTCCGACTAAATCCTGAAAAGTTACCCATAATTCTACTGTGATTAAGGAGTTGATTATTTAGGGCATTACTGTATGTGTTCTTATCTTAGACTAAAGGTAGTGCTAATAACATACAAGAACTTAGTCTAAATCTATTATTATTTCATTTCACTGGCAAGGTGTACCTGATTTGAAAGTGTTTATTCCTAGGTACCGCAAACTTGGGACTCTGAGTACCTTCGAGGACGTCAACATGCAAAATCTCAGTTTGCATTCATAGCACTATTCTAATGTCATGTTTATATATGAATCATGATGTATATTATTTCATTGGATGAAAAAAATAATGTTGTTTGGGTTTTTATATACAATAGATATTTAAAATAGGACAAAAACATCATCTTCTATATAATAATACAGCATTTTGTAAAACACAATAGGACAGGTACATGTAGTATTAATGAGTTTGCCATTGAAACTAGCTGGAGTAAAGTTTCCGGGTGACAACTTTAGTTTTAATTAACTTATTGTTTTCAAATTTGGCATATGGATTTCTCATATGATGATGAAGGTTAAGTTTGAATTTGGATTTCGTCCACCTGTTTTTACTGGAATTATGGTCCTTGTTGACTTATAATTTGACGGTTATTTTGGTTTCCGGATGATAACTTTAGTTTTAGTTATCTGATTGTTTTCAAATTTGGTATATGAATTACTCATATAAAAATACAGGTCCAGTTCGAATTTGGGTTCATTTGCCTGTTTTTACTGGAAATACATTTTGCGTCCACATCCATCATTCTGTGAATCAGTAAAGTTCGATTAAAGCCCCCACTCCAAATGAAGCCACCATTTCAGGGGACACTGTGGCCAGGCGGTCTTTTATTTATACCAGCGTTTGTCCATTGGGCCCCATTCATATAGATGCTATAGTAAGAAATGTTTTGCCTCACCTTTCTACAAAAATAATCTGGAATTCTTTGGCAAGATGTAATCAAAAGTAATCGAAAACTATTACAAAATTGATTGAAAATTCTCTCCAATTTTCAAAGTATTTGATTACAAATACTATTACAATTCTTTGACTCTTAGAGTTCTTGATTAAAAATGCTTCAAAAAATTGTAATCATTTAGAAATACAATTAAAATACAGAATATGATTACCCCATCCCTGGTTATAGTGATCATTTGGTTTGCAAAAAGTCTTCTCATTTTAAGTTTACATTTGCTGGTTGTTACATGCAGACAATACCGAGAAAAATATATTGATGCTGGAAATTTTAAGATGAAATAAAATGCAAGAGCTAGAAGAGACATGCTCAGGTTTCAAGTAGATTAATATCAAGTTTGAATAATTTAACAATTTTCTGGGGAAGTAGGCTACATTGTTACTTCATATTGGTCTTTGGGTGACCACTAGATGGGAGCCATCATATTTTTCCAAATTTCGTTAAAAAACATGGCTTGTAGTCGCCATCTTGGATTTCACATTTGAATCTATCGCACACCCTACAGCGGACATTTATTGGAGAAATGTTTTTAAAATTTACAGGCTTGTTCAGGATCACTTCTAGATTTGAGCTATCGAATTAACAATTTGAACGATATTAAATCAAAAACATGCCTGCTGGCAGCCATCTTGGTTTTTAATCTTTGCATCACTAAATACTTTGGTATGCCCTTCTGCCAACATTTTTCACGCAATTGATCCCAAACTTCATATGGCATTTCAGGCTGACCTCTGGTATTACATGTACTTAAACTTGTAAAATTTCCGCATTTGTTTTCATTCAAATGACTGTAATGTATGACATTATCCCCTCTCCGAGTTGAGCTACAGTATCCAGGGGCGTAGGAAGCTATATTTATTGGGGGGTATCAGGGGTGTAGGAAAGAAGTTTGTATATGAGGGGCCACATTCGATGGCCATCGACCACAGCCGCAGGCTGGAGATGGGGAGAGCTCGAGAGGGGTGTCCCCTCTCGTCGGTGGGGAAATCTTTCTGAATTTAAACCCCTCAGATCGCATTTTGTTGCATCTGTAACAGCATTTACGTTAAATAACCCATTGAGGGAAAATATGATATTTTAGTTTTTCACCTGTTGTACAAAATAGTATGGAGATCATTTTCGTGTGTGTACAAATGGAGCAGTCTTCCATGAAAACATGATATGTAGGTTTATACTTACATAATTATATATTCACATTCTCAGCTTTCCCAGCCTAATCCATAGTAGTAGTGCATGTAATTCAAAGATGGCCTCGATAAAGCAGGCGGATTCGCCATTTAAGCAGTGCCAAAGTACTAGCTGTGATGAAGCGTAGTTTCCATATTTACTCTTCAAATAATTTCGTATTGAATTCATCTTGGAAATCTTGTTGTTGATTTATTTTGTAGCTTTGGACAAATTAGATACCGTTTGTGGGCTAACACAATGATTTCTGAGAGAGTACTGTAACAAGAAGGCTTATAAGGAGCACAGGCCGGTGGATAGCACCATATGGGGAGTTATAATTTATTACCCGATAAAAACCTAAATGTTTGTACTTGTATGATGATAATACAAACCAGTGAGACAATAACACATGACAGTCAAGGCACCTAATCTTTATAATGGTACCCCCAATCGCTAATTGCCCATATAGAGTATACTATATATTTTATGTCAAACTGTGCGGGCGGCGAATGTGACTGGTTAGGTTGAATAAATAAGAAATACAGTTACAGTGTTGACCATTTTCTGGAAATTTTGGGGGGGGGGGGGGATATTTACCCCACGGTTCCTACGCCCCTGACAGTATCATTGACACTTTCATTATAATACCAGTTAAAACTGACCAAAATATGAATGAGACGATCTGTTTGATTCATACATGTACCAAAAGTCAATAGCAATATGCCGATAAAAATCTGGCTGCAACGGGAGTTCAGGGGTTTACAGAATACTGGTGAAAAAGTGGGTCAATTGCACACAGTGTGTTACCGGTACAGGTATAACCCTTTGAAATAAAAGCGCCAAAACTAAAACGTAATGGTTGGTGTGCATTGAAATAGCGACGTTATATACATGTACACAGTGTAATATGTACATGTCGCGGTGACATCAAAGAATGTCGGAGTGCTGAGTACGGATATTTTTGTACACTAGATTTCCGTGGACGAAACTATTCATGCTCGGAAATCCCTTGCTATGGTATGATTACATAATTTGATAAAAGAATGTCAAACTGCTGAGTCGGGAGATTTTTGTGCACAGGATTTCCATGGATGAAACTACTGATGCTCTGAGATCCTGTGCATTGGGACTATATAATTAATGGGTCCCTCTGCGGAGTTCATATTCTGCGATTCATTTTGATTTTACGATTTTACAACGATGCACGTGTTCACATTTCCCGCCGAAATTCAATTATATTTTATAACACATTGGCTAAAACTCTTCTGTAGCAGTGTCGTCACTATAGTTATTGGACTAATGCAGACTATTGAACAAGCTACACTTTCCGATTTCGTTTGAAAGATTTCGCTACCATTTACATTACGCCGCTATAAATATCCCCTGTAGATAAACCCTGATAAAACCTTACATGCGTAATTACACGATTAATGATCTGGATACCATCAACACAATTAATGCACCCACGGAAATGATCGACTTGCCAGTCACTTGCATAACATACTTAGCTTTGGATTGCTTTGTGATTATCTCAGGTGCAAGGAAATGGCTACTTTTCAGTGACAAATAACAACATTTTCACCCAACGAGATGAACCATGGTCTTCCCGTCGAGTTATATGTTTCCCCAATACGGGCTCATTAAAATCCCCCTGGCGGAAACCCTGGTTCATTGCTTCAATAGTCATGAACAAATTCTCATTTCTTATCAAAATGGCCATGAATCGATCTGAATGGCACATTGAGATGTCCCTCATTTCATGTCACGGTATGAACCCACAGCAACCTCTTCTTGCCAGACTGCAAAGATGGTAATTGCGACCTAACCACCTCGGCCACAGGGACATCCTTAAAAAGGAATCCCTTTCACTAAGAAAAGAGCTGTGTATCAGTCTGAACATGGGTTCAAAGGTTGACAAAGAATGGATCTTCCATTATATTGGAACAACACAAAGCACCAGGTTTGGGGCGATTGCATGCCAATGTAATCGATTATGATTAAAATTACTTTTGATTTATATGATTACGATTACTGATTACATTTTTTTAAATCCCATTTAGTAAAAGTAATCAAAATGTAATCATGATTACAAGTACTTTTTAAAGTAATCGATTATGATTACTTGTAAAAAAAAAATCATGATTACTGATTACAGGCAATTACTCCAAATCATGTAATCGATTACTTTGAATACGATTACCACAACCCTGCAAAGCACTCCTCCAAAATTGTATCTGTGACCATACAATTACTGGTACAGGCATATACTTACCAGGGGACCAGCATAGAGGTTTCAAATTGGGAGGTTGTTGCTCCCTGCTCCCTGCTTGGTTATTATGGAGAAATGGACTGTTGATATCAGGGAGAAGTAACAATGGCTGAAGTTCAATTTACACCCCCAACATTACCCTTCTATGATTTACTGAGCATAATACAACATACGAGCTCTTTATAAAACCAGTATAGTGAGCAAGAACACTATTATAATCAATAAATACTGGTAAATATAATTTAAATATGCTCTAGACTCTAGATACATCCCAGAAGATGAGGCCTAAGCAGAATGAGGTCCCCAGAGGGTGAATTTAGTGATGCTAGCCAGCTGTGCATAGTAGTGTCACTAAATTGGCCCTCAGGGGACCTCATTCTGCAAACAGACACACTATTTCAAGGCTGGTATTAGTGTTTTATATTAGTGGAAAGGGTATTCAAATTCATGTTAATACTCACCTATATGTTACTTCATTTCTTTCAAGATGACGATGAAAGCTACAGTCCAACCAAAGCCCAGAAACACACCAAACGCTGATATGCTGATCTGCATAAGGTCTGTCCATGAAATCATGACAAGCATCCCATCGTACCAGAATAACTTAAATAAAGTTACCGGAACAAATGCATGTGCAACTATAGACAGGACTGTTCCGAATACCAATAAGCAAGAAGGTTACACTTGTACAACAGGAAGGAAACTTGCCCTCACAAATAAGTGTTGTAAGTAACAAATTTTTCTTCATAAGACCTACATTAAATGCTCTAAATAATCGACTCCTTAACCACAGCAGAATTATGGGTAACTTTTCAGGATTTAGTCGGAAATGTGGCTTGTTGCCATTCAGCGGAATGCTCTCGGCGAGAGCTTTCCGATGAATGGCAACAAGCCACATTTTCGACTAAATCCTGAAAAGTTACGCATAATTCTGCTGTGGTTAAGAAGTCGATTAATTAGAGCATTACTGTACAAAATGTTCAATATTTCTGCTAGACCAAGTCTTCTCGGTCCACAACAGCTTGGGTATCTGTCAGGATGATGCTGTTTGGACCGAGTTCTGCCCATTTCAAAAGACGTACTACATGTACACGTGGAGCCTGGGCATTCACGTAAACCCTGAATGTGATTAATCATCTGACATGTCCACCATTAATCTTCAAAATGATATATCATTTACCATGATAGAAAAAAGGTACAGTGATGATACAATTGTTTAATGTATTGTTTACATGATATTACATAGTGCCACAAATAAAAATTCTCTGGAAAGCAAGGTTTTGTTTTACTTACAAATTTCATTGCTTTGACATTTAACAGACCTGATATATGTTTGATATCATCATGCTTGGGAAAGGCTGTCCTCTACAGTAATGCCCTAAATAATCGACTCCTTAACCACAGCAGAATTATGGGTAATGTTTCAGGATTTAGTCGGAAATATGGCTTGTTACCATACATCGGAAAGCTCTCAGCTCTCAGTAATTCTGCTGTGGTTAAGGAGTCGATTATTTAGGGCATTACTGTATGTTCATATACCTGACCTGACCTGACCTATGTGTAGAAAATATTTCAGCATTCTGCTGTAAAAGCACAGTTCTTCATGGTGGTCCAATTTTCGTCGTTTTCATGATTGTGCTTTACTTGTATTTAAGATCCCCTCGAAACAAGTTTGTCAGCACAATTTGACTGACTTTAAAGTACTCCATACGTTTGCCAATTTTGGACACTATTAAATGCTGATTTAACTACATGGCCCCTCTGATTATTGGCCAGGCCACCCACAAACATTCCAATTCGGGTTAATAAATAGTTTAATTCCATTGTACTCTGTTTGACAGGATTCTACTGGGTTACAGACACCTGTGTTATGTGATATGCCATTATAACAAAGGGGATGTGCACAGGGTTCCCGCGGGTACTTGAATATACTTGAACGTACTTGAATTTGAAAATTATTTTTCTAGAGCCTTGAATACCCTCGAATTCCACTCCACCCACCAGCATGTACTTGAATAGCGCCCCTGGCTCTAAATATATACTTGAATTTCCCTGTCCCTGCTCGGAGAAGTAACTTTATTTGGTGATTATCGGATTCCGGGAAATTAAATTTGTTCTGTCGGGGAATCCCCCACTGCATGGGAAATCCGTAATTATAAATAGCAACCGGAATTGCTAATGCGATTCGTAACGGCCCATATGATTGGCGGCCTGTTTCAGGTTCGATACTGATGATTATGATTGGCCGATTGCATCGTCTGTTCAGAATGTAAAAAAACGAAAACAAACAGGCGATAAATAAATTCAATACAATGTCAAAACGCGGACAATGTAGGTTCCATGTCAGTTATATTAATTGCACTGGAACTTGAACTTGTGGCACTGGAAGTAGACGTCGAAGTTGCAGATTGTAGTAGAGAATGACTATTACTATTAGTTGTCATGGTGGCTGTTGAACCTGTGTTGAAAAAAGGTTGTCGTGCTTGCAAGTTGTATTGACAATGTCAGTGTTCGATTGACGTCATTGGTGGCCTTCGTGTGTTTGCTGCTATTAATGTGCGATCGTAACGCATGCTCACCCATGTTTCCAACGTTGATTTCCCTCATGCATTTCGCGGCATGAACATTTGAGGGAATGTACTGTACTCTGCTTGTGTTTTCCATCGAGATATACTACATGAATCATGGACTGGAGAAAATAATTCAGCTCTCGATGGACGGGCCGAATGTTAACTGGAAGTTGTGGGAATTTAGGGTAATTGCTGTTTTTCTCTACTCATAAAATTCTGATTGCATCTTGTATTCACAAATACTGGCTATTGACTACTGTTACATATATACTAAGTACTATACTGTTTGAGGTAATTGATCAATGGTAACCCAGTGTCCTTGAAAACCCTTGATTTTCGAGTATATACATCCTTGAAAACCCTTGAATTTCGACCCCCTACACTATTTGAAAACCCTTGAATTTGATATCAAAGTAGGTGCAAGAACCATGTGTGCAGTAATGCCCTAGATAATCGACCACAGCAGAATTATGGCCATTCATCGAAAGCTCTCGATGAATGGCAACAAGCCATATTTCGAACCAAATCCTTAAAAATTACCCATAATTCTGTTGGTACACGGACGACATACCGGCTCCCTAGACTGGCAGAAAACCACCACTAAAGACAGGATTTCCGCTATAGGGACAGAGGGTCCCTTTTAGGGTCCCTAATTAAATTTCTCTCCCAAATTCCCACTCCCAACATATTCCCCTACCTGATCTAATGCCCTGCCACTAATAAACTAATGAGGTCCACTGAAGGACGATCAGGAATATATCATGGAATTGGCAATGGTATTACATGTTGTCATGAATGTAGTGAAGTCGGACACAGCAATAAGATGCGAATTTTAACAATCTCCTCTACCGTTGTTGGTGGCTGTAGGAAAAATTGTCAGTATACTTATTTTACCCACGAATTTAACTTTACTTTTGTCGAAAAGTTTACAGAACCTATAAAATATCAATATTTATATACAGTGCCAAATGACAACAGCCTTACATTAGTTAACCCTTCAAATTGTTAAAATTAAACACATATTACTATTCTTTGACTTTCTACTTATATTTCCATAGACATTCTGAACTTGGCTTAAATTATCAACTGATTTACTAAATACTACTACAGTAATGCCCAAAGTAATTGACCACTTAACCACAGCAGAATTATTGGTAATTTTTGAGGATTTAGTCGGAAATATGGCTTGTTGCCATTCATCTGAACGCTCTCGCCGAGAGCTTTCCTATGAATGGCAACAAGCCATATTTCCAACTAAATCTTCAAAAATTACCCATAATTCTGCTGTGGTTAAGTGGTCAATTACTTTGGGCATTACTATATACTATTAGATACTCGAAGTTTGCTGATGGACTGAAATTTCCCCCAGCCGCTATAGGGGTGCCATTCCCATAACCCCTAGTGGAAACCCTGATAAAGAGTCGACTGCTAACAGAATCAGGGATATTTTGGCTATCTAACAGTGATCCGGTCAACAAAAATAATTGGGACAGTAAATCGGCTGAATATTCTCACAAGATAACAATATTTAAACATGCGATGAAAGTATGAAGCATGTATATAGACATGATGTATAAATAAATAATATTTTAATGCATCTGTTACATACACAATTTGACCTGTGTCACATGCACCAAACAGCTTTAACTTCAAGAAATGACAAACAAACCGCCATTGGCCGGGTAAGGGGATAAAAATAGTCATATATAGTGCCGCGGTCATTGTGAACACTAGAAAAGATTATTTTAACCCTTCCATGCATGACTGGAGCTTCCTGAAATTTTGATGCCAATGCATTCTCTTATATATGCGAGTCTGCCATAAGGAGCCTCTCATATATAAGAGAATACATTGGCCTAACAATATTTACCTTGACCTTGTAAGCCAGTGCATGCTCTTATATATTTGACAATGCATTCTCTTATATATGTGCATCTCTCATAGGGCACCTTGCATATATAAGAGAATACATTGGTCTAACAATATTTACCTTGACTTGGTAAGCCAGTGATTCTCTTATATATGTGACAATGCATTCTCTTAAATATGCGAGTCAGCCATAGGGAGCCTCACATATATAAGAGAATACATTGGCCTAATATTTACCTTGACCTTGTAAACCATTGCATACTCTTATATATGCGAGGACCCAAAGGGAGATTCACATATATAAGAGAATGCACTGGCACATGATCCTTAATGCTGCATCAGCGCAGCTCCCATCTTGAATAAGGTTTAATACTCTTGGATTGTGAGTTGGATTTGATTACGAAAGGTGGCCTAGTTCATATACTTTAGTTTGTTTCCACAGTACCCTGTTCGAAAGGATTCTACTGGGATGTAGATGCTTGTAAAGCCTGCGGAATCGGGATGTACAAGGATAGTGAAGGATCACAGAGTTGTTTCTCGTGTACCAATGGAAAAACCACTTACACTACTGGATCATCGAGCATCAACAGCTGTATACGTATGTAACAATCCTCAATTTAGTGTATCAGACATTTGCAGAATGAGGTCCTCAGAGGGTATATTTAGTGATGCTATCCTGCACAGTGGGCTAACATCACTAAATTCACCATCTGGAGACCTCATTCTGCTTAATCCTCAACTACTATGGGAGACCTAGGATCAGATTGAAGTTCCCCAGTTGAACTTGGTAATGTTCACCCATTAATCGCCTCGATTATGCATTTTTTCTTTGGCAAATTAGGGAATATAGAAACTCGACAGAAGGGAAAAAGTAACTAAAACAATGTTAATTTGAGACCACAGATACTTCCCAGGAGATGAAGCCTAAGCAGAATGAGGTCTCCAGAGGGTGAATTTGGTGATGCTAGTCTGCCGTGCGGGATAGCATCACTAACTTCAATCTCTGGGAATCTCATTCTGCAAATGACAGACACACTATTTGCAGGCTTGTCTTCCTTCTACCATTCTTTTGTAGGTACTCTACTATTTCTCAATATCCTCACTTAGCGTCACTAAATTCACCCCCTGGGGACCTGACACTGCAATGTCAGACACACTATTTGCAGGCTTGTCTTCCTTCTACCATTCTTTTGTAGGTACTCTACTATTTCTCAATATCCTCACTTAGCGTCACTAAATTCACCCCCTGGGGACCTGACACTGCAATGTCAGACACACTATTTGCAGGCTTGTCTTCCTTCTACCATTCTTTTGTAGGTACTCTACTATTTCTCAATATCCTCACTTAGCGTCACTAAATTCACCCCCTGGGGACCTGACACTGCAATGTCAGACACACTATTTGCAGGCTTGTCTTCCTTCTACCATTCTTTTGTAGGTACTCTACTATTTCTCAATATCCTCACTTAGCATCACTAAATTCACCCCCTGGGGACCTGACACTGCAATGTCAGACACACTATTTGCAGGCTTGTCTTCCTTCTACCATTCTTTTGTACTTACTCTACTATTTAGCCTCACTAAATTCATCCTCTGGGGCCCTCACACTACAATGTCAGACACACTACATCCAGGCTTGGTATGTAAACACTCACTCTTATCCCTCTCTCTTTACTAAATATTTGTTGATGACTAGTTCCCTTTGGATAAGATGAGATACAATAATTCCCTAAATAATCGACTCCTTAACCACAGCAGAATTATGGGTAATTTTTCAGGATTTAGTCGGAAATATGGCTCTCACTGAGAGCTTTCCGATGAATGGCAACAAGCCATATTTCCAACTAAATCCTGAAAAATTACGTGATCGCTCTTCGTCCAATCATAATACAGTATGACCCTCAGCAACTCTATGTACATAATAAAGATTAATATGTTACATGCTGCCAATTTTGATATCAAATATCCACATCACTTTAAATTGTAGGTTTCACTTTACAGAAAATCATTTAAATATTCCAGATTTTATCTCCTTAGTAAAACTATAGTAAGGCTAAACAAAAAAGGGTTTGGTTCTCGGGCAATTGTTTTCAAATCATTGTGGGAGGTAGGCTTTAATTTGTTCTCCACATAGTATGCATGGAAAATAATACACCTTCCCCTGTAGTAATAACCAGAAAATGAAGAGGGAACTGTTATGGATATAAACTTAGAAATTGTAACAGCAGCAAGTTCTATGTCCACAAGTCATTTTTTACAAATTACACATACAGTAATGCCCTAAATAATCGACTCATTAACCACAGCAGAATTATGGGTAATTTTTCAGGATTTAGTAGGAAATATGGCTTGTTGCCATTCATCGGAAAGCTCTCAGAATTCTGCTGTGGTTAAAGAGTCGATTATTTAGACCATTACTGTATCTGGAAATATAGGGGCACTTCAAAGGATAAGCTTGTTCATTGGCAACTAGTTCATATTCAATGGGCTGTTTATTAATATAAACAACAAATATAACTGAACATTAACAAAACATCCCTTTTTAATTAATGTGACCGGGCCTGAGAACCAAAACCCTTTTTGTTTTTGACCTAACACAATGACATAAATATTTAAGAAAACTTGGTTACTTTCTCTATGGTGACAAGTAATCTTATTAGATTTACAGTAATGCTCTAATTAATCGACTCCTTAACCACAGCAGAATTATGGGTAACTTTTCAGGATTTAGTCGGAAATATGGCTTGTTGCAACAAGCAACAAGCCATATTTCCGATAAATCCTGAAAAGTTACCCATAATTCTGCTGTGGTTTAGGAGTCGATTAATTAGAGCATTTCTGTACCTTATTGAATGTAATGAATTATATTCACAGAAAAATGCAGTGGAGGAAAGACCTCAAGCAATGAGCTACATCCCTGCAATTCATGTCCGATAAGCACATATTATGTGAATACTACAACATGCCAAGGATGTCCAGCAGGTGACGTTACAAAACAGACTGGGTCAATGAGTCAAAATGATTGCACGGGTGAGTTGAACAAACATTCATTACAGTACAGGAAAATTTGTCGGGAATGATTGGCTCATTTCTATTCGGGTTAGGTGACATTAAAAAGCCTGTAAATTGGTCGGACACGGACAATGGCCGACACCAATTGCTGATTTTTGCCTTGTGTCGGATATGGTTTGAAAAGCAACAGAAACAATGTCCGACTCCAAAATTTTGGCACAACATAATTATTTATATTAGATGCCACTAACTAATAATTGTCATAATTGAGATATCTTATTTCAAAGGTTGTTGAGTGTACCAATGAATCACATAAAGTTTATACGAGTCACATAAATCCAAATTCATTTTATTGGGTAGAATTTTTTTTTAGAGTATAGTATAGTGAATATTTATTGGATTTTTATAATAGGCAGTCCTTCCCACGAGGAAAACACAGCGAGAGCACTTATTTGCCTATATTTTAAGTGATAGCTACGTGGTGAAATAATACATAAAATACATCATCATATTAGTTATCAACTATTCACATGAGAATGCAGTTAAAATGTCTGCTTTATTAGTCAAACTAGTCCACATTTTATCATCGATGGCATTGAATGTTTACATTCGTCTGATTCGCTGAAGTAACCTTGACATTGCTGCAATCAGCTGATGTTCGAATGCATCGTGGCAAGACAATTATTACAATGGAAATAAGTAAATTCGGTGGTTTATAATTTTGAGAAATGGTGCGACCACATGCAAATTTAAAACAGCCGCATATGTCTGATGAACTTGTGTTCAAATAAACATAACATATGTTTTACAAGGTCATTTCTTTGATTTGTATATGCCCGTTTGAAGAAAAAAACGGCTGTATTTTGTGATTGGTCTTTTCATCCGTTGATCAGTCCGTCTAGCCATCCGTCCATTCCGATCCGGTCGTAAGCGGACGGACTAACTAATGGGTAGATATGTAGCTATGAGTTATGTGGCTAAAATAATTAAGTGTCTCTAATTTTTATGTGGCTTCTCAAGTAGCCATAAAAGTTTATGTGGCTATCAAGTAGTTGATAGTGATAAAATTTCAGATTATGGAATTATAGCAGAAGAAGCTGATTAAAACTCAAAAACCTGCATACAGCAACTAGGACAGTGGAATAGGAGAAACTAAAATATCCGTCGTGATTGGGTGACTAGCCACAAAACTGTTCAAACACCTCCTATTGACAAATCATGGACGTCTAAATCAATGGACTTTTAGTTTCCCACTTTTGAGTGACTTCAAAATTAAATAGGCTGATTAGGCCAGATAGAACATTTTTGAAGGTTTATATGAACGCTGTTACATGGCTATATCCATGTAACAGAAATTAGTCACATAAATATCCATTTCACAAAATCATAGCCACATAAGTAGTCATTTGTAAACCTGCAATAACTGGAACAAATATTAACCGATTTCAATAATTCGGGTTCGAAAACCAGTATCGTCAGATTTTTCTTACCTCAGTTATGCCCCTTAGTTTGACTATTTCTCACCATTTTTTGTCATAAGCGCAATATCTCGAACAAATATAAACCAATTTCAATAATTTTTTGATTATGAATTGGTTGCCACAATATTTAGGACGAGTTTAAAAACCAGTTTCGTTTGATTTTACTTATCTGAGTTATGCCCCTTAGTTTGTCGATTTCTCGCCTGCGCAATAACTCCAACAAATATTAACCAATTTCAATAATTTTTTATGTGGATTAATTAATTTTATTCCTAACACTGCCAATCTCGAAGTTAGCCACCTTGGAGTTAGCCTTATGGGAGTTAGCCACCGTTTCAGGGACACTGTGGTCGACAATCGTGTATTTAATTTGAATCCATCCGCACACCCTGCAGCCCACATTATTGGTGCAGTGAAAATAATTTCATCTACACAATACAAGACCTTTTCTGTAACTTTTTAGCTTTCCTTCTTTATCATGCTATTCATTGATCAGCAAAAAATAAACTCCTCCCCAAGTTGAGCTACAGTGTCATTGACACTTTCATTTGAAGTATTCCCACATGTGATTGATGGATATATATATATAATGGCTCCATTCTCCCAACCCCTAGTGTTAACCCTGATAAATACCTTGCAGCAAATAAATCAGGCCAATCATATTTTAACAATGTAAGGCTGTGTAAGGCCACACAAAGTCAAATTCCTGTTTCTCATGCAGAAATCCCGAAATCCTATACATATGTGTAACTTATTATTTGTGTTCCAACTTACTGTCGGTGAAAAAAATTATCAGCACGAAATAATTGGACGTTATTTATACAATGTGAGATCAAACACACCCATTTCCCAATTCAAATTTCCAATTCATTACTGTAATAGGTAACTTTGTTCAAACTGTTAAACATGTTATGTATTGCATCTGCGTACTCAGTAAAAAATGTGGCAATGAAACTTTGTTGCACGAGTTTTGATGAAATAAACACATGGAACCTTAGATCCATTGGAACTTAGTACCATGGCTTACACCATCTAAGTTCCATCACTGGTGCTCAACGCTATGAGAGAGTAGATTTTCAATAACAGTAACAATTATGACCAACGCACATGTATTTATCAACTAAATACTAATACAAGTGTGAAACCATCCACTCACCTACGTGTCATTTCTCATTAAAATCCGACAAATAACAGAATGTAAACACTGACATGTCGTGTGTTCGTCGACCGTTGCATGTGACCCATCATGTCATGAATCCCCCTGTGATTTCCCTGTGCATATGTCAAGGTCATCACATGCGTTCACTCTGAGTGTACAATTCATGTAGCCTGATATAATTCAAGTTGATGGTATAATTACAATCTGTGCATGCGTGTAGTTTTTACAACTAACCAATTCCAATTTGTTACACATGCGTACTGTTAACTTCCTTATACAGACATGCGAGTTGCAGAATCATGTTCGGTGACATGTGCCATGCGCAGGGGGTGGTCAGGAAAAAAATTCCGGACACTAGTCGCTTTTTTAGCTCAACTTTACTTTGTAAAGTTTGAGCTATTGCCATGGCTTTGTCGTCCGTCGTGCGTGTGTGCGTAAGGCGTCAACAATAGAGGCTACAGGTCGTACCTTTGATCGGATCATTATGAAATTAGTCATAGCTGTTGACATCAACATTTGTACCGGAATGATTCATTTTGGGGTCATTCGGAAAAAAAACATGGCCCCTTGCCCATCTTAGATTTCAAAATTCAATCCATTAGCACGGGCTACAGGCCGTACTGTTTGTCTGATCGTCATGAAATTTGTCATGGATGTTAATATTGACATGTAGATGGGAACGAGTAATTTTGGGGTCATTTGGCCAAAAAAAATGGCCGCCAGCAGGCATATTCGATTTTACTCTTTCCATGACTAAATCCTTTAGCACGGGCTACAGGTCGTACCTTTGGTCAGATCATCATAAAATTTGTCATGGATGTTAACAATGACATGTAGATGGGAACGAGTCATTTTTGGGTTATTCGGGTAAAAAACATGGCCACCAGCAGCCATCTTGGATTTTACTCTTTGTATGACTAAATCCTTTAGCACGGGCTACAGGTCGTACCTTTAGTCTGATAATCATGAAATTTGTCATGGCTGTTGAAATTGGAATGTAGATGGGAACGAGTCATTTTGGGGTCATTCGGACAAAAAACATGGCCGCCAGTGGCCATCTTTGTTTTCAAAATTCAATCCATTAGCACGGGCCACAGGTCGCATTGTTCATCTGATCATCCTGAAATTTGTCATGGATGTTAATATTGACATGTAGATGGGAACGAGTCATTTTGAGGTCATTCGGCCCAAAAACATGGCCGCCAGCAGCCATCTTGGATTTTACTCTTTGTATGACTAAATCCTTTAGCACGGACTACAGGTCGTACCTTTAGTCTGATCATCATAAAATTTGTCATGGATGTTAACAATGACATGTAGATTGGAACGAGTCATTTTGGGGTCATTCGGCCAAAAAACATGGCCGCCAGCAGCCGTCTTGGATTTTACTCTTTGCATGACTAAATCCTTTAGCACGGGCTACAGGTCGTACCTTTGGTCTGATCATCATAAAATTTGTCATGGATGTTAACAATGACATGTAGATGGGAACAAGTAATTTTTGGGTTATTCGGGCAAAAAACATGGCCGCCAGCAGCCATCTTGGATTTTACTCTTTGTATGACTAAATCCTTTAGCACAGGCTACAGGTCGCACCTTTAGTCTGATCATCATGAAATTTGTCATGGCTGTTGAAATTGGAATGTAGATGTGAACGAGTCATTTTGGGGTCATTCGGACAAAAAACATGGCCGCCAGTGGCCATCTTTGTTTTCAAAATTCAATCCATTAGCACGGGCCACAGGTCGCATTGTTCATCTGATCATCATGAAATTTGTCATGGATGTTAATATTGACATGTAGATGGGAACGAGTCATTTTGGGGTCATTCGGCCCAAAAACATGGCCGCCAGCAGCCATCTTGGATTTTACTCTTTGTATGACTAAATCCTTTAGCACGGACTACAGGTCGTACCTTTAGTCTGATCATCATAAAATTTGTCATGGATGTTAACAATGACATGTAGATTGGAACGAGTCATTTTGGGGTCATTCGGCCAAAAAACATGGCCGCCAGCAGCCGTCTTGGATTTTACTCTTTGCATGACTAAATCCTTTAGCACGGGCTACAGGTCGTACCTTTGGTCTGATCATCATAAAATTTGTCATGGATGTTAACAATAACATGTAGATGGGAACGAGTCATTTTGGGGTCATTAGGGCAAAAAACATGGCTGCCAGCAGCCATCTTGGATTTTACTCTGTGTGTGACTAAATTCTTTACTGCTCATTTTTACACTCCATTTTAATCTCTCTATTCATTGCTCATCACAAAAAAATTACCTTCTTTACAAAGTTGAGCTACAGTGTCATTGACACTTTCATTTATTTTTTCTGCTCTCTGGGTACCCACCACCCCCTAATTTTTATTTTTTTTTATTCTGAGATAGGGACCCACCCCTTTCAAACTGCTTCAAATGACTATTTTACTTAGTTGTCCTGATCTTATCTGATCTATGTTCCGTATCATGATTATAGAAGCATTCCTACTGTTTATTTACCAATAAGGCTGTAAAATATGAAAGCAATTCTCCAACAAATGTGGGCTGTTGGTTGTGCTGATGGATTCACATTTGAAATTCAAGATGCCTGTTGGCAGCCATGTTTTGTAATAACAAACTTCGGGAGAAAAAAGGAGGCTCCCATCTGGAGGTCACCCCAAAGATTGGTGACAATTAGATGAGAAATGTGACCTGTAAGATGTGCTAAAAGATATAGTCATACAAAGAGTAAAATCCAAGATGACCGCTGGCAGCCATGTTTTTACAGAATTCGGGAAAAAATGGTAGGCACCAATCGAGAGGTCACACCGAGGATTCATATGAAGTTTGAAGCACTAGGGTGTTCTAAATTATTAAGGATTTACTGATGCAAAGATTAAAATACAAGATGGCTGCTGGTGTCCATTTTGTTCATCGAAAACCGTTCAAAGTTGACCGCTCCCATCTAGAGGTGGTCTTAGACCCATGTATCGAATATCGTTGAAATCGGTTATTGTTTTGTTTTAACAACTTTATATTTTATTTTATTATGGCTTTTTGAATAGTATATTTTTATTTGAAGAGTTTACATTTATATCAGGTTGAATAAATGATTTTTAATATAACTATTTAAACCTGAGCCTTTCCATGTCAATGAGCATTGATAGGTCCTTGATGAAAACACTTAGCAAGCTGACCTTTTTGGTGTAATCCCTCATTATTAAATTATGGTGAACTCAAACCCTCCTACCAAGAGTTAAGTTCATAACCCATTACATAGCAGAAGCATTCTTAAAACCTTTTGTCGCATTATTTTGAAGAAAAATTCACAGGACCAGGAAAAATTGTGTTAGCCGGGCTGCTGAAAAACCCACCCACCCCCCGCCTAGTGTTTGAAAAAAAATTGCAGACCCCCGCCCCCTGCCATGCGCGGTAATTTGTACGGGACGCACGGAGTCGTGTGATATGTTAGCTCCTCCTACTTCAGCCATTTTACCACCTTTTGTCAACATGTTTTCCGACTGGATTTTTTTATTAAATAATTACGGTATTATACACACTTTCTGGTAGGTGTCAATGTTAATATAAATTGCAATATTGATAACTTTGATGACTATGTTACTTGATTCTCAAAATTACGTTTATTAAAAAAATTATCTAATCGCCCATGCTGAAGCCTGGCAGCGTTCTGACTTGATCCGAACATTAAGTTCATCAAGTCAGGTCTGACTAATGCTGCCCGCATCGGGTTTACTGCCCGCAACGTGGATTATAGGATGACCAGCGTGTTACTGCTGCCTAACAAATTTGAAAAATTGGATATGGCATGGGCTAACATATTTTACTAATACTGGCCCAAGTAGAGAAATGCCCTAAATAATCGACTCCTTAACCACAGCAGAATTATGGGTAATTTTCGTTTCCTGATGATAACTTTAGTAAGTCTGAACTGAATGGAATGAAAATTGGTTTGTGAGTTTATTAGCCCAAAATACCAGTCACGTTCGAATTTGGTTTCCACCCGCCAATTTTCACAAGAGTTATGGCTCTTTTTCGGAATTACCTTTGGCATATAGTTCCACACCTTAACGATGCTCTTGTTCACACTTGAACTATTGTGCTTATATATAATAATTACAGTAATGCCATAAATAATCGACTCCTTAACCACAGCAGAATTATGGGTAATTCTTCAGGATTTAGTCGGAAATAGGGATTGTTGCATGCATTCATCAGATAGCTCTCAGTGAGGGCTTTCCGATGAATGTCAACAAGCCATATTACCGACTAAATCCTGAAAAATTACCCATAATTCTGCTGTGGTTAAGGAGTTTATTACTTAGGGCATTAGGTATATGGTACATGTAATATGTGTCACTATGGAAGTGTGTCCCACAAATAAAATGGGTCTTGTGGGACCCATAAATCGATTTTACTATTTTCAATTTGTAGAATCCTGAAAAAATAGAATAGTAACCCTTCCATGACTGGAACTTCCTGAAATTTTGCGAGAACTCTGTGCCAATGCATTCTCTTATATAGGTGAATCTCACATATATAAGAGAATACATTGGCTTAACACTATTTACCTTGACATAAATCTGTCCATAGACCAAAATACAGATCGAGTTTGATGATTTTTTAAAAGGATTTATGGCCCTTTTTAGAATTAAAATTCATGCATTTTGCGATAACTCAAACATTTTTCATGCGATCGGCACTAAATTTTGTATGTGACATTGACAGCCCAAAAATACAGATCTAGTTCGAATATGGGTTTGATCCAATGACTGAATAGACTCCCATTCAGTTCTAAAAGTATAAATTGGAATAGTCCATTGTTCATTTGTAGGGATTCTTTACAAACATTGCTGTTTACAGACATTGTATCTTTCCAATGATCAGCTTAGAAGAAAATTAACCCACATATTCCATAGGCATACAATATGCTATTCAATATAATGACTCTAATATGTTCAATCTGATCATTCTCATATGTCACCTAGCTCTTATTAAATACGGGCATCATGGTATTATTCCCAAAGGGGTATACTGTTTTGCACCTGCCGTGGCATCCATATGTCCGTCCATTGTCTATTCATGTCATAACTTGCACAGTAGTTCTTAGATCTCAATGAAATTTGGTATGGATGTTCACTGCTATGTAGAGGGTTCAATCGTTTTGTTCAGGTTTTCCATTCTAGAGTTACTCATCTTTGTTTATTTGGAAATTTTGGCTTTTTGGCCCATCCGATGTCTGTTCAGGCCATAACTTGAACAGTAATACTCGGATCTCAATGAAATTTGGTATGGATGTTCTTCACTGTGAGGACATTCAATGACATGTGCAATCGTTTTGTTTAGGTTTTTCATTCTATAGTTATCTTTGTCTATCTGAAAATTCTGATTTTTGGGTCCATCTGTAGTGAGTATATCAGCCATAGGGCAGTCCTCATAATTTGCTATGGCAATCAGCAATGCCATTTGCTGAAGCAAACTGGGCCACGATAAAGGGATGCCATAGTGAATTGCCAAAGCCAAACAATCTGAATTAAGAAGGCTGTAAAGGGGTATTCACCAGATGACAGTCCATCTTCGAAATTGATTACATTCTATTGGTTATATGTATATCAGGTCATTATAAAGATATATCATACACATGGCCTCCATATCTCTGGTGGAGATACGGTAATGCCCTATATAATCGACTCCTTAACCACAGCAGAATTATGGGTAATTTTTCAGGATTTAGTCAGAAATATGGCTTGTCATTCATCGGAAAGCTCTCACTGAGAGCTTTCCGATGTATGACAACAAGCCATATTTCCGACTAAATTCTTAAAAATTACCCTTAATTCTGCTGTGGTTAAGTTGTTGATTACTTAGGGCATTACTGTAACCTTCAACAAACTTTTATTGACATCTGTTCAGGTAATAATGGCCAAATTGATAATTTTTTGCAGCTCCATGCCCACCGGGATCTTATTCTGCTACTGGATACGTACCTTGCACTTTATGTCCACAGAATTACTACAACACGGAGACAGCTGCAACAAAATGCAGCGTGTGTAATATTAATGAATACACACTCACCACTGGATCATTTTCTCAATCGAACTGTACTACTGCTGGTAAGTTTCTTGTTATCAAATCTGTATAAGCTGATTGAAACTTCTGACATTATTGGAAAGAGAGTATGCTAAAAACAGGGTTCTACACATTTTGCAGGAACAATCGTTTCGTTCCCATATACAGTAATGCCCTAAATAATCAACTCCTTAACCACAGCAGAATTGTAGGTAACTTTTCAGGATTTAGTCGGAAATATGGCTTTTTGCCATTCATCGGAAAGCTCTCACTGACAGCTTTCCGATGAATGGCAACAAGCCATATTTCCTACTAAATCCTGAAAAGTTACCCATAATTCTGCTGTGGTTAAGGAGTCGAATATTTAGGGCATTACTGTAAATAGAATTGTATTCAAAGTATTGCTATTGTAGCATTGCATCCATCTGTACGCTGACCAAATTTCTCATTGGGGGGGGGGGGGCTAATCAAATAAGATATTACGGAGAAATGGTCTTTATTGCACACCCAATGGCTTATTTGTGCGAAATACAGCAAAATACAGAAGAATTGAAACATTCAATAAAAAAATGTGTATTGTTCTTGATCAATACAAACCTATTACACCAACAACGTCACTGGCGACGTCAACTTTAACAGAAAATGTCTTTGCTAAATGATGGGGTATAGTCTATACATTAAGCAAATGTTTGTTCAATTAAATACAACAATATCGATCTAAATGTTAATATGTTACAAGCTGCAATCTTCAGAGTGTCCAATAAACATAGAACAACACAGTTGGGTGAACATGTTAACGTTATTGCACTAGTTTGTCGTGCCACGAGGTAAAACTCGAACCTCCGGTTCTCGTTTTACCATCGCGTCACAACAAACTCGTGCAATAATGTTTACCAGTTCACACACTTGTGTCGTTCTATCATTATATGGTAACAACAACAAGAAAAACACTGTTTAATTTTTCATTTCATTCATTTTTTAAATGCCACTTTAAAAAAAATGGGATGTATTATGTTATTGGTCCGTCTGTACGTCCGTTTGCTTTTTCGTTTCTGGATGATAAAGTAAATCTGAACTGAATGGAATGAAATGTGGTTTGTGGGTTTACTAACACAAAATGCAGGTCAAGTTCAAATTCATGTTCCGCTTGCCAATTTTCACCAGACTATAGCTAAATGGCCCTTTTTGTTAGAATTTGCACTCAATTTTCGTTTCCTGATGATAACTTTGGTAAGTCTGAACTGAATGGAATGAAAATTGGTTTGTGAGTTTATTAGCCCAAAATACCAGTCATGTTCGAATTTGGTTTCCACCCGCCAATTTTCACAAGAGTTATGGCTCTTTTTCGGAATTACCTTTGGCATATATTTCCACACCTTAACGATGCTCTTGTTCACACTTGAACTATTGTGCTTATATATAATAATTACAGTAATGCCATAAATAATCGACTCCTTAACCACAGCAGAATTATGGGTAATTCTTCAGGATTTAGTCGGAAATAGGGATTGTTGCATGCATTCATCGGATAGCTCTCGAGGGCTTTCCGATGAATGGCAACAAGCCATATTACCGACTAAATCCTGAAAAATTACCCATAATTCTGCTGTGGTTAAGGAGTTTATTACTTAGGGCATTAGGTATATGGTACATGTAATATGTGTCACTATGGAAGTGTGTCCCACAAATAAAATGGGTCTTGTGGGACCCATAAATCGATTTTACTATTTTCAATTTGTAGAATCCTGAAAAAATAGAATAGTAACCCTTCCATGACTGGAACTTCCTGAAATTTTGCGAGAACTCTGTGCCAATGCATTCTCTTATATAGGTGAATCTCACATATATAAGAGAATACATTGGCTTAACACTATTTACCTTGACATAAATCTGTCCATAGACCAAAATACAGATCGAGTTTGATGATTTTTTAAAAGGATTTATGGCCCTTTTTAGAATTAAAATTCATGCATTTTGCGATAACTCAAACATTTTTCATGCGATCGGCACTAAATTTTGTATGTGACATTGACAGCCCAAAAATACAGATCTAGTTCGAATATGGGTTTGATCCAATGACTGAATAGACTCCCATTCAGTTCTAAAAGTATAAATTGGAATAGTCCATTGTTCATTTGTAGGGATTCTTTACAAACATTGCTGTTTACAGACATTGTATCTTTCCAATGATCAGCTTAGAAGAAAATTAACCCACATATTCCATAGGCATACAATATGCTATTCAATATAATGACTCTAATATGTTCAATCTGATCATTCTCATATGTCACCTAGCTCTTATTAAATACGGGCATCATGGTATTATTCCCAAAGGGGTATACTGTTTTGCACCTGCCGTGGCATCCATATGTCCGTCCATTGTCTATTCATGTCATAACTTGCACAGTAGTTCTTAGATCTCAATGAAATTTGGTATGGATGTTCACTGCTATGTAGAGGGTTCAATCGTTTTGTTCAGGTTTTCCATTCTAGAGTTACTCATCTTTGTTTATTTGGAAATTTTGGCTTTTTGGCCCATCCGATGTCTGTTCAGGCCATAACTTGAACAGTAATACTCGGATCTCAATGAAATTTGGTATGGATGTTCTTCACTGTGAGGACATTTAATGACATGTGCAATCGTTTTGTTTAGGTTTTTCATTCTATAGTTATCTTTGTCTATCTGAAAATTCTGATTTTTGGGTCCATCTGTAGTGAGGCTGGGCCACGATAAAGGGATGCCATAGTGAATTGCCAAAGCCAAACAATCTGAATTAAGAAGGCTGTAAAGGGGTATTCACCAGATGACAGTCCATCTTCGAAATTGATACATTCTATTGGTTATATGTATATCAGGTCATTATAAAGATATATCATACACATGGCCTCCATATCTCTGGTGGAGATACGGTAATGCCCTATATAATCGACTCCTTAACCAGAGCAGAATGATGGGTAACTTTCAGGATTTAGTCAGAAATATGGCTTGTTGCCATTCATTGGAAAGCTCTCAGTGAGAGCTTTCCAATGAATGGCAACAAGCCATATTTCCGACTAAATCCTGAAAAGTTACCCATAATTCTGCTCTGGTCAAGGAGTCGATTATTTAGGGCATTACTGTATATCTGGTGGAGATAAATACACTACCAGTACTTAGATCTACTGCTGTAGTGCCCAATGTATACACTATTTAATTATGTTCCTCAGCATCCATCTCTGTTGTGTATGTTTATTCCCAAACTTTTGAAATGTTATCGTTGTAACTATGAAACATTTAAATGGCAAACCTGGATATAGTCCCATAATATGATGTGTTTGAAGATGATTAACTGTCCGCATATCATATGGTCTTATGATAGTTTTCATTTGATCATTCTCCTATTCTATGTCCAGGTTGATAGTGATCCACTTTTCACTTGCATGGATTTTGTGGTTAAAATTAACCCATTCCAAAGACACATGATATCTGATAGGCAGATATTAAATTATCCCTTCCACTTTGAGCCAGTTTCAGTAATGAATTCTATAAACCATCTATTGAATATTATTATATCATTAAGGAAACGACTTATTTTTAAATTTCCTCAATTGCATTTGGGCTGCAGGATAATAATAACAGTGGTGGTATTTATTGAGAATGACTCCAATGACATGCTTTTTATAGACTATTTTGTGTTGATCAGTTTATTAGTTTGGGTAAGATTAACCCCTTACTATCTGATTTGATAACTTAAATAATTGTCATTGATTATCTTTAGTAAGAGATAAAGAAATATGTAATGATTTTTTTAATGATATAATAGGGGTATCATCTGATATATTTCTTTATGACATTTGTCAGTTTTGTTTAGAGTATATGTATATTAATTCTATATATCAGTATTTCACACATAAACAAATTGTTGACCTATTTTGTCTGATGAATGGCAACAAGCCATATTTCCGACTAAATCCTGAAAAATTACCCATAATCCTGCTGTTGTTAAGGAGTCGACTATTGAGGACTTTATTGTTTATTTTCCTCTTTCCAGTTGTTTTATGTTCACCGAACCCTTGCACACATGGAGACTGCTCTGTCAATGACCATGATTATAAGTGCTCATGTAATCCTGGTAAGTATTTTCTATTTATGATTTCCCCCATGCAACCAATACAAGCACATGTAGAATAGTTGAGGCATCTCTTTGTCTTCAGATAACAGTTTCCACTATTGAGAATTTTAATAAGGAATTTTCATATTGTAGCAGATTGTAGCAGATAATATTTGATGATTAGAGATAGTTAAATAATATAAATAAATGTGCTTTGAAAGTTTTCAATGATATATGAACTTAATTATTAAGTCCATATTCAGGGTTTTCTCTAGTGGAAATTGAAAATAAATGAGTCTTTATGGGGGGGGGGGACTCTAAAGCCTTCTGGTTTGCCCCGTCAGTAGAAAATTTGTGCTTCTGAGAATGATAAGTAACCATTTCCTTGTAACTGAGACCAAAAAAATATGAATATTGAAGCCCCGTTTAGAAAGCAAATTGAAACCGGGTATATCTCTTATTTCTGGAGTTACTAAACTAAAGTATGCATAATTTAATCATCATTGCTTGGTTACTAAACGGACTAGGTTGTTGTAAACAGACATAAAGCTTTTTGTTGACAACTCACTGAATGCCCCAAATCGCAGTGAAACTATCAATTTTCGCTTCTACTTGCAAACGTGCAATGAAATAGTCAAGCAAATGACAAATTGCTGTAAGGAGAAATTTCCTAACTTTACCTGGAAACGTTTTGGCAAGAAAGCTGTGGCTCCAAAGGGGTAAGATACTACCACCAGTTACTTATACCTGACCTAACAAAACTGGTGCAATTGCGACTTTTATTACTTTAATAGGGGATTAATTGCCCATGAAATTGACAGGTTTTTATCATTTCGTTGGTGTACTGGTGCAAGCGCCATAACTCTATCTTATATCTATCATGACATAGATCGCTATAGCGTTATCTTACAGGTAGTGCTCTCAGCCGCACCCATGCATTTCCATGCTAAATCAATACTTAATCGTAATGATATTTCGCCATCACAACCCTTGGGCAATGTGCTATATCTCAGGCCATCTTTAGGGAAATATTTAGGGCATTACTGTATGTTCTTAATTTGGGCTAAATTGGACTTAGGAATGAAAAGTTATAAATGCGCCAATTTACAAACAGACACACTCACACAAATACTTGACTTTTATATAGATAGATTACTCAGCAGCGAACATTATGCAGCAACTGATTACGAGAATGCATTTAATCAAAATTTAAAATGGGACATACATCATAAACAAAGTATGTTTACATACGAGTAAACTTACATTACAAGTTAGTGGATTGTAACGTCAACATGAATGCAAATTATACTTATCTTGATTGCTTTTGGTTTGATACATTTCTGATTTGCGTATTTGAGAAATTTTAAATTGTTTTCTTTGGAAGGTAGTCATGTGCCACTAAGGGAGTGCACGGTGTCCTCATGTTGGCTTTGGTCTTCCATGGTGGTTTCAGTTAATAGCCAGGTTCAACCACATGTACGTGTACCTTGCAACGTGCGTTATTATATGGTATTGTTATGGAGATGCACATGTCGGGAACAGTCAGATGATTTTTCGGTGTCAAACGTGTAAACACGTTTCAGATATCGGCAAATTTCTGGCGTAACTTGTAAATAATAGTCAGGTTGAGAGAACCTGCAATGCGCTCAATTGTTTCAATAAAATTAAAATCTCTTTGCACAGTCAACTCTCTGCATGCATGTACATGGTTTTTTCGCTCCTTCTGTCATGTGACCTCCGTTGGCAATGACAACACATGCTAAAAGTTACACATACGTGTGGCTGAACCTGGCTAACATATGATGAGTGTTTTTACTCGGTATGAAGTCTTACTTGTGGATGTGAATAAGGCTGTCACTGGCAGGCCTGCCATACTAGCTAAACCTTGGAAGTGGTAGCCCAGTGGTTAGAGTGTCGGACTTGTAATGGTGCATGCATTTAATGCACCGGCGTGAGTTTGCGCCCAGTCGGTGGACTATCATCTCCACAACAGTGGCTTGGCCGAATTGAGCGGGGTGTGTGCTATATATAGCCACACGCTGTTTCAAATCCCGTGCCAGGTTGTGACCCTTGGGCAAGGTCACTTGTACTGTGTTCGCTTCATCGTACCAAGACGAGAAATAGGTACCTGGTTGTTGGGTATCCGTAAGCCGCTCTAGTGAAGCGCCTGTAAAATGGCAGCAGGCACAGGACTCGGCATTGCTAAACAGCTGGGGTAATAATTTTAAGCAACACCAGTGATTAAGCACTATATAAATGATATACATTATTATTATTATTGCTATATTTTACATTGTACCTCTTCATCGGCTAGTTCCGGGTCTATTTACAATTGCTCGTGGCCAATATTTCCCTAACAGATTTCCATAAAGAGTTCTAGATTCTGTCAAGCCTGAGTTTAGTGTGCCTGTCATTTGCAGAATGAGGTCCCCAGACGGTGCATTTAGTTATGCTAACCCGCACAGTGGTCTCGCATCACCAAATTCACTCACTTGGAACCTCATTCTGCATGGCCTCATCTGCTATAGGAGACATAGACTCAGATTGAAGTTCCCAAATGGTGAATATGGTGATTGTGTATCGTCGGCCAATTTGGGGATATAAAAAAGAAATAGAATCTATGTGAAGAAGTTTCTATAGAAATTTGATAATAAAAAAACTTTCCAGAGAAAATGAGGCCTAAGCAGAATGAGGTCCCCAGAGGGTGAATTTAGTGATGCTAACCTGCTATGCTATTTTCCTAAAATCACCCAATTAAGTTTCATTGACATATTGTTTACATCACATGATTAACACAGGATTTGGATGCATGCACAAAGGCCTTATAAATGGAATTTTACTTTGTTTTGCATTATCTATGAAAGTAATTATACACAATAACTCTTGATTTCAGGTTATACAGGTAGAAAATGTGACGTAATTATTAACAACTGTGCATCAAGTCCTTGTTACAATGGAGGTACCTGCTCTAACTTGGTCAAAGGTTTTACTTGCACCTGTGTAAATGGTATGTAATACATTGAATAGGACATATAGTATAAGTTGATTGTGGTGGACTGACAGTAATATGGTTTGACATTGATGGCTTGGAGTTTATGTTCAAACTAAGCAATCAGGTTTAACAGTTTATGTTCAACCTAAGCAACCAGGTTTAACATAGGCTTCAAGCCGTCAATGTCACATCATGTTACCATCAATCCACCACAATAATGTATATGTTTTGCCGACAGTCCTGGTCATTCATAGCAATTTCACATTTTCTCCAAAGGATGGTCAGCAGAAAATCTTCCATCGCTCTCGCCATAACATTGTTCAACATAAACGACTTAATGAAAAATGCAGGCCATCAAGAGACAATGAAACGGTTGTCTTGGTTTCCCTTATGTTGACGGCTCTAGACTTAAAGATACTCAATCCGATCAGAGAGGCCCCATATCATCAAGATACAACAACAACATTTCTTCAAAATATGCTTTAGTTATCAGAATCGATTAATTGCAACAAAATAATGCTAACCACTGTCAACTATGGTATCAAATTTCCCAAAACATGTTATTATTCAACATTTTGTTGAACGAAATATTATCACTTTAGTATTCACGAAAATAGAGTTATCCATCTTCATTCGCAATTTTGACCGAGACCATCCATTTGACGGCGTAATTGAAATAACAAACTTCAAAAATTTATATCTGATCACTCTGAGCGTTGATGGGTGGGTTCCTCGAATCGAAGCCAAAGAAATAGTAATTTAGGTGTGTTAATTCGGATTGAGTACCTTTAAACATGGGATATGTTGCGTGGCTCTCAGATCAATCAAAGACGCAGTTTCTTACTGGAGGCGGAACATATATAACTGTTTAATTGTTGAACAGCTGTGTGGCCACATTTGGCAGGCATCTGCTTAGTTTTATTTTCCCAATGACATGAAATAAGAAGACTTATCGACAATTTCTGTAATGCCCTAAATAACCGACTCCTTAACCACAGCAGAATTATGGGTAATTTTTCAGGATTTAGTCAGGAATATGGCTTGTTGCCATCATTGGAAAGCTCTCAATGAGAGCTTTCCGATGAATGGCAACAAGCCATATTTTTGACTAAATCCTGAAAAATTACCCATAATTCTGCTGTGGTTAAGGAGTCGATTATTTAGGGCTTTACTGTTCTTCGTCCAATTCATGACTTAACCCTTTGGCGAGTAGAACAACATATATGTCGCCGTAAGGTTCGCGAGTGGAACGATGTATATTTCATTTAAGGAAGTGTGATTTTCATGTAGACATAACTTCAATTAATCACCTGATTTTTAAATGAATTGTATAGGAGATATTTTGATTGATAAATACATAAATTAAAACAAATTATTGGACCCTTTTGACCCGAACTTGTTAATAATTATTGCTATGATGTTGACAGTAAATACACGCATGATCGGCATCATGTATATGATGTTATAAATACTCTCCAAAGGGTTAAAAATGTTATTGTTCATAATTCATAGCTGTTTTTTTAATTAAAATTGTTTACAACACATACCCTATTGCATAATGATGAATTCAATAGAAGTACCCAATGTCCACAAATTGAACAGGAATGGCCCAACAAGCCTTGAAATTTTGTATCTGACATCTGCAGAATGAGGTTTCCAGAGGGTGAATTTAGTGATGCTACCCCACACAGCAGGCTAGCATAACTAAATTCACCATCTGGGAACCTCATTCTGCTCCTGGGAAGTATCTATGGTCTCAGATTAACATTGTATTTAGTTACTTATTCCCTTTTGTTCAGTTTCTATACTATCCCCTTATATGCTAATTTGCAGAAGATGAAGTGCATATTCGAGGTGAATAAAGGGTAAATAAATACATAGCAGTTGATGCCTAAGCAGGATGAGGTCCCAGATTGTGAATTTGGTGATGCTAGCCTGCTGTGCAGAGTAACTTCACTAAATTCACCCCTGGGGACCTCATTCTGCAAATGTCAGACACGCTATTTCAATCATGTGACCCCCAATGAGTGTATTCTGTAGATTTTTGTCATGAACTAAATATTAAACTTTCATTTGGTGTGTTATATATTTGCAGGTCTCAGTGGAGATAATTGTGAGAATAATACGAATGACTGTACTTCCACTACATGTGATGCGAACAGTGGAATGTGTACAGACAAAATCAATGGAGCGGAATGCCTCTGTCGAGAGGGCTTCAGTGGCGCTACGTAAGAAGATTTTATTCTACCATTTTTGGGAAAGGGTTCTGGGCCTTTTTTTCATTGGGAAAAATGTGACATACAGTAATGCCCTAAATAATTGACTCCTTATCCACATCAGAATTATTGGTAACTTTTCAGGATTTAGTCGGAAATATGGGTTGATGCCATTCATCGGAAAGCTCTCACTGAGAACTTTCCGATGAATGGCAACAAGCCATATTTTCGACTAAATCCTGAAAAGTTACCCATAATTCTGCTGTGGTTAAGGAATCGATTATTTAGGGCATTACTGTAGAGCTGCATAGAGGCCTATAATTTATATGATATACCCTTTTTTTACAAAATGGATTCTCTCATTTAGTTATAAACGTTTACGTTGGAATAGTCTATTAATTTGGAGGGGTTTCCAGGAAAAATGAGCAGACAATACAAATGCAGAAGAAGTCCTGGAGGGAAATGTTCAGAATATTTTAATGTTTAAAAACTTATTATTAGAACATTTCCTGCAGGAACTAGTCGTTGATGAGTATTGAGTATAGAAAAGGGTTAATAAAGAAATTAGGAACATGCACAAGCCTGAGTTTAGTGTGCCTGTCATTTGCAGAATGAGGTCCCCAGAGGGTGAATTTAGAGACGCTATCCCGCATGGGCTAGCATCACCAAATTCACCCTCTGGGAACCTCATTCTGCTTATGCCTCAATTGCTTTGGGAGACATAGACTCAGATTACTTATGTTCTTGGGCAATTACATATTGGAAACTTCATGAGGGAGAGAAGCTTCCCCCCCCCCCCCCCCCATCAAAAAAAAAATTCTAGAAATTAATGGATGTATGTGTAATTTTATGGTAAAAATCCTACAATTTTCCAAGTAATGTAAGAGCTTTCCGATGAATGGCAACAAGCCATATTTCCGACTAAATCCTGAAAAGTTACCCATAATTCTGCTGTGGTTAAGGAGTCGATTATTTAGAGTAATGTATACAATCTACACTCTTATGAATTTTAATTATTATGTCTGAGAATAAGGTGCCTGTCATTTGCAGAATGAGGTCCCCAGAGGGTGAATTTAGTGATGCTATCGCACACAGCTATGGAAGACATCGACTCAGATTGAAGTTCCCAAATGGTGAATATTGTGATGTACACCCATTGGGAACCTCAATTATACAATATGTTGTCGGCCTATTTGGGGATATAGAGAAACTAAACTGAAAAAGAAATAGAATCTGTGAAGAATTTTCTATAGAAATTTGATAAAAAGAAACTTTCCAGAGAAGATGAGGCCTAAGCAGAAAGGCCCTCATTCTGCAAATGACAAGCACCTTATTCTCAGGCCAGGATAAGGGTAATCTCTCAGCTTGATGCATTTATTAGATGTCTTACATGTAGTTTATCCCTTTCAATGCACCTTGGAAATTTGTAAATTTCAGCTTGTAATTTGGGCCAGGATCATCAGATTTGTTTGTACTTTGATAGCCCAGTTTAGGGCGAAATAATACCTACTTCTTGGATTTGGAAAATAACAAAATGTTTATACAAATATTCAGTATTGCCCACTCTCTAAACTGAGCATTGGTCTAGTTTTTAATTATTCAGAGAACCTTTGAAAACCACGATTTAAATGAGGCTTGTTGGACTTATTGTTGTGGGGACAAAATTGTTATCTCTGCAAAAAATCACCTTGGAGTTCTAAATCGGAACTCTAAATCAACATCCAGGTATTAAAGATGCATAATCTGAATTCAAGCTCCCAAATTACTATTTCTTGGCTTCGGGGGTAAAAAAAATTTGACTCGAGTCGAGGAACCTCAAGGAAATCTATTATTTTTCACCACCAGTACTTATTAGTGGCCTGGAAAAAAGTCGACAAGTCGGTGGTCTCTGACCAAATTGCGGACGAAGATGGATAACTCTAAAATCAAGTGTATTTCGTTGAACAAAATGTTGATCAATAACAGGTTTTGGGCAATTTTGTTCTGTAGTTGATGGTGGATAGCGGTTTTATTTTTGGACCATTAATCGATTCTGATAACTGAAGCGGCATTTCAAATTTTTTTATTGTTGTTGAAACTTGATGATATGGAGACCATCGAATCGGATTGAGTACCTTTAAATCTACATATATCCCCCCGATAATTCCGGAGATAACTTATAATATTGCTTTATGAAATCATAAAAACATTAACCATTATATTGTGTTATCACCTGGTGTTATCTATATCTTACATATCGTCAGTTATTTTGTTATCTTTTTTTCAGCTGTGCATCTCAGACTCCACCCTGTAACAGTAACCCATGTGGTGCGCATGGTAGCTGCAGAAACCTCGGAAATGTGCGATATGCTTGCAGTTGTAATTCAGGTTATGAAGGGAAAAATTGTGAAACAATGATTGGTAAGGTTTCGGCATTAAAAATAAATACATATGTTCTCGGGCAATTAACATATTGGAAACTGCATGAGTGAGAGAAGCCCCCTCCCCCCCCCCCCCCCAAAAAAAATCAAGAAATTAATGGATGTATGAGTAATTTTATGGTTAAAATCCTACAGTTTTCCAAGTAATGTATACAATCTATTCTCAATTGCATTTTAATTATTATTTCTCAGGCTTGAGAATAAGATACCTGTCATTTGCAGAATGAGGTCCCCAGAGGGTGAATTTAGTGATGCTATCCCACACAGCTATTGGCGACATAGACTCAGATTGAAGTTACCAAATGGTGAATATTGTGATGTACACCCATTGTGAACCTCAATTATGCAATGTGTCGTCTGCCAATTTGGGGATATAGAGAAACTAAACGAAAATAAAGAAATAGAGTCTATGTGAAGAAGTTTTTATAGAAATTTGATAATAAAGAAACTTTCCAGAGAAGATGAGGCCAAAATTCTGGATTATCCAAATAAATATTTTTTTGATGAGGCCCACTTTTTTCGTGCCTTAGAACATCTTATTCTATTTATGTAATGTTATTTAGCACTGGTTTCTTAAAAATTTTCTGCCTTCTTGATTTACGGTCAATATTTTCATAGTCTTAGCTTTTTATAACCCCACTCTGAAGAGAATGGGGAGTATACTGGATTGACCTTGTCTGGCCATCCGTCCGAACATTTATCCATCCGTTATTCTGTTCGTCCATCCGTCTAGACAGATATCTCAAACACTGGTTGTTGGATCTGAATGAAATTTGGTATGGATGTTCACTACTATGAGGGCAATGAATTGAGTGTTCAATCGTTTTTTTTTTTTCAGTTTTCCATTATAGAGTTATTCATCTTTGTTTATTTGGAAGTGTTCTTTTTTTGTCCGTATCTCCATCACCAGTTGACAGATATCAATGAAATTTGGTATGTATGTTCACTACTACGATGCCAATTGACCATTCTGTCATTTTGTTCATGTTTTCCGTTCTAGAGTTATTTATCTTTGTTTCTATGAAAATTATATGTTGTTTTTTTTCCCGTCTGAGCATATACTTTGTCGGTTCTAATTTGCCACTGTGAGGGTATGCCAGCACTGCTGGTGCAACCTCTTTTTTTTTAGAGAGCTGCCGTATTGTATATGTTTTTATTTTAACATGTCTACCGTATATATGTTTAGAAGTTTTGGGGAATTCGAGGAATCCTGCACTCTTGTAGGTGACCACAACATGTGTTTGTAAACAGATTGATAAGTTGAATTTTGTGTCTGAAAGAACACTTCAGCTTGTTACTTGGGCAAGGATCTTCTGATTCAGTTATTCTTTGGTATGTTGATAACAGTGCTCAGGGGAAATGATGCAGACTTACTAGAGGTATCGTCCATTCATTTTTAGCTATTGCCATGAGTTCGCATCCGTCATCTATGCATGCATTTGTCAATGATTTTCTTTGGCTCACATACAGGCCTCATCCGATAATCACCAAACTTCATATAGATCTTCAGGGTTTACCTCTGGATGGGAGCCATCAATTTTTTATGAAATTCATTAGAAAACATGGCTGCCGGCAGCCCGCATTTATTGGAGTATTGTTTTGAAAATTTGCAAGCATGTTTAGGATCAGCTCCAGATGGGAGCCATCGAATTTGATCGATTTTCGATGAAAAAAAATGGCCGTCGGCAGCCATCTTGGATTTTACTCTTTGGATGACTGATTCCTTTGGCACACCCTACAGACCATCACCAAACTTTATTTGGATCCTCAGGGTGACTTCTAGATGGGAGCCATCGATTTTTTCCAAAATTACTTTTTTGCTTTCCTTCTTTATTCTATTCATTGCTCAGTAAAAAAAACTCCTTCCCAAGTTGAGCTTCAATGTCATTGATACTTTCATTACCAGAGTTACATCCCTTGTTTGACTTGGGAATTTCTTAATTATGTCACTGTAAGAACATTTCAATTTGTACATTGGGCATGGGTCATTGCATTTGGTTGTGCTCAGTTTAGGGGGAAATGATACCCATGCAAAATCACATTGAATTCAGCCGTCTAGATATCCCCACCTAAATTTCTAAAACAAATATTTATAAATTGTTATATTGTACCCTCCCCGAAATCAACTCCCCACTCCTTTATCAAACGGTCATGTTACAATCTGAATATCACATTTAGTTGTTCCTCAGCTCAGTTCAAGCTTGACATATAGGGTTAGAACTCGCTCCAACATTATCCAGCCTAAACTGTGATGGTCATACCACCCCCCCCCCCCCCAAAACAAAAACTCCAAATCAATTTTCTGATCCCAACCCCAACCGCAATCTCTACCCTGACTCCAAACCCTGACTCCGACTATCCCAGAACCACAGAGATGCCTACATCTAAGTCGGATCTGCTTGGAAATTTGCAGCAAAAATATTTTTCTGACACCCAATCCATGATCCCATTCCTGACTCCATCGCCATTACTTTGGCAACTTTATAAATAACAATAGTAGGTGTCCCCATAAAATAATCCTGTTAGACTCCTTAGGATCCCTCTAGATAGCTTGCCTCCAATTTTGATAGGGACAAACAGACATAATTATGTTGAAAATATGTCATCGATTTTTTTCCTTATAGGACTTTTGACTGTTCGCGAAAAAAAATACATTGAATTTGACAATATATTTCAAAATAGTAACTTCTTTACATATTTCTACACATTCCGGCTCATATAATCTTAGCTAATTGAAGTGAGAGCAAAAAACAGGGAGAATAAAATGTAGTGATCAAGTTAGAATCAGAACCTAATTAGCTGGTTAGATCCTGATCTGAACCATGAAATCGGTAAAGTGTGGGAGTGATTTCTTAACTACAGAGTTTCTGACCTAGCAACCAAAATACGGTGATTATTGAGGTCTGTGAGAAACACTGAACTCATCACGCATCCACTACAATCACCTTTCTGTCAACAAGGTACTTTTCTCTGGCATAATTTCCACTAAAAAGCTAGGAAAAATTGGAATAGAGTCATGATAGAAAAGAGCCATAGTCAAAATCAGTTAAATCCAAAACTACAGGAATCATTGAGCCCCAGTGTTATTGAACTTATTATCTTAACATTTCCAATGAGTATTTAGTAAAGAAAGTGTTAATTCTATTCACAATATTTTTGTAGATTATTGTGAGCCTTGTTACTATGACGGGACCTGTAACAAGCACGTCAATGGTTTCACCTGTTCATGTGCCAGTGGGAATTATACTTCAACTAACTGTGAGACTCGTCTAAACAGATGCAGCAGTGGACTCTGCAGCAACGGAGATTGTATTGAAGACTACTACAACCATGATTACTACTGTACATGTAACTCAGGATTTGGTGAGTTTTTATTAAATTTTAGACCCTTGTTTTGTTTCATCATTGTAGTAATGTAATGTAGTCAGTGATATTGCACATTATATGTTTTAAAGCGTAAAGTTTTCCTACTTTCTGTTTCTCATCATCACTTTGTAAACTTTGTAAACAATCACATTTATGTCACCGTTTTCCCACTTATACCACCTCATTCTTGTCTCATTTCATTCTTTTTCAGTCCTCTCGTTACATCATTGTCCCTCAAAAAATACATGGTTTTTAGATGACATCTTCAGTAATAATTAATTACGTTGAATAATATTTGGTATGTGAGCTTATTGGTTAGGGTCACATGTCAAATTTGAATATG
The DNA here is from genome assembly GCA_032622095.1 of Siphonodentalium dalli. NCBI lineage: Eukaryota > Metazoa > Mollusca > Scaphopoda > Gadilida > Siphonodentaliidae > Siphonodentalium > Siphonodentalium dalli. The sequence continues at coordinate 164,658,868 of CP136063.1, read as the reverse complement.
GTTGAGGTCCGGTCTTTTTCACTGGAGTTATGGTCCTTGTCGACTTATCGAGCACTCGTGCCTTTGGCGGTGGCGCCACCACTTACAACGAAGTTTCAACTGCCCAACTCTCATGCTTCACCATGACAACCTCAGCTTGTGTCTCAACTGACCTCTTCCATGTGATATGATTTCCGAACATATTGTCGTTTCCGACTAATGTGGTTGGATTTTGACCATATGGTAACCACTTCTGGTGGTTGGCTGTTATAACAGATATAGAACAAGTCAGAATTAGCACCTGCCTTGAAGTTGTGAGACTTATGCAAAGCTTGGTATTTCTGATGTTAGCCCAATTATTTGAGTAAACAACAGAAAATGAGAAAATATGGATATCTTGAGAGTGGGATACCGATTATTATTTGTCTGATAATTTTTAGGTAATCTACTGCAGCCACACCTGATCACTGGGGGCATGCGGGGCAGTGTCTTTTGACAAACTCGGAGCCAGGTCCAAGTCAGTTTGGTCAAACATTCCATTCTTTAAACTGTATACCACTCAATTTTACAATACATAATAATGTATCCAGTGCCATCTACTGTAGATATACTAGTCTCTGCAGCACAACATGTGTTGCTATCGGTCTACAGTCTTCCATTTATCTGCCTGCTGACATCATGGCTGGCAAACTGAGAATTGTGTCCATATATAATAAAATACCTATTGGCTGCAGAATAGCGAGATCTACAATAATGCCCTAAATAAGTGACTCCTCAACCACAGCAGAATTATGGGTAACTTTTCAGGATTTAGTTTGAAATATGGCTTGTTGCCATTCATCGATTTTGGCAACAAGCCCATAATTCTGCTGTGGTTAAAGAGTCGATTATTTAGGGCATTACTGTATATGTAAAATTTTATTGGTTCATGGGCTGCTATCAGAGGATAATACAGTGAACTCAAAACAGATCATTAACCCTTTCAGCGCCAAGTCAGATTTTTGTATCAACCCATATTTGGCACTGAAAGGGTTAAAACCTTCACTGACGACGCCCATTCAATTACATGTAAAAAGTATGAGATAATTTGTAGTCTGCAGTGAACATGTTAAAACCGAAAAGAGAGGCATTAAATCACTAAATCCCATCTTAATTCCACAGCATGGTGGCCCAGTGAGATTCAATTGGAGTATTACCTAATTTATAATGGTAGATCTATCAATCAACTAATTATAATTCATCTCATTTAACCCTTTACCCAACAAAACGGCCAAAAACGCCCAAATAAAGCTTCAACAGCCTAAAATATCTTGGGTCTGTCTCAATAGAACCATACAAATATGGATATCATTGGAACCGGTTCATTGACCACATTGTGATGGTTACAGTTATGCCCTGTGCCAATGCATTCTCTTATATATGTGAGTCGACCATAGGTCGCCTCGCATATATAAGAGAATGCATTGGCCTAAAAAAAAAATATAATTTTTTCTTACATTTTTTTAACAATTTTTATAATATTTTTCTACATTCTTTGACAATTTTATCATTTTTAATATGTGTTAAGCCAATGCATTCTCTTATATATGCGAGGCGACCTATGGTCGACTCGCATATATAAGAGAATGCATTGGCACAGGGCCGTTCTGTTGGGTAAAGGGTTAAAATTCTTAAAGTGCTTTGGAAAATACTATGGGGCTGAAACTGATTTTCCTGCATCTGTATTAGTACTATCTAGCCACTTGTGAAACTATGCTACAAAAAGTTGTTTAGTTTAATTTACGATTTCTTCTATTTTTTATTTATTAAGATGGAGAAATTAAAATTCCCTATATAATGATAAGATAATTTTGGCTTATTTTGATTTTTATTATATCCCCCGTAACAAAGTTGTGGTGGGGTATACTTGAATCAGCTCGTCCGTCCGTCGTATCGTTCGTCCGTCCGTCAAACATGGACACAAATTTGTCCAGAGTTTTTCTCAGTCGTTTTTTTATCATTCCGTGAAACTTGGCATAGACATTAACCACCATGGGAACCTGTGCACCTGCGATTATTACGTCTGTCGGACATTTTTTGGTGGAGTTATCCCACTTTTTCGACTTAGAAATTTTTCAGAACATGTATAATTCTGTCCGGGCTTTTATTCCTACATTTTTTGGTCAATAGGTTTAGGATTAGTGCTAGGGATTAGGGTTGTGCACCTACAATGGGAATCTGTTAATTAATTGTTTTAACTAAATGAAACATCTTAGTGTTTTAAAAACACGGGGGGGGGGGGTTTGGGAAGAGTGTCCCCCACCCATTGTAGGGGGGTCTGGGGGTACTCCCCCGGGAAATTTTTGAAAATGCAATGCTCTGAGAGTGAATCTGGGGCATTCTGAAGCCTTATATTGTGCTATTCAGGTTGGTAAATTTAGTCACATTTTAGATAACAAATTGTGATTTTTTTGTGATTTTCTGTATGCATGCATATACTTTGGGCATCACTGTATTTTCAAAATTCTTTTATCAACACATTGAGCATAATGAACACAGAAACTTCAGAAAGTAAACCAGGTTAATCTCCACTCCACTGTCACTGTATACATACAATTATCAGAATTTATGTGAGTTTAGTCACATCACAGTTACTGGACATATGTGATAGATTTTATAAATGCAATTAAAACCTGTTTTTTGGGGGACTTTATGTCCAGTAACTGTGGTCACATGTGCTGCAAAATGTTCTTCAGTGTAACTTAATATGTCTGTTATTAAAATTTTGGTTGAAGATAAACAAATTTTTTTTTTTAATTTGGGCGCATTTTCGTTATTTTGGGCACAATGTTTAACGTCGTGGGTTTGGGGTAATCTAAAGGCCTGGATTATGTACATGTTGTATTGAGTGAATATTTGATGAGCCCTCCAAAATTAGTTAGACCCGCTGCCCTTTTTTGCTTCTGGCATCCCTGATCTGCTACAGATTGTATAATAAAAAGTGACTTGCCATTTCATCCAGGAATGAAAATATGGTACCGTATATTTGTAGAATGAGGTTCCCAGAGGGTGAATTTAGTCACGCTACCCCCGCTCAGCGGACTATCATCACAAAATTCATCCTATGGGGACCTCATTATGCATTACCTTTTCTGCTATGACCTAGACCCAGATTCAAGTTCATAGATGGTGGAGATGGTGATATTCACCCATTGGGCACCTCGATTATGTGTTGTGTCTGTCAATTTGGAGATACAGAGAAACTAAACTAAACCCTGTGCCAATGCATTCTCTTATATATGCGAGTCGACCATAGGTCGCCTCGCATATATAAGGGAATGCATTGGCCTAACAATTTTTCATCATTTGTTATTATTTTTTACAATTTTAATAATTTTTTTCTTATAATCTTTAACAGACTTATTTTGTAGGTTTAGTGCCAGGGAATCTTATGTTTTTCATGGGCATCAAAATTATTACTATGAATACTTGGTGATAGTTTTGAGTTATAACATGCCCCTAAGGTTTTAACCAGTTTGTTTTTAAATTTGCTATAGCATGCTTAAGCATAGCCAAAAAATTCAACCCCAATTTTTTTATTTTTTTATATTATAAATTATGGACGATGAGATCGGCCCCTGGCACTGAAAGGGTTAAGCATTGTGTCGTCTGCCAATTTGGAGATAAAGAGGAACTAAACTAAAAAAGAAACTTTCTAATGAAGTTTCTAAAGAATCTAAAAAATTAGTTAATTTGATAATAAAGATTCTTTCCAGAGAAGATGAGACCTAAGCAGAATGAGGTCCCCAGAGGGTGAATTTCGTCTTACTTTTTTGTCTCCTTTCCATATCAGAACTTGCCGGAGACAGAAGGAGCTGTGGGCAGAAGAACTATTGTGGCCAGACTAATACCTGTAAGAATGGTGGAACATGCGACAACATTTTCGGAGGTTACTCTTGTTCATGCAAAGCAGGATTTACCGGCTTCCATTGTCAGAACAACATTGATAATTGTGCTGGAAACCCATGTGGAAATGGAATGTGCACTGACATGATTGATGACTATAACTGTACTTGTGATGCTGGCTATGAATATATACTTTCTGGTAAGTGCCCTTTCAGTTATAAAAGTATATACACTTGTGTTTGTACCGGGTGACCCCGTAACAGCTGGTGACCGGGCCTTTTCCGTGGCTTCACCATTTCTCTGGAATAAATTGCCTGCTCACTTGAGGGCACCCCAGTTGCTCAAAATGTTCACATCTAAACTTAAAACGCATCTGTTTCAACGTGTGTATCATCCGATCCACTGATGGTAGCCAGATGAGCAGCTCATTGTACATAATTGATATTTCTTACTATGTTCTAATCATCATTATATATGTATTGATGTAAAGCCTAAGAGCTCTATGAGGATTTACGGCTTTAAACTAAATTTATTATTAAATTTATTATTATTAATAGCATATTATTCATTTGTTTTTATGCTACAAGAGCATACAGCAATGCTCTAAATAATCGACTCCTTTACCACAGCAGAACACGAGAGCTTTCCGATGAATGGCAACAAGCCATATTTCCGACTAAATCCTGAAAAGTTACCCATAATTCTGCTGTGGTTAAAGGAGTCGATTATTTGTGGCATTACTGTATGATTGCAATGCAGTCATTTACGACATCCAAAAATCAATTGTTTTAAGAGCCACATTGAGGGAATTTCATTTTACACAAATTGCTTAGCCAAAAAAAAGATATTTGATTCTCAGGCAATTTTTTTAAAAATAAATGCGGACATGAGGGTTTTATTTTTTTATTTGTTTTCTGCCCATAGACTGGCATAGTAAGAATGAGTTATTATACCTTCCCAGGTCCAGAAAATGTAGGGAGAATGTTGTAATGGTGACAGATTATGACAGAGTGTACAACCCGTACATCATATAGAGATTACCTAGAATGATATATATATTGATATGATTTTAATATCGGCACAATCATTTTAACAACACCTGAACTACATATCCGATTCATGTAAAAATACGGAGCGTAAATACAGTCGAAATGATAAAGTGATCTTACAAATTATCGTAAAAAGTCTTGGTTCACTTATTCCGCTGACTAATTAGAGACTGTATATGTACATACAATGGATGATGGACAATATTGCTAATTTATTGGTTAAAAAACATGGCCAATTTACACCAATTGTCGAACTGAGATTTTATTGTGTTCCGGTTTGCGTTCCCGAATATGTGCTGACCGCAGATCAAAATATTCAACACAACTTACCAAATAACTTGGGGGTTTGCACAGCCTGTGGTGACAATATACCTGATAGTTATTGTTACCTATGGTCTTTTGTTGAATACCCACACATACATCATTGTAGTTAGCTCCTATTCAATATTTAAAACATAACTAATTTCCATGTGACAGTTTCCTGTTTCGTGTTAATGGTTTCAACTATGTGTGAATCCAAAATCAGAATAAAATGGTCCAACACGGGCCATTTTTTTCGATGCGGCTATTTCTGAGAATCAAAATCTTTTTTTGGCCTTAGAAGTATGATTTATTATTAGGCTCTGTGCGAAAATTCATACTTCTAATGAGTTGAGATAATTCTCTTATTGTCCCCCGAAAAATTTATTTTTGGGGGACAATGTAATCAGCTCCGTCCGTGCATCCCGTCCATCCGTCCGGAGTTATAACTCCAGTAATGATCGTCCGATTTGATTGAAACTTGGTATGTAGGTGTCTCAACCAAGAACACAGGTACTCTGCAATTATGGGTTTGATCCCATGTTCTTTTATGGAGTTATTTCCCTTTTTTCAACTTTTTTTTTTACTTAGAAAATTTCTCACTTTTTCGGTTTCCGGATGATATCTCAAGTTTGGATCCGTTAATTGCAAATACCGTTTTTATGTGGATCAGTCATATCAAGATACAGGTTGAGATTGATCCGATCATTTTTCCTAGAGAAAAATTTTGTTGTTTTTTCTTTGGTTTCCGGATGATAACTCAAGTTTGGATTGTTTAATTGGAAATTCAGGTCAGGTTCGAATTTGAGTTTGATCCAATGATTTTTCCTTGAGTTATGGGCCTTTCAACTTTGAATTTTTTTTTTAATAATTTTCTGTATGAGGGTACCTTCATGGTGTAATCAACTCCTCCTACAGTTTTGATCGTAGATATTTGAAACTTCAGAGTATTGTTACCCACATATTGGAGATGTGCAACATGTATATAGATGTCGGAAAAATTATTTCTTTACATTTTTTTTAATTTCTTTAACAAAGCGGCGTCGACTTGCCACGTTTTTGGGGGACACTGTGGTCGGCTGACCTTTTGCCCATAAGAGAATTCACTGTCTTACAAGGTCAAAGTCAATATTGTTAATCCAATGTATTCTCTTATATATGTGAGGCTCCCTATGGGAGACTCACATATATAAGAGAATGCATTGGCACAATGTTTTCGTCAAATTTCCGGAAACTGTCAATTGTCCATTTCTTAGGCCAACACAGATGGTCCAGAAACCACACGAATGCAACTTTCACTAGCAATAAATACAGGTCAAGTTCGAATTTTAGTTCTGCCTGCCAATTCTGACCAGAGTTACGGCCCTTTTTGTTTGAATTTGCACTTAATTTTCATTTCCGGATGATAACATTAGTAACTCTGAATTGAATGGAATTAAATTTGTTATGTGAGTTTACGAGCCCAAAATACAGGTCAAGTTCAAATTTGGGTTCCGTCTGCCAATTTTCACCTGAGTTATGGCCCATTGTTGAAATTACCGCAGGTGTATTTTGCCACGGAATAGCGATGCTCTAGTGAACTATTATGTTTGGGAAATAACAGGTGTGGGCAACTGAAAGGTGGAATGCTTCATTGGCCTGTGCCCCAGAAATAAAAAATTATATTAAATACAATTCAAATTTGGGAAATTGACTTTACATGGTCTTATAGACTTATAGAGCTGGATACCTTCAAGTCTGAGTTTAGTTGAGTTCCCCAGAGTGTGAATATAGTGACGCTATCCCGCACAATGGACTAGCATCACCAAATTCACCCATTTTGGGACCTCATTCTGCATGGCCCCATCTGTTATGGGAGACAAAGACTCAGATTGAAGTTCCCAAATGGTGAATATTGTGATGTACACCCATTGGGAACCTCAGTTATGCAATGTGTCATCTGCCAATTTGGGGATATAGAGAAACTAAACTAATAAAGAAATAGAATCTATGTGAAGAAGTTTCTATAACAATTTGATAATAGACTTTCCAGAGAAGATGAGGCATATGCAGAATGACGACCCCATGGGGTGAATTTAGTGATGCGGATAACGTCACTAAATTCACCCTCTGGTGACCTCATTCTGCAAATGACAGGCACCTTATTCTCAGGCCTGAGTACCTTGGTGTGATAATATCGAACTTATCAGGCTCAGTACTAGGTGCTTACTTTTCTCCAGCCAGGACATGCCAAGACATCAATGAATGCAGTCCGGGTTATTGTGTTTACGGAACCTGTGATCAGGATAGAATCGATAGCTACAGATGTGACTGTGCAGCTGGATATGAAGGAAAGAACTGTTCAGTAAGTAATATGAATCGTACGTGACACGTAGTGGAGCAACCATACATGCTGTGTCTCAAATCGGCTTTTTTATCGGCAACATAACGCTAAGAATAATTTATGTAACATCATGCAGTGGCCCCGGTGGAGACGACACATGTTGCAAGACTTGTCATGGATTGTGCAACCTATCTCAACGCAATGCCAAAATGTCGTAAATGATTTCATGATACGTGCCATGACGTCTTCGCTTGTTTTCATTAAGCTAACGAATGAAACTATTAGGCCTAAATGGCATGGGAATCGTTCGGAAGTTGTGTAGTATAGCCATTTTTATTTTCATCTCGTTGGTCCATTGCCGATTCCACACTTTAGCAATCTTCTCACATTTGCTAACCAGAAGTCACATGACAATTTCTCCAAATCCATACTCGCGATCTTTGAAAAATCACTGATGGATATAGAAAAATATATATGATGCCATTCACCTGCGCCTAAGATATAAACAACCACGTGCGCCTGCGGCGCGTTGGTGCTTTCTGTCATTCACTAGTGGTCACTGTGCTTCGCCAAATGGGCCTTTATAGAAATGCCCATAGAAGAGATTGACAAAACCCTGAAAGATACCTAGATAGAACGACACAAGTGTGTGAACATGATAACATTATTGCCCAAGTTTGTTCTGACGCGATTGTAAAACGAGAACCAGAGGTTCGAGTTTTACCTCGCGGCATGACAAACAAGTGCAATAATGTTAACATGTTCACAAAACTTTGTTGTTCTATGTTTATTGCACACTCTGAAGATTGCAGCTTGTACTATACTAAAATTTAGGTCTATATTGTTTATTTAATTGCACAAACGTGTGCTTAGTGTAGACTATGCCTAATAATTTAGTGATGAAATTACCTGCTAGGGTTGACGTTGTTGATATAATCGGTTTGTATTATTCAAGAACAATACACAATTGTTTATTGAACATTTGGAAATCTTCTGTATTTTGCTGTATTTCGCACAAATAAGGCATTGAGTGTGCAACAAATATATTTCTTTGCTTCAGTAAATTAGTCATTATTGAAACCATACCTTCTTGCTCTGTGTATGCGTACTTATGCTCTTAAGATTGATCCGAATAAAATATTAAAACAAAAACAAAAAAATGTATCATTTAACAGAGCCATAGTAAAAATATGCTTTGTATCCCTGAAATATATTATAAGTTATCACCAGCAACATCAGGAGTACATTTAACCCTTGCATGATGGGAGTTGCATTAAAGATTCTCTTTAATATATGTGATTCTCCCATTGGGATGGCACAGCCTCAGCCAATAGATGCTCCAATTGCCCTGATGGACATAAACAGTTTAAGCGACGGTACTAGCTGCAACATATTCTATATTCATTTGCTGATAGCCACAAGAAATTCACGGTTTACATTAATAAATTTTCTCATCGTTTTTGTTGCTAAGTGCTTGGAAATCTGATATTGGGCTGACTTAATGTGCTGCGTGGACTAGTCTCAAATTCTCAGTAGATTTTGTGATAATAAATAAGAATACAGTCAGCTTTTTTATGGGAATAAATCATCAAAAAGCTATATAAATATAAGAAATGAATTTAGTGGGTGTGTGTGTTATTGGAGGACAGGGCATTGTAGTCATTAAGGGCACATTTCTTAAGAACTGCGTTGCGGTTCACACAATGTTTCCCAATGACCTCAGTGCCATATCCCCCAATAACACACACACCCACTATATTCATTTCTTAAGTGAAAGTAAGGTTAACTCTGCCGATTCATGAGAATTTTTAAATATTCTTACACATAAAATATACAGTAATGGTCTAATTAATCGACACCTTAACCACAGCAGAATTATGGGTAACTTTTCAGGATTTAGACAGAAATATGGCTTGTTACCATTCATTGGAAAGCTCTCAGTGAGAATGAATGGCAACAAGCCATATTTCCGACTAAATCCTGAAAAGTTACCCATAATTCTGCTGTGGTTAAGGAGTCGATTAATTAGAGCATTACTGTACTTGTTGCTCATGCATGAGATAGTATGAAAGTCAGGACAGCAACAATGAATCGTGATACACTTACACATGATACACCATATCATTTCGTGTGTATCGCGATACAGTAACAAAACTAAGGATGTATGATTTTTAAGGTGGAAGTCAAACAGAATGCATAGATTTCAATTTTGTACATCTCAACATTTAGTTTGTATTTTAACAAGAACTGACCTGTTTCTGAAATACACATAGATATTTAAGCACATGTACATTTGTCATAGGTCATTATACTTCAGGGAATTTATTGGATGATTTCAATATTGATGTAGCGATGGGCTTAGAATTTAAGGGATATTTAAATTTCTGTTCTACCAGTATAATATAAGACTGCGGAGACCACACAAACAATTTCTCTATTGATTCTTCCACTCGTCCTTACATTTATATGTTGCCATTTGTATCTTCCCTTTCTAGCTTTCTGCGGCGGAACATATCGCATTATGTATCGTATCGTCAGATTTGTATCACGATATGATTGGAATTTCTATATCCCTTTCTGAAGGAGAACAATATGCTTGCCAATAAAATAGCGAGAAATTACAAAAACATGGATCGTTTTATTTTGTTTAGAAGCCACTGTGAAATACGATGTCATTATTTCACTCTAGATGGCGTTATTTCACTGTAGGGCTTGAAACTAACACGAGCTGCCAAGGTCGATCGAGTGATCATTGCGTGCACACTGTCCACTTGCCAATCAAAAGCGAAGAATTTATGACCGCGTATGATCAATCGAAAATTCTATGTTTGAGTCGGAGCATGTCAAATTCAACTTTACGCCTAGACTCTTTCCTGTTTGTAAACACTGGCAGGTGCCCTATTTAGCACAGCTAATTATTTAATTAATTAAGACTTAACTTAGCAACGTTGAGTCTAAACAAGCCGCATATAATAAAAAGAATACCTACTTTTTTTTGTTTTTAATACCTGAAACATCTTATGAGTGTCTGGAAAGAATTATTTAATTTTCACTTAGGCCCCTGCGAATTGGATTTTTTCTACCGAATCAAATCAGGTAAATGGTATTCGATTTCGAATCGAATTCGAATCTAATCAGACATTGTGTTGACATGTGAGGAGTTCACAAACAAAAGTAAATACTAATGAGAGAATTCATCGTACACACCAGCATTAATCCCTTGTGTGGGTTGTGTGATTGTCAACCGGAACTGATTCATTTTATCCACGGAAACAGCCGAATATGGACGATGTAATACGGAAATAAGTTTGGTTTACTCAAAATCGGGAATGACACATCAGAACGAGTCATTTGCACCGCTGGTGGTGATTGTTTTAGCTATATAATATCTATGTTATAATTGATATCACAACTTTTGTGTCCGACTAAAAGGTTCAAGGAACAGTCATGCTGTGAGCATAAGATTATAATCAAATGGCGATATCAATTCAAATCTTGATAGTGGGAAGCATATTTAATAGCTCAGAGACTAGTATGCCGATCTGTGGGGCAGAAAATAAATTGATTCAACAATACCATCGTTATCTAAAGGTGCTCAGAGTCATCACCTTGTTTCTATCATTATAGACCACATGTGACAGCACAATAGTGTTATTCCGTCAACGGGCGAGCCGACGAATCGTGTGTGTGCGACAGGAAACTGGTAAAAACGCTGACCGTATTAAACAACATCATTTGACTCAACCGTCGGTGAGAATGCCGCGAAATATTCGATTCGAAAACAACGTCAACAAGATTGAAAATAAAATCGAATCGAATCGCAGGAACGATGCGAAATTTCAAATCGAATTTGAATATTCGCAGGGCCCTATTTTCACTCGTGGCTTGTAGCTGCTTGTGAAAATTCAATATTCCTTTCCAGACACTCATGAGATATTTCGGTATACAAATAAAAACTGTAGGTATTCTCTACCTATTTAAACGGTATGATAATTTATTTGCAGATAGCCACCAATGAATGTGCCAGCAATCCATGTTTACACAATGCAACTTGTGAGGATCGACATAATGATTACTTTTGTAAATGTCTGGCTGGATGGGAAGGGATACGTTGTGAAACAATCTCCAAAAAATGTAGCGCTTCAGCTTGCAAGAATGGTGCTGATTGTCAGGATATATTTGATGATACATTCTGCAAGTAAGTATTGAAACTCTTTAACCTCTTCACTGCTAAATGATGTTTTGATGTTGTGTGCTGGGCTGTTGATGTTATTGTCATTTTCCAGTGGAAAAAAATAACTGGAATATAAAAAAGAACCATAAAACTGACTCAGTTGAAAGGCTATTATCATTCACAATTGTGGAACATCATACACTGTTGAGATACAGTTAATACGATGCCACAATCTCTGATGCTGTAATAAGTCTGTAGGTACTACGGACCATATAGCACACAAAGTGCACTTTTACGTTCGTAATAGTTTTGGACGTCATAGCAGCGAAGGGTTAAGGAATTTTCAGGCCTGAGAATATGGTGCTGGACATTTGCAGAATGAGGTCCCCAGAGGGATAGCGTCACTAAATTCACCCTCTGGGGACCTCCCTCTGCAAATGTTAGACACACAATTTCCAGACTCGAAGGTATTAGTTTATTGTTCTATGACAAACTACAATGAGAAGATAAAGCTCAGTAAGAATTACAGTAATGCCCTAAATAATCACTCCTTAACCACAGAAGAATTATGGGTAACTTTTCAGGATTTAGTCGGAAATATGGCTTGTTGCCATTCATCGGAAAGCACCGAGGGGTTTCCGATGAATGGCAATTAACAAGCCATATTTCCGACTAAATCCTGAAAAGTTACTCATAATTCTGATGTGGTTAAGGAGTCGATTATTTAGGGCATTACTGTATATCAGTATGGTGCTTGTATCTGTTCTTACATCAACCATTGTATTTTTCAGTTGTCCTGCTAACATCTATGGTGGGACATGTGAGTTTACAGCCAGTATCTGCACTAGTGTTGACCCCTGCCAGAACAACGGAGTCTGTCAAACTCCCAACAATAACCTCACCTGTAATTGTGGTAGTTTGAGTAAGTTATCAAATTGTTAACAGAGTTATATGCAGATGCTCATATTAAAAATTATAGGCCAAAAAATTACTGATTTGTTTCACGGGCCTCAGTGCATTCAAAATTAACCTGCATTTAAAATTTTGCTTGACATCGCCCAAAAAAGATTCGAAATTTGCGTTATAATTATATGACGAAAATAGGCAATAAAAATTCTAAATGGAAGCATCATGTTTGTTATTTGTTATTTTCGGCATTGTTTTTCCTATATGTATAGGAATTTTTGTATCTGCATTCTGGTCTTCAGTTATATTTCCAAAGTAAATAGCCTGAGACAATAATTAACACTATGAGAGGCTGACTGCTCCCCAGACTATAAACCTTGTTATCGCTCTGCTCGGAAGAAGCTAATTTCTCACTGTTTCATGACTATTTTAAGTAAAATATGTGATAAAACCATAAGATGATTTTTTTGTCATGTAGGTGCTGTGTGGGGTTGGGGGGGGGGGGGCTGACCAGGACATCACCCCCCCCCCCCCCCCCACCCCAAACCCTGACTCAAACAACTTTTTCTTGGAAGAAGCTAATTTCTCGTTGTTTCATTACTATATAAAGCAATAAAACCATAAGATGATTTTTGTTGTCATGTAGGTGCTGGGTGGGGGGGGGGGGGGAATATCCAAGCCTGGACATTTGAAAAAAAAAAAAAATTTATTACATTTCAGAAACAAACAATATAATGTCATCGCTCCGCTATGAGTATTGTTATTATAGACCAGTTTGCACCAGCACCATTTTGGATTTTCCGGTAGAATTATGCCCGGAACTATTTTAGAACAGCTCATGCTGATTGGCTGAAGTGATTAATGTGTTGTGTTCAAGGACCCAAGTTTGATTTATATTCTGCCGATTCTGCTAGATTCTAGTGGGAATTATATATATATATAGTTATCAAGATATTCCGCTGATATCATACTTGGTACTGTAATGCCCTAAATAATCGACTCCTTAACCACATGAGAATTATGGGTAATTTTTCAGGATTTAGTTGGATATATGACTTGTTGCCATTCATCGGAGAGCTCTCGCTGAGAGCTTTCCAATGAATGGCAACAAGCCATATTTCCAACTAAATCCTGAAAAATTACCCATGTTATATTTTATATGACTGTTATATATGGGTAAGGAAATATGGCTTGTTGCCATTCATCGGAAAGCTCTCAGTGAGAGCTTTCTGATGAATGGCAACAAGCCATATTTCCGACTAGATCCTGAAAAATGACCCATAATTCTGCTGTGGTTAAGGAGTCGATTATTTAAGGCATTACTGTATCTGTGAGGAGATAATTTAAATAGGTGAATTATTTCGCAGAACACATGGGGCATTAAGTATTCTGTTTTGATGAGTATCCCTGTGTTGCTGTTGACTCTCCGACATTTGGATCAATGACGTCATCTACTTTAAGATGATGATGGTCAGTTCTGGTCTCTCAGGGGAAGGCACGTTACAGAGCGATGAGCCAGGGATGAGTCTATATGAGAGGCTGCATATAGAGTTCTCAGATGTGTATTTTCTTTGCGATCGTTGGGCAGAAAACTATATTTACAATGGGACATGATCCAAATTTGGTCAAATCCGGATGCACGAGTGAAATATTATAAATGTACATACAGTAATGCCCTAAATAATCGACTCCTTAACCACAGCAGAATTATGGGTAATTTTTCAGGATTTAGTCAGAAATATGGCTTGTTGCCATTCATCGGAAAGCTCTCACTGAGAGGGCATTACTGTATACTGATTTGGTATGTATTTATTGTGAATTGGAGACATCTTTTCTATTTTCAGCATACGAAGGAACTGGGTGCCAGATTGCCAAAGATTTTTGTACAGCTGGTTACTGTGATAACGAGGGTACTTGTACCCAGGAAAAAGTAACTGCTTCATGTAAATGTAAAACAGGTGTGTTACAATTCTTACCATCACACTTTCATTTATTTTTTGTTTCCAGATTTCCCACTTAATCCTTTAAATACTCAATACTCATTGTCGAATAGTTCTGTTAGGAAAATTTTCGGATATTAACCGTTTCATGACAGGAGCTGTGCTGGTACAGCATTAAAGATCATGTGCCAGTGCATTCTGTTATATATACAAGTCTCCCACAGAAAGTGTCACATATATAAGAGAATGCTCTGTCTTACAAGGTCAAGGTAAAGATTGTTAGGCCGATGTATTCTCTTATATATGAGGGTCCCTATCAGACCTGATTACTTTCAAAATTGGAAATAGGGATATTTATCCTCAGAAATAGGGAGATTTAGTGAAAAATAAGGCGATTTTTTTTTTCGATGTCAATATTATGGAAAAAACTTCATATTTTTTGTTTAAATATCATTATAGTGTTACATTGGGTTTTGTCAATAATAAAGGGTCAATTTTATGTTACACATTGTTTATTCACCAATACATATGATCATAATTATCAGTGTGCTCTTTAACATAAGATTTTAGAGCTCTCTTTGCCTCCAAAACATTTAAAAACATTCACAAGAGAAGACACCTTTACATTGTTCCTCAATTCAACTGCAGGTCCCCAAATATGAGTTTACCAAATAAACGGAAACTTTGCAATAATTTTGTTGAGCGACATAGAATGTACGCACACTTGTGTAGAACTTCGGGAGCACTGACATTCTTACGTCATCAACAAAAAATTCCGGAGCACTGACACGCTTACGTCACCAAAACAAAATACCTGTGTTACATATACCCAGATAAATTAGGAAGGCTTCTTGTTTGGTATATTATAATCCTTGTCTGGACATTGAAGTCCACAGTTAGTTACTCAACGGTGTTAAACAAAAGAGAGTCACCGTTATGTCAACATTGTGTCGCTGTTTTACTCACAGGCGATATAATTCCTAATTGATTTGTAACACTATAGTGTGCATGGCCTATTTCTTGCTACAGCCGTCGGCTAATTTGGGTTTTAACTTTTGAATTGGGAGATTTCGTTTCCCGATCGGGAGCACAGGAGAAATGGCACAAAATTGGGAGACTCCCGCCGAAATCGGGAAAGTAAACAGGTAAAATCGGACTTGGCACTGAAAGGGTTAAGAGAATGCATTGGCACAGGGTTTTTGCAGAATTTTAGGAAGCTCCAGTCATAGAAAGGTTAAGTTCAACAAATGACCATATCATCTAAACATTTCCCACCAATGAATATGAATTTATCTGAACTTGTATTATCATTTTGTCTGGCTGTCATGAGTTCATACAGTAATGCCCTAAATAATCAGCTCCTTAACCACAGCAGAATTATGGATAATTTTTCAGGATTTAGTCGGAAATATGGCTTGTTGTCATTAATCATAAAGCTCTGTGAGAGCTTTCCAATGAATGGCAACAAGCCATATTTCCAACTAAATCCTGAAAAATTACCCATGATTCTGCTTTGGTTAAGGAGTCGGTCATTTACGGCATTACTGTATATCCTTAGCATCCATCTGCATTGGCCTAACAATTTTTTTTTTTACAATTTTAATAATTTATTCTTTAACAGACTTATTTTGTAGGTTTAGGTCCGATGAGATCGGCCCCTGGCACTCAAAGGGTTATATTATCGACTGATTTCCTAAATACTATTAGATATTGGCAGTTTGTTGATGGACAGAGATTTACACCCGCGGCCATAGGGGTACCATTCCATCCAACCCCTAGCAGAAACCCTGCTGTTTATTACGACGTCATAGATTAACCCTTTCCATTCTAAAACATAATTGATGAGTAGTTATCATATAGGAAATAATCAGATAATAAGTTCAATAAATGACCATGTATTGTTTGTTGAACGTATTATCTAAACATTTCCCTTAATAAATAGGGCTCCTTCTGCACTTTTTCTATCTGTCGTCTGCTTGTCCCTCCAAATTAATAATTAATTAATAGACCATTCCGATGTTCACTTTTATCTGACTGGGAGGGAGAATTCATTTAGTTATATAAAACATTTTGCAGGGTTCTATGGACCCCAATGCCAGACACAGGTGAACAACTGTCCAGCGGAATGTCCATCACAGTACTGTACATTGTTGGATGAGAAGGCATTCTGCAGATGTCCTCCTGGTCTTTCAGGTCCAAGATGTGATAAACGTATGTATATCTAAAGAGGAAAGTACGCACAGCCTTTTGCTAAATTTGCCAAATCCAAAAATAATTCACATAAGGCAAAATATATTTTCATTTCGCAAGTCTTTGGCAAGTCACTTTTTATATGTCCATTTCTAAATAAAACGGGATGTGTTATGTTATTCGAGCCATCTGGCTGTGGGCTTTTTTCCTTTCCGGATGATTACTTTATAAAGTCATAACTGAATGGAATGAAATATGGTGAGTTTACTGGCCAAAAATGCAGATCAACTTCGAATTTGGGTTTCTCCTGTCAGTTTTCACCAGAGATAATGCCCTTTTTTTGGGAATTATCACAGGCGTATTTTGCCATGCCCTATTGATGCTCTTGTTAATTTCTAAAGAAAGTTGAAAAATATTGGTCAAACAATACAGTAATGCCCTAAGTAATCGACTCCTTAACCACAGCAGAATTATGGGTAACTTTTCACGATTTAGTCGGAAATGATGAATGGCAACAAGCCATATTTCCGACTAAATCCTGAAAAGTTACCCATAATTCTGCTGTGGTTAAGGAGTCGATTACTTAGAGCATTACTGTACCTTTCATTGCAGGAAACGCTTTCAATAATTGTATTAGTGGTGTTTTATAAGATTTAGGAAAAGTTAACAATTCCAGTAAGCAAGCCTGCAAATAGTGATGGTGTACAGTAATGCTCTAAATAATTGACTCCTTAACCACAGAATAATTATGGGTAACTTTTCAGGATTTAGTCGGAAATAAGGCTTGTTGCCATTCTCAGTGAGAGCTTTCCGATGAATGGCAACAAGCCATATTTCCGACTAAATCCTGAAAAGTTATCCATAATTCTGCTGTGTTTAAGGAGTCGTTTACTTAGGGCATTACTGTATCATATTTACAAATTTAATTTTTGAGCCATGATATATGTTTGAATAATGGGCTGAATGAATGTTGATATTTCGTATAAACTTAGTTTCTTTATGAAGATCTACCATTTAAGACATTGGGTTTGAATTTGTATTTTTGATGACTTCAATTCCTCTTTCTATGACATAATGCTGATGATAGAAAGGTGGTTTAGGTATTTACTGACCTATTTTGATACCAGAAAAAAATTCAAAAGCAAATATTATTAGGTTATTTTGGAGCACAAACTGTCATCTGACTTTAAATACTCTTGTACAAACTTTATATACCACTAATTACTGATTCCAGTGATAGAATATTGCAAAATTGTGTTCATGGTGAAATAAAATTTATTTTTGTTGCTTTTGTGTGAAAAACTTAAAATGGCTGAAAAATAACATTTGATTTTGGTAAGTTTATCAGACTATATAAGGTCTCTAGTTCAGGCCTCAAAATATGGTGCCGGGCATTTGTGGAATGAGGTCCCCAGAGGGTGAATTTAGTGACGACACCCTGCACGGAGGGCTAGCATCACCAAACTCATCCTCTGGGAACCTCATTCTGTTATGGGAGACCTAGACTCACGTTTAAGTTCCCAGATGGTGATATGCATTGTGTCATCTGACAATTTGGGGACATAGAGAAACTAAATTAAAAATGAAAAAGAAACTTTCGCAAGAAGTTTAAAGAAACTAAACAATGTTTAGATACTTTCCAGAGAAGATGAGGCCTAAGCAGAATGAGGTCCACAGAGAGTGAATTTAGTGATACCAACCCGCTGTGTGGGGTAGCATCACTAAACTCTGGGGACCTCATTCTGCAAATGTCTTGCACCATTTTGAGGCCGGCTCGGGATCGATATTTCCTGTATTTATCAACATGTCATATCCATCCTCCCAAATTATACGAACATAAGTTAGCTATTCAAATGAGTCATGTCTGTTCAAGTTCTTTATACAATTTCTTTTTCACAGAAACCAATGTTGATTACGACATCACCTTTTTCAACAAAGGCTCAAGTGCTTACCTCCCCTGGTCTATTAATGTGCTGGGCAGCAGTATTGGTTTCAGTATGTGGGTCAAGTACGAGAAGCCAGATTCCACAGGAACGTTCTTCAGGTTTTACGATTCCAGGTTGGTGGATTAGTTATCCCATTGTATACTAAATGGATTCTCCCACTCAGTTATAAAAGTATGGAGTGATCTATTATTCACTTGGAGGGGGTTTTCAGGAAAAATAAGCAGACAATAGATAATACAAGTAGAAAGGGAGTCTTATTTATTGAGGGATATGTTCAGATAATAAGTTCAGCATATGACCTATGGTCGTTTATTTGTTGAACTTATTATCTAAACATGTCCTGCGAGAACTACTCGTCAATGAGTATTTAGTATATAAAGGGTAAACCCTTTGAATCCTGACGTCCTGAACGTTAAATGGTCCCCACCCGAGGCACCTTATGTTATAGTGTTTCCGACAATGTAACTCGTGATGCTCTTAATTGTGACGTATATACATGTATACACGCTCAGCTATGTGGCAATCTACTACGCTAACCGAACTACCTGTATTGTGTGGTGAAATATGTCATAAGGTATTTTAACGAGACTTTCTATTCCACGTTCTATTACATGTAGATTATTTTGCGACTCCCTTTGGTCGCGCTATATATTTATAATGAAATTCTTATCCTTTGCCTATGGTTAAAGAGATTTCTCAAAAAGCACGTCTGCATGCGAGACAAAACAGACCCACTGTCACCAATTTGACTGCTAAAGTCAGAGGTATGAACTTGTTACTCATTCGTGCAAAGTAGATGCACAATTCTAGTTAATTTGTGCTTAGACCACGAAATTTCTAATGAAATACTTCCCCTTTTCCGATGATAAAAAGTCAGTTTGTCTGTCAAAGTTTATGGGTAAACATGTGACGAATGTGTGCAAAGTAGAATTACAACTATAGTAAAATGTGCTTTAATTGTGCTGTAATTTCGTGTCAAACATCAAATGATTTTCGGAACAGTATTCCGGGATATAGGAAAATAAGTATTGGAACGGTATTCCGGTCATTCCAGTTCAAAGGGTTAAAGTTATGAGGCTGTTTGAACCATATTAGGCCAACAAAAAGTTACTATTTTTGTTGATGGGCAGGATCCGTGCTGGACCTAAATTAACTTTTTCCAAATAATTTGCCAAATGAAAATATTTTTTGCCAAATTATTTCAGCAATTGCCAAATTCTATCCCGATAGTATCTTTTTATGCAACCTTAAGTCTTGTGTTTTGACACTCGCGGTTTGAACGACTTTTGATATCGACAGAAAAGCAGTTAGTTCATAATTAATTATACTTGCATCTCCATTTGGTTTATCATCAACAATAAGCCAATCACCAAACATTACCATGGTAGAAGGGTTTCTCCATCAGAAAGGCACATCACAGGAGGATTAGGAATCCCTCCAACCATCAGTACTAATGCTATGAGATTAACTGCATCTTAATAGAGGTGATAACTTTCCCTAAAACTTATAAAACACCACTAAAATAATTATGTTGTAAGAGCTTCCTGAAATGAATGGTATTGATTGACCAATATTTTTCAAATTCCTTGAGGAATTAAAAAGTGACTTGCCAAATGAAAATATTTTTTGCCAAATGTGAATTATTTTTGCCATTGGCAAGTGGCAGCGCGAACCCTGTTCATGGGCTATCCCTCACTGATGTTTGAGGGCCTCATTATTATTTTTATTTTTTTTGGAGACCATAGGTAGGCCTCAAGATATGGTGCTGGATATTTGCAGAATGAGGTCCCAGAGGGTGAATTTAGTGATGCTAGCCCACAAAGCAGGATAACATCACCAAATTAATCATATTGGGGCCTCATCTGCCATGGGAGACCTAGACACAGGTTTAATTAAGTTCCCAGATGGTGATGTGCACCCATTGGGCAGGCATCTTGATTATGCATTGTGTCATCTGCCAATTTGGGGATATAGAGAAACTAAACTAAAAAAGAAAAAGATACTTTCTATTATATATATAAGATGTTTCTAAAGAAACTAAAAGACTAGTTAATTTGATAATAAAGATACTTTCAAGAGAAGATGAGGACTGAGCAGAATGAGATCCCCAGAGGGTGAATTTAGTGATGCTTGCCTGCTGTGCGGGGTAGCATCACTATATTCACCCTCCGGGGGACCTCCTTCTGAAAATGTCCAGCATCATATTTTGTGGCCTGACCATTGGTAATTATGCTGTCTATTTCAGGTTACTTGTAAAAAATCTAGTAATTTCTATAAAAGTTGACATTTACCTATTTGTTTGCCATTTGTATTGTTTTGCTTTGGCCATTGCCTATTTTGTATATTTATACCCCCCGCAACGAAGTTAGGGGGGTATACTGGAGTCAGCTTGTCCGTCCGTGGACACAAATTTTTCCGGAGTTTTTCTGAGTCGGTTTTTGATCAATTTCCGTGAAACTTGGCACAGACATCAACCACCATGGGAACCTTTCCACCTGTGATTATGACGTCTGTGGGATTTTTTTGGTGGAGTTATCCCCCCTTTTTCGACTTGGAAAATCTTCGCAACATGTATAATTTTGTCTGAGCTTTTATTCCTACATTTTTAGGTCAATGTTTTTTAATCTTGGCACTGATATTTGGTACCATGGGAACCTGTACCCCTGCGATTATGACGTCTGTCCGACTTTTTTGTGTGGAGTTATTCCCCTTTTTCGACTTAGAACATTTTTGCAACATGCATAATTTTGTCCGAGCTTTTATTCCCACATTTTTTGGTCAATAGGTTTAAGATTAGGGTTAGGGTTGTGCACCTGCAATGGGAACTGTTATTTTATTATATTAACTAAATGTTTACTGACATGTGAAACATCATAGTATTTTAAAAAGGGGGGGTATCCTTAGTCCCATTTGGACAGTCACACCTCTAGTTAAATTTAGACAGAGAGGAGAAGAGATGATTTATCAGCAATATAAAGGCAATACAAAGCACAGCCATAACTAAAACAGATCTGACCTTGTTTTATTTCATGATCCAACCCTTATTCTATTCATTAAACCCATTCTATAATAATGATATATCACATGAAACCCCTATTATATCATTTAAAAAGCCATTACATATTTTCTTATATGTCACTAGTGATGAATAGGCTCATGCTTCCCGCCAAATTGGAAGCGTGCCAACATAATTACTTTATATTGATTAGGCAGATTAATACTATTTCGAAAAAACACCAGACAATGCAAAATTATTGATTTGTTCATTAAAGTTCAATTCTTGTCCAACTTCGTTACACTAACGAAAATAGACACAAAAACAAAGAGGCAATGGACTACATTTTTCGTCACCAGTCTGAGCGCACAATACTATCGTATAGGGTTGTTAAGCATCTCAGCCAACGATGTAAATGTATACATTTTAAAGTTTCTTTTAAATATTTTGTTTTGTTAGAAAGGCATAAAGCTCTAGTTTTTTCAACTCATAATGTTGGGATATAAGATTTTATGAAACTTGTTTTATAAATTTGATTCACAACTCGTCTACGACTCGTTGTGAATCAAATTTATCAAACTCGTTTCATAAAATCTTATATCCCAACATAACTCGTTTGAGGTCCTCTATATCCAAGGGTCATTGTATAACAGGTGTACCCAATTGTATTGTTTCGCAAACTTGACCTTTGACTTCCGGCTTGTCGTATGTTTACATTCTGTACACTACATACGCTAAGTCAATATTTGTGACTATTGTTGATTTAGTTTGAGCAAATTTTCAATAAATTTACGCCACTAAATACGTCAAAGAGTCTTATTTATCTTGGAATATTTTTTTCGCAGGCATACATCGCATATCTTACTCATATCTAAATTCGCGCAGTACTATATTTTGCTCAGTTTTGAATTATCACACCTAGCTGCGTGAATTCAAAACTGACAATAATATTTTCCTAAAAGTTTTGGATCTGATGACAGTTTCAGTTTTTAATCGTTCCTGAAGATACATAACGACGGATTTATACCGTGTATGTAAACATGACTGCATCATCAATGCTTTGTGAGGTTGTGTGTTTATATGCTCCATTACTCCAAATAATTATTCTAAGTTATATTCTATTGAAATAGTTGTAATCTTCATTGGAATGAGCTCAAGAAGTAAAACACAACCACATACTAGGCAGCTGACCTCAGAAAAAAATCAAAACTTGGCTGAGGGTTGTGTTGGCATAAATAATTCAGTCTGTTTGGTCATGGTGTCACTCCATGCATTGTTGATAACATGTCTGGCAAATGTATATTTCTTCCAAGTATTTCAACTCTGACGATGTTATCATAATTTGTTTCTTTACATAATTATGAGTAATGTGTTTTATGTTGGTTGCCCGCATGTGATATCTAACCCTATAAAAGTAGGTCTAGTTATCTATATTCAGTCCAGCCTACCGTAATGTATGTAACTCATCAACATTTCCATCTGCTTTTCCCTGTGGTTCGCTATAAACTCAGGAGTCTTACTATTTTTCGCTCAGTTTTAAATTGGTGTGCGAAAAATAGTACTGCACAAATTTAAATATGACTTAAGCTAGTTATGTTAAAAGTCATCGCAGGCCTTATAGAAGCCACTTTTAGTTTCGCGTCACGTTTATTGATTTAAGTATGTTTTATTGAGGCTTTGGATCAAGTAATAAATAGAATCTACAACACATCCCCAGCTTATAGCGAAATTTACAAAACTCATCCAGTAAATTAGGTCTCGACCTCGCCAAAAGCTCAGTCCACACCTAATCTACTGGACTCATTGTAGATCCTCTATGTATTATATAATGGTTTATTTCAGGCCTTAGTCACACATATAGATATACATTTTAACTAATCAAACTACAGTAATGTCTTATAATCGACCCCCTAAACCACAGCAGAATTATTGGAAATTTGTTCTCGGTGAGAGCTTTCCGATGAATGGCAACAAGCCATATTTCCGACTAAATCCTGAAAAGTTACCCATAATTCTACTTTGGTTAAGGAGTCGATTATTTGGGTGCATTACTGTAATCAGAGTTGAACATAAAGCCGCCCTATGGGATACTCGCATATATAAGAGAATGCATTGGCACAGGGCTTTCGCAAATTTCAGGAAGCTCCAATCATGGAACGGTTAAATGTTTTGATTACTTAACCTGCTATTATTCAATAAAAAAATTAATTAAAAAAAAGAATTTAAATTTATATGAATTTATTTTTTTTTCAGATTCAGCAATTCAATCACTGGCATTGAATATCTTGCTTTGACGATCAATGACGAAAAGGCTACAGTTCATACTCGACCACCAGTTGCTTTTCCTTACACGACTGCTCAAAATATTAACGATGGTAAATGGCACTTGGTAACCTTCTCGTATGATTTGAGCAGCAGGACGGCGTCGTTCACTGTGGACACAATTAAACAATGGGACCATACTTGGAAACCACAGCCAGATCCAGTGCCATTTACACTAAGGAAGTGAGTCAATTTTTATATGCCTGTTTTTGAAAAAAAAATAGAACTTATTATGTTATTGGTCTTTCAGCATTCATCGGGTGTTTGTCTGTCTGTCAGCATTCATCGGGTGTTTGTCCATCCATTCATTCGCTTTTTATTTCTGGGTGATGCAGGTCAAGTTCGAATTTGGGTTCTGCCCTCCCATTTTCAGTAGAGTTTTGGACCTCTGTTGGAATTACGTTGGCGTATTTTGCCACACCTTCGCGATGCTATTGTTAATTATAAAGATATCGCAAAAAAGTAAGTCCCACTGACCGATATCTCCCAAGAAATTGGTTTAGTGAACTTTATTTAATAGCTTTGAAATTTTGCATATTAAACATTTATGATCACTTCAGTCATCTATGTTAATTGGTTGATTGATTGATTGGGGTTTAATGTCGCTTTCAGCAACTAAGGTCATATCACGACTTTGCCAGTTTTATTGGTGGAGGAAATCCGCACACTGACAGCTAATCTAACAGTGATTTCAAATGCTGATAAACTCATCGACCATCGGCCATCAGAGAGTAACTGGCAACTCCACCAGATTACAATTTTGAGTTATCCATGACAAAGTCCACGATGGAAACATGCAGATTTGAACCCTAATCGCTCTGGAGGGCGAGACAGCTATGAGTTTTACCCCTAAGCCACTGATCCCCCCCCCCCCATCATCTGTGTTAACGCTAAGTGTATCTATTATAACAACTGTGATATAAAGTATCGTTTTGTAAAGTTATTGGCAGATACCAATTATAGTTCCAGAGATAAACTATTTTTTGTGTCTCCTGAAAAATTAGATTTTCCTGAGAAACAACATTTTAGAAGCCCATCGATGATATATTTCAGCCAGGTACAGTAATGCCCAAAGTAATTGACCACTTAACCACAGCAGAATTATGGGTAATTTTTCAGGATTTAGTCGAAATATGGCTTGTTGCCATTCATTGGAAAGCCTTCGGCGAGAGCTTTCCGATGAATGGCAACAAGCCATATTTCCGACTAAATCCTGAAAAATTACCCATAATTCTGCTGTGGTTAAGTGGTCAATTACTTTGGGCATTACTGTAATTGGATCTGAATGAAATTTGGTACGTTTTTTTCGGTGAGAGCTTCCGACGAATGGCAACAAGCCATATTTCTGACTAAATACAGAAAAATTACCCATAATTCTGCTGTGGTTAAGGAGTCGATTATTTAGGCATTACTATAGGTTATCAGATCTGAATGAAATTTGGTATGGCAGTTCAACATCATGACTGCTTTCAAAAGCTGTGCCATTGATAATGTTTGCATTTTTCGTTCCAGAGTTATCCTTCTCTGTTTATCTGGAAATAAATATATTAATTATTTGAAGTTTGGGTGTCGTCCTGCCTATATTTCAATTTGTCACTATCTGAACTGAATAGAATTAAATTTTGTGGGTTTACTAGCACAAAATACAGGTAAAGTTTGAATTTGTGTTCTGCCTGCCAATTTTAACCTGAGTTATGGCCCTTTGTTGAAATTACCACAGGCCTATTTTGTAACACCCTACCGATGCTCTTGTTGGTTTCTGATATTTTTTTTTCAGATTTAGTATCAATTAAAGGCCCACTTACTGTAATGCCCTAAATAATCAACTCTTAACCACAGCAGAATTATGGGTAATTTTTCAGGATTTAGTCTGAAATATGGCTTGAATGGCAACAAGCCGTATTTTCGACTAAATCCTGAAAAATTACCCATAATTCTGCTGTGGTTAAGGAGTTGATTATTTAGGGCATTACTGTATAATGTTCGAGTCCCAGATTATTTCTATAGAAAGTCAGTGTTATTGATAATTGTTGGCATGAAATAAAATTAAAAAAAGATACATTCCACCAGGATACAGAAAAGCTGGGGCCCAGTACAGTAATCCTCTAATTAATCGACCTCTTAACCAAAGCAGAATTATGGGTAACTTTTCAGGATTTAGTCGGAAATATGGCTTGTTGCCATTCATCGGAAAGCTCTCCCCGAGAGCTTTCCGATGAATGGCAACAAGCCATATTTCCGACTAAATCCTGAAAAGTTACCCATAATTCTGCTTTGGTTAAGAGGTCGATTATTTAGAGCATTACTGTAGCATCCACCAGGTGATAGAGATTGTCAGATTCACCCCCAAGACTTTCCCTTTTATTTACATAAAATGCATAAAAATTAAAAACTAGGAGATAGAGTTATTCCCCTTCCAACAAGAATAATAGACTGGCAGTACAGTCCAGATCAAAATTAAGCACAGAACACATGTCAGTACCTATAATCTATAAAATAGAATATGTTGTATATAATGTGATATAGGGATTCAAACTTGGAGTCAAAAGTTTGCCTTTAACCCTTTGCCAAGTAGAACGACATATATGTCGCTGTACAGTTCGCAAGTGGAATGACATATATTTTGTTTCAGGAAGTGGCATTTTTATGGAGAAATAACTTCAATTAATCATCTGATTTATAAATGTTGTATAGGAGATATTTTGATTAATATAATGTCCCAATGTACAAGTGCAGTAGATTATAATAGCACACGAAAACACATAAATTAAAACGAATTATTGGACCCTTTTGACCCGAACTTGTTAATAGCAACCACCAAGGGTGCTTCCACCTTAGGCAGGTGAATGACGTCATATATATTTTTTCTATATCCATCAGTGATTATTTAGATCGCGGGTATGGATTTTTGAGAAATTATCACGTGACTTCCGGTTAGCAACAGTGGAGATTGCAAAAAAAAGCGGAATTGGGAATGAAGCATCATGGTGAAAGTAACTAATTCACAACGTACGAAGAATTCACATGTGATTTAGGTCTATTAATTTCAATTAGACCAATTTCTTTGGTTAGCTTAATGAAAACGAAAAATGAAGACGTCATGACATGGTTTCTGACGTCATTTTGGATTTGTGGGCCAGAATCCAGACAAGAGTGCACAATCCACGACATGTCTCGTCAAGTTGGCATGTCATCTCCATCATGATCACTGCGTGATGTTACATAAATTATTCTTAGCACTATGTCGACGATAAAAGGCAAATTTGTTGAGTCACAGCATGTGTGGTTTCTCCACTACGTGTCACGTACGATTCATATTAATTATTGTGATGACATTATAAATACTCTACGAAGGGTTAACCCTTTGTAGACATCCTGACCTGGTCTTAGAGCTCTTTCAATCAATGTATCACATTATTATAATCAATAAATTTGAAAAATGATCGAGGAAATATGGGTTGATACAAAAATCGGACTTGGCACTGAAAGGGTTAAACAATGATTGACAATGAATAAAATGACCATATTTATCTTGACTCCTGTTTTTTTTTTCAGCATATTCGTCGTGCTTGGGTCGCAGATAGTAGGATCTAACGATGGCTTTGTTGGTAAAATGAGTCAGGTTAACATCTACAGCAGAGTGTTTAATTTCGGCAGTGAATTAACGCCTATATTGTTGGACCCAAAATTGACCCATAGCAACGTCACTGCGGACTGGAACTCTTATCTGACGAATGGTGCTGCAACTTACACTGAATACTCTGTTGATCGTCTTGCTTGCCCCACTGGAAGGTCTGGGCGCCCAGATTGTGCAACTGTCAGCAAAGGTACAATCTGGTTTTTATAAACTCTTTTTGAAAAAAACGGAACATACTATGTGATTGGTTCATCCGTCTGTCCATCGGTGCATGCTAACATTTGGATACTTATGCTGCTACCAATAAGAAAAATGGATGTTTATGTGTCTAATTTCCATTACATGGCTAGTCACGTAACTGCATTCAAATGAACCCTAAAAAGTTATCAATTTGGCCTAATCAACCTATTTAATTTTGAAGCCACACGAAAGTTGAAAACTAATTCATCGGAAAGCTCTCGGTGAGAGCTTTCCGATGAATGGCAACAAGCCATATTTCCGACTAAATCATGAAAAGTTACCCATAATTCTGTTGTGGTTAAAGAGTCGATTAATTAAGGCATTACTGTATAGATAATTTGGTAAGAGGTATCTCAAAACATACCTACTTAGAAGATTTATGAACAAACTTGTCAATATCAATATAGTGCTCAAAGAGTGTGTTTTATATCTTATATTTTTTGGTCAATTTCTGATCGATTCATTTGTGGCTGTTCAAATTTTAAAATCAGCGGTATCATAAAAATTGCAACTTTAGACAATGGGATGAAAATCTAGAGCTGCAGTTGCACTGAAACTTTTGTGGTATCAGATAATTTTGAGGATTAAAATGTATTGTTACCCAATAGTAGAGTTTTACTTCGTAAATCATTGGGATTTAGAATTAACTGGTTAACCCCAAATTCGCGTTCGTAATGCCACAACGAACTGTTGCCACCCTGAATCAACTGTTGCCCGGTTTGCAATCACGGTCAGCTTTCGTGACGTCACGAGTGAACTGTTGCCCGACCCGAGCGAACAGTTGACTGGCCCGAATGAACTGTTACAGATTTTGCATTCAGATACATGGCGGTATATTCCAGTTAGTTCTCATAATTCGAAATAACACTATTAAAGAGTGTGATTAATTAGCAATGACTTGATTATATACAAGTAAATGTATTGGGTAACAAAGCAATTATTTCATGTGTCTTTTGGGAACAGGCAAAATTGTTGTCCCTCGGTATCAGGATTGACTATCGAACTGTTGCCCTAGGCCTTCAGCCTTGGGCAACAGTTCGATAGTCATTCCTGATACCTCGGGACAACAATTTTGACTGTTTCCAAAAGACACATGAAATAATTGCTTATTATTACATGTCTTTTGGATGGCAGATCGTCAGTTGTGGATTTTATCGTTTCCATGATTGGATATTCCTGAATTTTTTCGGAAACAGTGTGCCAATGCATTCTCTTATACATTTGAGTCTCCCATAGGGAGCCTCGCAAATATAAGAGAATACATTGGCCTAACAATAATTACCTTGACCTTGTAAGTCAGTGCATTCTCTTATATTTGCGAGGCTCCCTATGGGAGACTCACATATATAAGAGAATGCATTGCATTGGCACACTGTCTTCGGAAAAAAAAATGCATGGCACAGGGTCTTTAATGATGCACCAGTGCGGCTCCCAAAGGGTTAAGTGTCTCATACAGCTTACATCTCTCTTTCAGTTGCAATGGATCAAGATTGTATTATGAAAGACATACAGCAATACGGAGAATATCCAGATCGTGTCAAAAAAATTGTCTGGACCGAGACTTCATTGGCTGGATTCTCCAAAGTGACCCGCACTCATCAGCCAGGTAAACCACAAAAAATGTGCTTAATCCTTTCATGATGGGAGCTTACTGAATTTTTGCGAAAACCCTCTGCCAATGCATTCTCTTATATATGCGAGTTGACCATAGGTTGCCTCGCATATACAAGAGAATGCATTGGCCTACAAATTTTATATTTGTTGTATAATTGTTAAACTATGTAAAAAAAAATTATTTAAAAAAATGATAAAAATTGATAAAGAATGTAATAAAAAATGATAAAATTGTTAAAAGAATGTAAGAACAATTTATAAAAATTATTAAAGAATATAAGACAAAATGATAAAAATTGTTAAAGAATGTAAGAAAAATAATGATAAAGAAATGATTAAAAAAAAAATGATTAAGAGAATGCATTGGCACAAGGTCTTTAATGTTGCGCCAGCGCAGCTCCCATCATGAAAGTGTTAACAATACCGGTGTAACACGATATCTTCCCCCCTGGGTATCTTCCCCCGGGGGGGAACATACCCCGGGATATCTTCCCCCTCACCCTGGGTATCTTCCCCCCCACTCGTACATTTTTTTTTCCCTCACTTATTTTATATTATTTTGGTAAGAAATGCCGAGAAAACTATTAAATTTTGTTTGTTTTTTTGGTTATTTTGAAGTTTAACTTAACCCAATAATAGCATAAATATGTCAAAATATTACCTTATGATTCTATCGTTTAATTTGCTTTATATAGTCATGAAATGGCGAGAAATTAACTTTATATGAGCAAAATTTTATAGAGTAAAAATTTTGGGGGGGTGGGGGGTGGGGGGAGATACCCAGGCCTGAGTATCTTCCCCCCCCCCCC